>OY783208.1:5690471-6290471 GCA_963678705.1 Panorpa germanica | reverse complement strand
AAATTGTATTTTTATAATGTTTAAATAATAATATCACTCTGGAGTTACTTAATATTAATTATATCTTTTAACGAATATTTTGCTTAGACATTAGCAGCATATGTTATTTTTATTGAAGTTAAAATTATTTCATTAGGACTTTATACTTAGAAGTAATTTGTAGATAACTTTCAATTAATATTATATTTTTATATATATTTTTTTTTCTTATAAAACATAACTTACACTATATATAATAATTACATTTTAATTATAAATTCTTATTTTTCTTTGCCGTTGCTCTAGTAACTCTTTCTGTTTTCTTGTATTTCTTTTTCGCATTTTTCTTTGTTATGTCATTGTCTGATGTTTCTTTTTCCAATACCATGTTTGAATCCGAACTATCATCCTCATTATCTGACTCGGTGATTGTAGTTTCAGTTCTTCTTTCCTTGCACTATTTTTCCCTTTTTCATTAACCCAATTTGGGAAGTCATGTTCGTTGATAACACCTGGTAATCTATTTCCCATTGCTTCTATATTGTTTTCAGTTATTGTCTTGTTTACTGTTATCGACGCATAGCTGAGAGTTGTCATTTTTTCTGAGGTTCTATTTTTAAAGTGTGTTGGACAATCCTGTCCCAAATGGTCCAGGCCGTCACATAGTCTGCATGTTTTTCTTTGGTTTCTATAGCTTGCCCATACTTTTCGTCCCATCATACTAATGTACGATGGGATTTCTTTTTTTAAAATCATTTTTACGGCCCGTATCCCATTATACACCGGAAATGGCATCTCTTTCCCCCAATTTTCTTTTCTTATGTTAACTATTTTTCCATAATCTTGGAGTGCAAGTTGTATGGTAATTTCTTCCATTTTATATTCAATATCGTGTAATTTTACTATCGTATACCTGTCAGTTCTTTCCAGTATAACTTTGTATGTCCTGTTATCCGTTCCTTTATATTCAATTTCTTCATATTTTTCTAGTAGTTCATCGATAGGTCTGGTTTCTTTTAATTTCACTAACATTTTATTTCCATTGACTTGGATGGCCAACACATCATCTACATTTAGTTCTAACTTATTTCTTAGACATGAATGCAATTCAGTGATTGCCATCCTATATTCAACATTAACAAATTTCACTCTCATTGTGTTTTTTCTGTTTTGTTCCATTCTATTGTCTTATTTCACTTCACTTTAAATTTAAACTATTTATTTTTGTTTATAAAATAAACAACGATCAATGATTTCATAGCAGTACTACTTCGCTTTACTAGAGCAATCAAAAAAAGATGTTTACCCATCAGTGGTCGGATCGAGACCCCCTCTTATAATTTTTACTTTTGTTTCTTTAATTCTCAATATCTAACAAAACCCTTCAATGATATAATAAATATTCAATATCCGACATTCTACATCAATCAACAAACAACGACAAACAACGACAGACAACGACAAAACAACGACAAACAACGACAGACAACGACAAACAACGACGAACAACAACAAATCGAATTGGTAAAATAAATAGAATTATTTATTTACGAAAAAAATTTAGAACACAACAGAACTTCTATAAAAAATGAATTATATTTTACGTGTGAGAGCTAATTTTGGAAAAGTAAAATTGTATTGAATTGAGAGACTTTATTTTTACTTTATTATTTTAAATAATTCTATTTTAATTTTTTTAGGATTGTGTACTTAACATAATCCATCGTTGACTTCCTTTATTAAAGCCCGCCTAGTTCTCCGGGATTGTCTTATTCTTCTCCAACTCTTCCTTTAAACTTTTCTAGTGTTGCTGTATCGAATAATTTCACTTTTATATAATATGCTTTGTGATTATATAAACTTCAAACTATATTAAAAAAAACAAACAATAAAATAGTTGCCTTTTTTAACTCGAAAATGTGTTGTCATTTATGTTTCTAGTTTCAATTTTCGTTAAGAAGAAATTATTGCATTTTCATGCAAATTGAATCTATTTAACAAAAATGTTAAACTAAGCATTTTGTATAATAATGAATTTAATAATAATAATAATATTACAATTTTACAGTGTATAGCACAGACTAAACTAAGTGTACAGAATAAACATTGAATGAATTAACAGTGTATCGAAGTGTAAGTATAAATAATTAGCATAATATTAATTGTATATATATTTTGTATTTTTCGCAATCAGGGATGTCACATCTGTATTTCATTTACATTATTCAAAAACAAAACAGCGACAATTCCTACTAATATAATAACCTACATTTCAATCAAAAATGAGAAAAACAACCCAAAAAAATTGGGTTCAAAAGCCCATTGTTATTATCCCTTTTAGTCAATAAAATATAATTGGATACTTAAGGTCCTGATAGAGGATTCTATCTCGAGTATCGTTTTATAGTTATTAAAACAACCGGTACTAATCGTAAGTTCTTGTCCGATTTGTTTCAATATACTGAAGCAACAGTATAAATACAACTAGCCTTTACCCCCGACGCAAGCGACGTCTGTCTTTTATGTTTTGCTTGTACTTCATGTAAAAATTTAAATTCCAATAACGTTTACCCCCGCCGCAAAGCGAAGTCTTTTTGGCGTGTATGATTTGAATCCAATAAAATAATTCGTAATTACATTTCATATTTAACTCTATTTTTAAATTGAAATTAAAAACTCGCTCAATAATAAATTGACTAAAAAAATATATGCTTTTTATCAAAATTAAAAATATTATCAATTTATGCGTTATTTGAACAACTTTTTTCCAAAATTTGGTATTTTTTTTTTGATTCGTAAATAAGTTACCAAGGTTAGCTTATATACAAAATTTCAACTTTCTAGCACAATTTTTACTCTCGGCAAATACTGCCCCCGTACCCCCAAATAAAATTTTGAAATTTTGAATTTTTTTTTATTAATAATATACTTAATTATTCTAGAATCCAGAATATGAACTTTCTCCAAAGTTCTCTACCAGTCCCCCGAATTTCTTCAACCCCCCCTTTTTCAATTTTTGAATTTCTAATTTTTGAGAAATGTCAGCATTAAATAGGTTAATACATATGTAAAATTTCAACTTTCTATCTTTTACGACTTGAAAGTAGTACAGCATATGTTTCCTTATTATGTTAAAATTCTTTCATTTACAGTAATAAAGCACTGTATTGACCAGTCTCCAGTGCCCCCGCCCATAAGCCCCAATCATGACCTCTTAGCTTCATGCTCTCTTACGTTTCCGAACTTATAATTTGATTCCTCTAAACTTCTGCTAAGGAGCGCCTTCTTCCTTCAGCACTCTGTATCGCTTCTTTCCTGAGCATCGTCGGTCCCTAAAGTACTTTTACAGCGCCCCCGCTTTGGCACTATAATTAAATAATCCTTCGTTTCCTCCTCTCTGTGTAAAATTATCATTTACCCTAATGAAGCACAGTATTGAATATGGATATATGTAGTAAAACATTTAGTACATCATATTATGTAAAACTACATAAAAACACAAATTTATGTTTAAAAGCATTTTTCTGTGTTGTATGTAGTAAAACGTTTAGAAAAGCATCTACTTTAAAAAAACATAATGACTCACATTTAGGTATAAAACCATTTTCTTGTGATATATGTAGTAAAACATTTAGTACATCATATTATGTAAAACTACATAAAAACACAAATTTATGTTTAAAAGCATTTTTCTGTGTTGTATGTAGTAAAACGTTTAGAAAAGCATCTACTTTAAAAAAACATAATGACTCACATTTAGGTATAAAACCATTTTCTTGTGATATATGTAGTAAAACATTTAGTACATCATATTATGTAAAACTACATAAAAACACAAATTTATGTTTAAAAGCATTTTTCTGTGTTGTATGTAGTAAAACGTTTAGAAAAGCATCTACTTTAAAAAAACATAATGACTCACATTTAGGTATAAAACCATATTCTTGCGATGAATGCAATAAAACGTTCAATCAATTGCAAAATTTAAAACGACATAAAGAAACACATAATAAGAAATATAAATAGAATATCCCTTAAATCAGGAACCCTTTCTATTTGTTCGTTATTTCTGTTTTTATTATATAGGTTAATATTTCATTTTGTTCCTGTACACACATTGCCTAATCTTAAGGTTTTGGTTTATATAACTTCACTAGCTGTAAGTCATATTATTGTAACATTTGAACTAATCATAACTAAGCATAACTGTATCATTGCACTTTGATGGCACTATTTTCCATCCCTTTCACAGATTGTCTGATGAAGACCGTCATGAACACGACGCTTCGGTCTAACTCATCCTTACTCGATCAAACTCCAAAGCGAACGGTTCATGTTTTCCATATCAACAACTTTATGTTTCATTTTCTATGTGTATTAAATGAAGTTAAAACGAGTGTGTGTTTTCTGGGTTATCATCTGCTTGAACTTAAATAAATAATAGTTAATTAGCACTGGTAGTGAAGGGGACCTTCGAATCAACAACATCTGAAGTACGTATTGAAGATATTGGGGCTCATTTGTACCTCCAATACGTCACATCCACCCACAACAGTGTTACACTTCTATAGGGCGGATCTCAGTATACCACTATTAAAATATGTACTTTTTAAGATTTCATTAAATTAAAGAAAAATAAATGATATAAACTGTATTAACCACAAAAAATATGTTTTTCCTGATCTTTAACTTGGACGTACTTGTCTCCAGCTTTTTAGGCACTGCGCACACGAGTCGACTGATTGCAAACTAGTCGTGTCATGTTTCGTGACTATTGAATTTTTAACAATAGCATAACAAGGGATTTTATTGTGTCGTATTTGTATGTATGTATGTATTTAAATACTGTTGAATAGTATTCGTGCACAACTTTGTTCATGATGTCATCATCAAAAGCATGCAACCAAGAAACAGACTCAAAACCAGTTTAGTTTCGTTCGTGCCGTGTGTTTTCTCTCACTTGTATAACATGCGTTCTCTCACTAGCAACTCAGTTCCATTTTCATTCCGTTTGGGCAGATTCGGGGTTGAGGTTTGCAATCAGTCGCCTCATGTGCGGACGGCCTAAGAGATATAAATAATAGATAATTGAATAGATAAATTAATTAGTAAATACATATGCTATTTACATAGAAATAAGAATATAAACTAAATTACATATTTTACAATATAATAAATACAGATATATAAAAATACAATAATATATGTCTTATTAAAGATAAAGGTAGGCTTGTTGTTACTTAACTTATACTTGATTTATATTAATTATTGTACTTATTTATTATTAGTATTATTAATTATTCGGGAAGGTATTCATACTTCAACTATTGCTGTTGACTACTATCATTATTGGGCAAGTGTCATTTTACAATATAAACATATTATAGTTTAATTATTCACTGTTATTATTATCTTTAGTAGTTGCATCTTTGTTTTTGCGGATTTATATTACACCTTTGTGTCACTGTTAACTGATAGCATTTGAATTTGTTTGAAAGCGTTCCTCTCATTTGTTCTGTTTGTGCAATTTAATTGTTACAAGCGGGTTATAGTTAATAGATTATTACTAAATTATTCATAGCTATTTCAATTATTACCTATAATAAGGCATCCAATTATTTTTGCATTTGTTTTTTCCATTTATCCGTTTTTTCTCAAATAATTTTAATTTTTAATTTCAATTTTTCTATTTTGTATTCTATTAGTAGAGGCGCTAGAGGTAAGTGAGTATGCAAAATGTGAGGACCGAATTCCACCAATGGATTTAAGTTAAGAAATGGTCAAAAATTAATAATGCGGATCTTGCTGGTCAAATATTTGGTCCATTTTTTTTTTACCGCTCTACTCTTATTTGTAAAGAAAATGTATTGAGTACAATCTATAAAATCATTTTAATGATTATTTCAGTGAGGATGGATTGTTAAATGAAAAAAATAAAATTAAAATAATAGTAATAAAATCTTTTTTATTAATAAAAAAAATTATATATTAAGAAAACAGTAAATTTAAATAAAAATATACATAAAGTAGGCAAACAATTACTCATTTATATTTAGACAATTGTTATTAATACATTTACATAGAGAAATACAAAATAATTTTGATTTTTTGCAACTGCAAGACAATGTGCGACAATTTGTAGTACATTTACAAGGTTGAATTAATAACTCTGGTAATCGTCGGTGATAGGACTCAGAATCGGAAATAGGCCGACGTTAAATAAAACAAAAAAAAAAAAAAAAAAAAAAACTCTGGTAATAGTCATTTGTCGTGGACGTAAGTCACCATTCAACTTTTCATAACCGTACAAACAATAATCGATGGGGTGTAATTGTGTTTGATAAGAATTTTTCCAAATAAATGTTTGTACTGTAGCCCTTAATAAATGCAAATGTAAAGCATCTGATGTGCATATCACTTTCATCAAATTAAAACCGAAACCTATGTTTTGTGAAATCAGTTTATATCTGAGTTCATCAGCAAATAATTTTTTTTTTAAAGAAATAAGTGCAAACTATTTCTCACTGTTTCAATTGTTCATTATTTAGGTCAAGGTTTCCTAAAGATATAAGGGCTGTTTGTACAAAATCTTCAGACGCAGCTTTCAAACATTGCATTTTACTGCCAAATCTGCTAGTAGTGTCGCAACCACTTATAGCATGTAATGCTGGCAAAATATCGCATATCCTTTCACCCAGTGATTCACCAGCTAAATGGCATCCTAGAAAATGTATTTTTGTATGAGAACCATCGAACCATAGACCAAGACACCCGATATTTGCTAAGTATTTCCAGAAATAAATTCCCAATTTTAATACATCTGTACAATGTATCAGCGCTGATTATAATAATATGAGCAGATTGAATCCTTACTGCATGGAACATATGGCAAAACATTCTTGAATCAGCTTCTAAGTGGTTTGATTGTAATTCAAGTACCTCACAAAATAACGACCCTTGTAACTTGAAACATTTAGTTGGATCGTCGAATCCTCCACAAATGTACATCTCGCAGTCTTCTTTAACTTGTGCATATTTTGGAGCATTAGTGCAAAGAAATCGAACAAGTTGTAATTTATTTTGAATGTTTGCAAGAAAAGCTTTAAAATCAGCAGGAATTTTTGTTGAATAACTTGAAATTAGGACATTT
The DNA here is from genome assembly GCA_963678705.1 of Panorpa germanica. Classification (NCBI taxonomy): domain Eukaryota; kingdom Metazoa; phylum Arthropoda; class Insecta; order Mecoptera; family Panorpidae; genus Panorpa; species Panorpa germanica. The sequence continues at coordinate 6,283,342 of OY783208.1, read as the reverse complement.
TTAATAATTTGGGCTTTACTGCGTAACTTTGACTCCAAAAACTTTATAGAAATATCGTCATATCTGTCGGATATTACATCTATTCTCTTCACGTCAGGCAACGTAAAAAATTGCATTATTTTTTTGAAGAAAGCCTCGGCAAAATCACCAAAAGTATTGAACTTATTTAACTGAATTTTGTGAACAAGTGCCATACCATCAACTATATAAATTTTGAAAGTACTTAAATTTATTATATCTTGCTGAGTGCTCGTACCACAGTTATAGTTTCTCTGAATTTCAACTAGTTGTGATTTTGGTGACTTCCTATAAAATCCGTCATTATCAAAGAGATACTTGCAGTAATTCAATTCTTCATACGATGCTAATATCTTTGTATCAAATCTACGTTGAGAAGCCACCATGAATGATGTTTGGAAAATTGTTATGTCTGTTACGTCTTGTAATTTTTTGTTGGAAGTATTTTTGTTTGTTCTCGCAGGAGTATCTTCAAAGTTGTAAAATTTAGTTTTTTGTATAGGATCCGATAATTTTTTAGTTTTCTTGAACAATCTTTCATTTTCGTATGTATTTAATAGAGTCTCCGCATTTTCTTTAACTCTAAGTAAGCATCGCGAAGATGATTCTTCAGGATGTGAAGGGAGCGGGAAGGGACCATCACAGCTGGTGGCAAGATGTGTTTTGTTATTATTTGGGGTCCCAGGTACAAGAATCCGACCATAGTTGCCGGTCCTCACATTTTGCATTCTCAACTACCAATAGCGCCTGCACTAATATAAATTTTATATATAAAAACAAATAATTTTTCATATAAAAAATATATTTTTTTCAACAAAATAAAAAATATTATCAATTTATTCGGAATTTGACCAACTTTTTTTTCGAAATTTGGGATTTTTTTTTTGATTTGTAAATTAGCTACAAAAGTTAAACTGCATAAAAAATTCTAATGAAAAGGACATTTAACTCCAAGAATGAATAAATCATACACTTATTATGACAACGTTGCCAAATTTATTATTACTTTTTTACAGATATGTAATTTGAATTTGAATTGAATTAAAATAAATTTCACATTAATTATAGTTAATATTTTATTTATTATACTATTATATGCATAAAAAAATTATTTTAATAAGTTAGAAGCTATTTAATAAGGAATTAAACCTTTCATTTTCAAAGGTACAGTCTCAATATTTGTTCATCGTTTATTTCGTAATTCGATTTACCAAGAGATAAACTTTTTGCATTGACGGTACCTCCTTAAATGCATATAAGAAGACGACAAATGAAAAAATATTCATTTTGACAGTTCATTGAAACGGTTAAACAACAGCACTACAAGTTATTGTATTTTATCAGAACATATTGTGTTACCAAGTTACTATCTAAAGGTAAAATAAAAACGCCAATATACGTTTATTAACTCATAAATCTATTAATTATTTACAAAATAGGGCTCTTGCTTTACTCTCATTTTAACGTTAATGAACAAAAACTGTTAATTACTTAATTAAATTTCAACTTTATTCCAATGGCTTGATCGTTGCTTTTCACTCTAGATTTATTTATTTTCTTTGCGTTTACAATATAATAATTTACTACAGATCTATTAAAGGCTGTGCTTAAGTTCAACTTAACCTCATTTATTCAACAATATTGCTATGAAATGATTTTGTTATTAAATCACTTATATTTTAGTTTTTTATTAACTGGTTCCCCATATTTACTTCGAATAGTAATAAATTGCTAATTAGTTTTAGAAAACGATAAAACTGTTGTAATAAAATGGAGTATTATAAATCACAGAACATGAAACTGGAAATTGACATAGAGTTAAATGAACCAGTGGAAACAGGAAATATAAACAAAGATATAAAAATAGAAATAAAGGAAGAACGTATGGTCAAAGATGTAGTGTCATGTGATGAAGTTAAGGAAGAACCAGACAGTCCAGAAGAAAATGCAATTTCACCACGGGACAATCAGTACTTCATTAAACTTGAGCCCTGTCATGAGCCTTCTGATTATTGCAATGATATGTTCCTGGATGGAACTAAATTACAGGAAAACCTGGATGCACCACCTAGTTGTAAGGGACATGGGAAGTCCGCAGTTGAAAAACTAGCCGAACCTCTGAATAACGAACAACTGCAAAGTGGAAAATTAAAATCAAAGCTGAAAAATTTTATTTGTGATGTATGTAACAAATCGTTTGTAGACAAGGTGGATATTATAAAACATATGCGGGTACATTCAACGAAGAATTCGTATTCTTGTAATGAGTGTACTAAATCGTTTAGTTCTTCATCATATTTAAAAGTACATAAAAACACACATTTAGGTTTAAAATAATATTCTTTTAATTTATGTCATAAATCTTACGCACAAGTTGGTTCCTTAAAGCGAAATCAAAAAACTCATTTAAATAAAACTGTCTAGGTGTGTTCTTTATGTGATCTAAACTGTTTGTATTCGCTGGAGTTTTACTTTATGAATTTGTAAGCAACTTTTTCTACCACATTCCACGATTTATGTTAAAATATGTAGTTGCCTCTTATGTTCCTAGGTTCAATTCTCGCTAAGAAGAAATTAATAAATTTTCAAGCGTTTCCAATTTGTTTAAAAAATTGTTCCAATAATTGGACCTATTGTATTTAAGTAATAAAACTAAAGTAAATAAGAATATCGGTTGTTTAGATTTGAAACGAACCTACTAGAAACTAGCAGAGTAAGCGAGATACAAATTCAATGTGATCGACCATCATAATATCACAGTAAACATTTTGGAGTCAATTCTATTTCATATCTATTACTTTTTATGAGTTTTTTGTCATGAACGCGAATGTTTTCTATTCAGTCGTTCACATGGAATGTATTTTTATGAGCTACAGATGGAACAACGACTACAAACTGTTGAATCAAAGTGAATCCGGTTTATAATTTATAGCCTGTTATGCAGGTACTTTATGTATACTATCCAATATAATATTTTATTAAAATTAATATATTTACAGCATTATTTGTGATCAATTGGGTTGTGAACTCATTTTTTGGGGTCGATTTTGTAATTGATTATTGAATAGATGTTAATGAATATGTCATAAATTGATGGAAATATAGCTGCTTGAAATTTGTACTGTAGTATTGCCGCTAAATCTATAGAGTCAGTTCTGACGTCACAGAGAAAACAACACACAGTGGCTCAATTAAAAACATGTCTGTGGTAATGGTTGCTGGTAGTACGCATGCGTTAGCTTTAAAAAGACTAATAAATAATTAATTTTGTTCTTCTAATTCATCAGTCGTTAATATATTAAAACTTTATGAGTTGATTGAAATGTATATAAATGTATGTAATATTATTTACAGCAATTTCAAGGAACAATAAAATATCAATATTATGTCTGCCTTAGCAGGGTTAAATAAAATAAAAACTTATTATTCTTTGATTTGACTAGATTATTCGATTACAAACAGCTACAAAACATTACCACAGCACTGACCTACTCAATAAATAACTGACGTTAAAATGCATTTCACGTCATACAAATATGGCTGACCATTTCTAGCGCTAAAACTACAATTCAAAGTTTTAATTGCTATATCTCCGTCAACATTTAGATATTTAATAAAATAGATACACCAATACACATTTATTAACATCAATTTCAATGAACAATTGAAAAATAAACCACTAAAAAATGAGGACAAAACCCAAATATTCATATTATGAATATGAGAAAATAAGAATATGTATAGGGTATTAGGATGTATAACTGGATTAGGAATTACTAAAATATTTTTTAAAAACGTTTTTCTAAAAAAATGTTGTCCATAAAATATCTAACCCTACGCCATCAGCACATCCCTTAGCCCTTTAATCGAATTATTAAACATGTTATCATTTCAACGTTATACATTTATTTTAAAAAACGCGCTAAAATATTTGTACATCCCTGATCTATAGAAAATTACTTCTCCATTCGAAGATAGCTACATATATACATATTTACGAAGTCGACGAAGAAATATTCATTTTGACAGATCATTGAATAGGTTGAGCAAGATAACTATAAATTAATGTATTTTATTTTTATTATTGAGTTAATAATTAACGAAAAGCAACTGAAACGGATAACCAAGAATAATCTGCTATTTAATTTATCTAAAGGTGTTTTAAGTTTTTCATAATTTATTGCAATATTTTGTTAGAATTGATTTATTGTTATTTTAACAGTAATGATCAAAAACTGTTAATTATAAATGAGGAAATTATTTACAACATTATTCGAATAGCTAGTACCTTGCTTTTCACTTTAGGTTTATTAATTTTCTTTGCATTTTATAAAATAACAATTTTTTACAACAAAGGTTTTACTTTAATTGAACCTAACCTTATTTATTTTTCAATGCTTCAGTTGAATGATTTTGTTTTTCAATCATTTATATTTTAAGTTTTCTAATAACTGGTTCCCCATATTTACTTCAAATAGTAATAATAAATTGTTAATTACTTTCAGAAAACGATAGAACTATTGTAATAAAATGGAAGATTATAAATCACAGAACATAAAACTGGAAATTGACGTGGACTTAAATGAACCAAAGGAAACAGGAAATATAAACGAAGATGTAAAAATAGAAATAACGGAAGAACGTGTGGTCAAAGATGTAGTGTCATGTGATGATGTTAAGGAAGAACCAGACAGTCCAGAAGAAAATGCAATTTTACCACGTGACAATCAGTACTTCATTAAACTTGAGCCCTGTCATGAGCCCTCTGTTTCTTGCAATGATATGTTTCCGGATGGAAATAAATTACAGGAACACCTGGATGCACCACCTAGTTGTGGGGGACATGAGAAGTCCACAGTTGAAAAACTAACCGAACCTCTGAATAACGAACAACTGCAAAGTGGAAAATTAAAATCGAAGCTGAAACATGTTATTTGTGATGTATGTAACAAATCGTTTGTAGACAAGGTGGATATTATAAAACATATGCGGGTGCATTCAACCAAGAATTTATATTCTTGTACTGAGTGTACTAAAACGTTTAAATATCCATCACATTTAAAGCAACATAAAAACACACATTTAGTTGTAAAACCATTCTCTTGCAACGAATGTAATAAATCGTTTAGTCAGTTATCAAATTTAAAACGACATAAAAACACACATTTAGGTTTAAAATAATATTCTTGTAATTTATGTCATAAATCTTACGCACAAGTTGGTTTCATAAAGCGAAATCAAAAAACTCATTTAAATAAAACTGTCTAGGTGTGTTCTGAATGTGATCTAAACCGTTTGTATTCGCTGGAGTTTTACTTTATGGCGTGTGTTTAATAAATATGACGAACTCATGAATTTGTAAGCAACTTTTTCTACCACATTCCACGATTTATGTTAAAATATGTAGATGCCTGTTATGTTCCTAGGTTCAATTCTAGGTAAGAAGAAATTAATAAATTTTTAAGCGCATCCAATTTGTTTAAAACATTGTTACATTAATTGGACCTATTGTATTAAGAACCTTAGAATAAGCATTTCGTTTTAGTATTAAGACCATAGTATAAGGCCCTATTGTATTTAAGTAATAAAACTAAAGTAATTAAGAATATCCGTTGTTTGGATTTGAAACGAACCTATTAGAAACTAGCAGAGTAAGCGAGATACAAATTCAATGTGATCGACCACCCTAATAATGCTGATTTCACATTGTTTTGAACAAAGAACGCGGATGATGTCATTTTAAAAGGGGTGGGGCACTATCAGCTAAACCCTTCTGGTTTATTCGAATTAAAATCAGTCTGTTCTGTTGCCTCATCTCGTGTCTAAGTTCATTTTCGTTACTAGGACTTATGCGCGTTGCGGGTTTTAGAACTAAGACATGTTAGATTTTTAGTTAAAACAGTGTTCAGATTTAAATTTCTGTAAACCGAAATTCCGACGTGAATATATACTTATTAAACTTTAAACTAAGTGTTTCCTGTTAGCCTAAACCTTATCTCTACCTTTACAGACCGACTAGATCAGCCCCCTGGACCAGAGCACCCGTCAGAGTATCGAAGGACGTTGCAGATCACATATGCAAGAGACGGCGTAAAGCTAAGTTAAAAATTTGTATTGCATTGAGAACCCTTGATAAGAATTGTTTGACACCACTGATAACGTTGTAAATTCATAAGTAGAATCCATGAAGTAGAATAGAGAAAATAGAGATTGTGACAAATTGTAAGTTACATTTGTACGTACGTTATAACGAAGGATAACATTTTAGTTCTTTAAGTTTGAAAGCTGGGTTGTTTCTAGATTCTAAAAGGACGTCTAAACCTAAAATTTTAAATTAAAACGGATACAGGGAATGATATAATGATATATATAATTTACATTAAATTAAGAACAATTAATGAATTGGAATGAATCCTTCAAATCACTGGGCCATAAAGCAGTGCATTATATTGATAAAGTTGGCTACCAGGACCTCAAAAGTAAAATTGTATTTCAATAACTCGTTATATTTTAGAAGATGTTAATAATTGAAATAGAATATTTGTTTCTTTAATTATTAAAGGGATTCAACGTTATAGAACATTCCAAGTCATGTAACGTCAAGTCCGCTAAGTTGCTATCTCTTTTATTCAATAGAGCGTAAAAGAGACAACATACTTAACACAGAATTCTTATCCATATAACAAATAACACTGATTGCCATAAATATTTTGACCTCTAGCTCTAAAACTACAATTCAAATTTTGAATTGCTATATCTCCGTCAACATTTAGATATTTAATAAAATGAAAACACTAATATACATTCATTAACATCAATTTAATTCAACAGGAAATGAGTTCGCAGAGTCATTGACACCTTAAACATTTCGAGGTACGTATCTCGATGAAACCAGGAACAACAGGTAAAATAAATTGAAACACAGTGATTTAAAACAACAATGCTTTATTGAAACAATTATTGTAAGAGTTTTAACATATTAGTAAGGAGCTTGTTCCTATTTTGAGCTTGCTTCTAAATAGCTAAGTTTGAAAACAAGTTAGCAACATATAGAGGTGACTTTTCTAAATTTTTTTTTCTATTATGACGTTTTAGTTTATGTAAAGTTGTGAAAGTCTTATTGCATTCACAAGTTAAATGTCTCGGTTTGTGTGAAGCCTCATGTCTTTTTAACATGTCTTCATATGGAAAGACTTTTTTACATTCACCACAAGTGAACTTCTTTTTATCTGAATGTATATTAACATGTTTGTCATAATGGTGTTAATATCTAAACAATTTGTTACATTGTTAACAATAGATTTGTTTGTTACCTGCATGCATGTTTAAATGTTGTTTAAATAAATGATCGTCTGTAAACGTTCTATCACAAGTTAAATGTCTTTGGTCTGTGTGAAGCCTCATGTCTTTTTAACATGTCTTCATATGGAAAGACTTTTTTACTACAAAGTTCACCACAAGTGAACTTCTTTTTATCTGATTGTATATTAACATGTTTGTCATAATGGTGTTAATATCTAAACAATTTGTTACAATGTTTCATTTGAATTTAGTAATTATTTATTTCAGTTACACCTTTTCTTTTTCACTTTGTAAAAAAACTACTGCATTTTTGTATGTTTTATTATGCTTATTGTATTCTCAAAACATGTCAAAATCACTACGTAATATTTATTTTACCACTTTTTATTAAGAAATAGAATTTAATATTTTATTAATAAATAGAATAATAGAGATTATACTAGAGTTTAAACCCTCTTTCTTGTGACGAGTGTAATAAAACGTTTAGTCATTCATGTAGTTTAAAACGACATCAAAACACACACTCAGGTTTGAAGCTATTTGCTTACACTACATGTAATAAATTTTTCTCACGAGCTTCCAATTTAAAGCGACATCAAAAAATTCATTTACAATAAAGGCTATGCTATGCTAAAGGATAGGCTATGAGAAAAGGAAGTTAACAATCCAACTTCTTTAAACTTGTTTGTTTACCCATATGTAATATCAGCAGTTTTAATTGTACATTCCTTTAAGAGATAGTTTATATTTACTTTATATTAATTTGAACGTAAAATGAATGAATTGTTGTTTCTGAGATAAGTAAGACTATATATTATCTTTTAAGAATATATTTTATATGTTATGTTTTCAATGTATGTATAAAAATAAAGAAACAGATAAAATTATTTCCAATAAATGTCATTATCAATGTAACAAACCAAATGTATTTTATTTTAGAAACAAACCATTAGCAAATATATTTATTTTAAATCAGCCAAAAATGAATGGGCTTATGAACCATGCCTTTATTTCTATAAAACTGAAATAAGTGGCTACAAGCACCTCAAATATCTAATTATTATTTAATAACTCATCATATTTTAGGATATATTACAAATATGCTTGCCTATTGCTTTTTAATTTTTGTTTGAAATAAATGCTAATATATTCACAATAATCATTATAATATAAAACTTGATGGGATACATTATTTGTAAATTGCTGCACTGGTATACGTGTGTGTTGTATAAAAGAGATTATACATTCGCCTTCGTACACAAAAGTAAAATATTTGAAATATCTGAAGGTTGGTACACAGCACAGTAACGAATATTTTGCTAGTCTGTGTTCTTTATATTTTAAAACACATGTACTTAGTATACTTGGTACTTACTTTCATTTATTTTCGTACTGTGAAGGTCATCATCAGCATTACTTATTAAGTATATTTTTGTTCTTCTAAATTTCTAAACATACTAAGGCTCCTATTTTGTAACATCTTACCCAGCATCTGTTAACTTCTGAGACCTATATTTTCCAAATTAAGCAGTGTAAGTTTACACAAACTTTCAGAAAACCTTAAATAAAGAGTAAGATGGCTCGCATATCTTGGAGCGGGCATAAGTAGTCTAATTTATAAAATATAAGGCTTTGCAAAATCATCAGAAGTTAAAAGACGCCAAGTAATCAGTTTTAAAATAGGAGCCTACATTAGATTTCCTCGAAGAAGAAAGCGGCAACTTCTTGTTAGAACAAGTTCCATAACAACACAGTAAGTTTTTATTATATATATTATTTTATATTTCTATAACTCATTGACAAGATCAGAAAAAAGACATTTTTAAACCATAAGGTAAGAATCGTAATAAGTTGAATTGGTTTTAATCCAAATAAAACTGTCACTTTCATAGTACCTTAACGTGTTAATCTAACCTCAAATTTAATATTTCAACTTTAATCATTAATATTGTGTATTACTAAATAACAAATTGTATAATACATTGTTGTAAGTACGCATATGTCGCACTTACCTTTTATTTTTAATGATATTAAATGTTAATTATGTAATAGAATTATATTATGTAAACAGTTTTTGTATTAGTATTAAGATTGTAAAGAATAATTATTTAAGTTTAGCGCTTATAAATATTGTCTCTGGTTTGTGGAGATTAATATTGATTTAATGCTGGTAATTCAGTATTGGCGTTCTGTGATGTGAAATAAATTATTATATATTAAATTGCACAAGACGCTGAAAGCCAGTCTTCTCCTGAGTCTCAAAGCAAGCATTACTATTCGCAACTTCGTACGTATTGAATAGTGAGCACATTTCAACTATTAATTAAATTATAACACTATAGAATTACATTTTGTTTTATATCTGTCATCTTCGTTAATCTAATAAAATACTATTGTAATTAAGTAAGCAGATATAATATTACAACGAATAAATGATATATTTTAATAAAAGTGTTTGTATTAATAGTAATAAAAAGATACTAATTGTTCAACCGTCGCATGTCGCAACGAGGTTACTTTAGACCGCTCAAGTATTCTCTAATTGCAACAATACACCGTCTGAACAAGAATCCTTATTAATCATCTTAAGAAAGATATTCGATTACTACTGTAATTGGTGTTGGAAGTCGTCAACTGAAGAATCTACTACCAGAAGCTAGCATCCCTGCAGAATGTACTAGTAAGCTGAGTAATCTCCTCCAGAACGACAATACGACACAATTTTACAACATTGGTGTCAGGTGGGGTCTCGAAGAGATATTCCTACACATAAATATCCAAGAGGTACGCCCAAAATTTTTTTCTATATATTCTACACCTGGATGCAGATCAATTATTCTGGATACCACTACGTCGATCGATTATTTCCAAGATTGCCGAAGAGTACGAGATAGAACGTCAATTCATCTGTATTTCACATAATTTTTCTACAAGTCCGGTGGATGTAAAACAACAGCCCGCTGAACCAGAAAAAAAAAGAAATCTTTTGCCCCCAGCGAATGGATGGATGCTTCTAGAACAAATGGAATAATCTAAACTGATGTTAATCGTTTCCAGAACCCTGCACACAGCTGTACATAGATCAAAATCGAAAGTTTTTTTTGTTAAGTATAATAAGACAGTATCTTTTTATCTTGTATACAATTATTATCATAAATTGATAATTGTATTTTTTTCTATTAGTAGCATCCTTGTAATTCATTGAAGCTATTATTTTTTAGTATTATATTCAATACTTTTGAATATTTGCTATAACCTATCTATTAGTAGCATCCTTGTAATTCATTGAAGCTATTATTTTTTTTTTAGTATTATATTCAATACTTTTGAATATTTGCTATAACCTATCTATTAGTAGCATCCTTGTAATTCATTGAAGCTATTATTTTTTAGTATTATATTCAATACTTTTGAATATTTGTTATAAAATAACAATTTTGTAGCATCATTGTTCAATATTTTTAGTATTATATCCAATACTTTTGAATATCTACTATAATATTTCCTATAATTGTTTCTACAATTATATTAATTCATGTTTAATATTTTTAGAACATCTTTATGAACGAGAAAGAATTTTGAAAAGGAGAAGTAAAGAGCTGAAGCAGTTAGATAGCAGTCTGTTCAATCAGAGAGACTACCTTCCTGTTACAACTGCGGTGTCTGAGCCCCATCGGAAATTTCCTGTGAGTTACTGTTTTCGCTAGCAATTTTTCCTTGTCAGAATCCTGTTCTTCGGAGAGTCGTTTATTGGTACAAAATAATCTTTAGTCTGTATATTATATATAACTTTAATTAAGTACTATGGCACCGAACGTTCATTCACTCACACTAGTTGAGAATACAATCAATCTAATTAATGAGTTTTCAAAAAATCTAGAAGTCCAATCAACATCCTTAACAATAGTTGAATTAAAAATCAAAAACTTAGACAAAGCTTGGGTTAAATATAGTAGTATCGTAGAAGCATTGCTTCCAACTCTAAAAAATGAAGAAGCTTCGGCTATCGTTAGTAAGTCTATGGAAGTTGAAAGTATTTATGACGACACTCTTATTTACTTGTTGAATTATAAGCAAACATTTGAGAATGATACACATATTGTAGACGACTCAAAAAGTATAGATTCAATAAAAAATCTGAACTTAAGTCCAATGCAACTAACCGTTTTTGATGGAGAATATATTAATTGGCAAAGTTTTATGGAATTATTTACAAATTTAATTCGTAATAATAGTAAACTATCAAGCATTGAAAAAATGCATTATTTAAAGTTAAATTTGTCAGGAGAACCACTCAAACTCATAAAGAATTATCCTTTAACAAATGATAATTACGAAATTGTTTGGAACATCCTTTGTAAACGTTATGATAACAAGGTAGCACTTATTGAAACCTGTTTAAACAATTTAATAAACTACAATGTTATACGTTTAGAGTCCGAAATCAATATCAAAAAACTACTAGATGAAATTAATGAATCGATTAGAGCATTAACCGAATTGGGGATATATTCTAATCATTCAGATTTTATGTTAATACATATTTTAAAGACCAAATTAGATTTTAATTCGTCAAAGGAATGGGAAAACAGAAATAATTCTGAATTACCAACCTTAAATGAATTTACGGAGTTTCTGGAGAGACGGTGGCGCAATCTAGAAAGAAGAAGGCATATTAAAGTCAAAACATATCCAAGCGTTCCTAATTCTAATAGTAAACCAGTTTCAAGCAAGCAAATTCCTAATAAGGTCGAAACAAAAACTAAAAATTTGTTCTGTAACCATTGTAAGAAAAGTGGTCATACAGAAAAGTATTGTTTTATTAAGAAGGAAAATCTAGATACGGGTAACCCTATTGCTCAAGTTAATACTTGTAGGGAGGCCACAATTTTATCAGAACCTTCTACTTGTTGTGAAAGATCGAAACATCTTATATCTGATGGTTCTCAAGTATCTTTTACTAACAAGACACAACACAATTCAAATAATGAATTATGTTTTTTTTATGATTTTGATGAGATCAATACGGGTAATTTACAAAATAATAATGATATTCTAAGTTTTGACAGTAAAAATAAAAATGTTAAGGCTAAGCAAACAGTTGACACTATCCAATTCAAGATGGTCGCAGCCAAAGCTAAAACCGTATCATTTTTATTAGATACTGGTTCTCAAATCTCCTTGATTAAACAAAATATTTTAAATAACAATGTCAGAATTAATAATAAATCTAAAATTCTATTGAAGGGTATTTCTGAAGGCACGCCTTATACCTTAGGTTCACTGAAAACTTCTATAATTTTAGATAGTAATAAGTCGAAACAAACTTTACAGGTTGTGTCAGAAAATTTCCCCATTAAACACGATGGAATTATAGGGTTAGATATTTTACGGAAACTAAATGCAGTAATTAATCTAAAAATGAACAGAGTACAATTCTCAGAATGTGGCAAAGTAATTGAGCTCCCACTTATAAATATAAACAATATCGTTTTACCAGCACGTACGAGGAAGATAATTCCTATGTCAGGTTCTACAGTAGGAGTTTGTGTAGCCAGGGAATTGCTACCTGAAGTTTTTTTAGCTAATGCATTAATCAAGCCCGTCAAAAATATTTTCTATATTTCAATAATAAATTCTTCAATAAAAAATATAATACTTAGTAATTTCAAACCGAATATCATACCGATAGATCAATTTAGTATTTACCATTTTTCAAAATCAAGTCCTAACAACCGTAAGGAACTTTTATTAAACAATTTAAATCTTTCACATGTCAATTCAGAATTAGTAACAGAATTAATAGAAATCTGTGACAGCTTTAATGACATATTTTTTTTACCGGGAGACAAGTTATCTTGTACGAGCGCATTAAGTCATAAGATAAAGATTAATTCTTCTAAACCCGTTAACGTTAAACCGTATCGATTGCCCCATGCGCAAAAAGAGATTGTGGAAAAGCATATTCAGGAACTGTTGGTCAACAACATAATTGAAGAAAGCGACTCACCCTATAACGCACCTTTATTAGTAGTACCAAAAAAACCAGATGCGTTAGGTAATAAACAATTCCGCGTAGTAGTCGATTTCCGTAAACTTAACGAGCAGACAACAAGTGACGCCTATCCTTTGCCTCTTATACATGATATACTGGACCAACTTAGTGGTGCAAAATTTTTCTCTACCCTTGACTTAGCAAGCGGTTTTCACCAGGTCCCTATGCTTCCCGAAGATAAAGAGAAAACAGCATTTAGTGCGAACTTTAAACACTATCAATTTGTAAGAATGCCATTCGGACTTAAAGGAGCCCCCCCCATGTTTCAGAGACTTATGTCTCACGTTCTCACAGGTTTGCAAGGAATAGATTGCTTAATCTATCTGGACGATGTAGTCATTTTTGGAAAAAACATTTCTGAGCACAACCAAAGATTAAAAAACGTTTTTTCTAAATTACGGGAACATAATTTGAAGCTCCAACCATCCAAATGTAACTTTCTACATAAAGATTTGATTTATTTAGGTCACGTTATTAATGAAACAGGTATTCTACCAGATCCTTCTAAAGTAGAAGCAATAAAGAATTTCCCCATTCCAAACAGTCCTAAACAAATTAAAACATTTTTGGGTATGTCTGGTTATTATCGCCGACATATACCGCATTACGCAGAGATAGCCAAACCACTATATAATGCAGCAAACAGTAATGTTAAAGTATTAGAATGGTCAGACCAATGCGACGAATCATTTAAAACTTTAAAAAATAAATTAACCATATCACCTGTTTTGCAATACCCGGACTTTAGTAAAAATTTCGTTGTAACCACGGATGCAAGTAAATATGCTATAGGTGCAGTCCTTTCACAAGGTACTATTAAGGAAAGCCACCCAATAGCATATGCTTCAAGAACTCTAAATAAGGCACAACAAAATTACACAACTACTGAACGTGAGTTATTAGCAGTAGTATGGGCTGTGGCTCATTTTAGACCCTATCTCTATGGAAAGTTTTTTAGTATCGTAACAGACCATCAAGCCTTGACTTGGTTAATGAGTATTAAGGACCCGAGTTCTAGACTTATGCGTTGGCGGATAAAACTAGAAGAATATAATTACGAAGTAATATATAGACCAGGTAGTTCGATTCCACACGTAGATGCCCTAAGTCGCGTATACTCACTTCAGGTTGAAACAATGGATGTCACATACGAAAATTATTTAGAAATAATTAAAAATAAAATTATCATAAACAATAAAGTAATTGAACATGATAAAAGTTTATATGACGCACCGACGTCATTTTCATTAGTAGATTTTGTATCAAAAGATTTTAAAAATTCAATTGGAAATTCTCCTGAATTAATCAATAAATTTAGTAGTATCAATGCATTTCTAATACAAGAAAAAGAAGTATCAGAAATTGCATATGTTGAAATTGATACTAGATTTATTATCTGTTTAATAATTAAGGAATTTCATTTTAATCTACCAAATTATAAAGAAATATTTTTGGCATTAGTGAATCTGAAAAACTTTTGTACTTTACACAAAATTACTAACATAGCTATGAACAGGTTCGAGTCTGAACTAAGTAAATTAGATTTTGCTCAGATACGAACTATGCTCAGACATATCTTTGATAAAACAAATATAATAGTACACATTTATAATGACACTATACTTAAAATTAGTGACCCTGAGTTAATAAACAATGTAATTTCGGAATTTCATGTTAATCCCACAGCAGGCCACTTAGGAGTTTCTAAAACAATTAAACGATTAAAATCACACTTTAAATTTCCAAGTATGATTAGAAAAGTTAAAAATTTTATTAGACAATGTGTATCATGTCAAAAGAATAAAGTGTGCAAATTAAATAAATGCCCATTAACAATTACATCGACTTCGAAACATAGTTTCGAAAGGTTGGCTTTGGACATAGTATATCTTCCCAAGAAAGACGACAACGACAAATACAAATACTTACTAACAATACAGGATGACCTTACTAAATTTACGGAAGCTATTCCTATTATAAACCAGGAGGCAAATACTGTCGCGAAAGCATTAGTAACTAACGTTATTTGTAGGTACGGAGTTCCTAATATGATCTTAACAGACCAAGGAACAAATTTCATGTCGAAAATTTTTAAAGATATATGCAAATTGTTAAAAATTAAACAATTAAAAACAACAGCATTTAGACCAGCAACCAACGGTGCCTTAGAAAGAGTTCATAGAACCCTTGCCGAGTATCTAAGGAATTTTTGTAAAAAGCAGGATGATTGGATAAATTGGATTCCCTATGCAATGTTCGTGTATAACACAACTCCGCATACAGCGACCGGTTTTACTCCTTTCGAACTAATTTATGGACATAAGGCAAATCTGCCTTCAATTTTTTATAAAGAACCAATTGAGGTAAATACTTATAATAATTTTATAGTAGAACTCAAACACAGGTTACAAGTAGCGAGGGAACTTGCTATGAATAACTTGGTTAAAAGCAAAGAAAAAACAAAATTATATTTTGATAAAAGGGTCAATTCTCTTTTCACACCTGAAGTAAACGAACTAGTTTTATTAAGAAATGAACAGTTACCAACTAAAGGACAGTCAAAAAAACTTTTACCCTTATACGTAGGACCGTATAAAGTTACTAAAATTATATCCCCTGTTAATACAGAAATACTAATTGGTAAAAAACATACGGTAGTTCATAATAATAGGTTGAAGAGATTTTGTACCAATGAATAAAAACTTGACGAATGAAATGGATTTTGTCAGGGATGATTGTTTTGTGGAGCAGTGTTAACTCTATACGATGGGATCAGAATCGTTGTCGACACTTTGCTTCTCTTTTTGTTTTTTTCTAGAATTGTAACTCGTATATTTTGTTTTTATACGTGTCCCTTTTTTTTTGAAAGGGGGTGTTGTGATATGTACGACATCTCCCCTATCACAATTTTTCCTTTTTCTTTTCCTTAGAGCAGAAACGCATATGTTTTGTTTTATATGCGTTCCTTTTCTTTGGTTGAGGAGTGTTGTAAGTACGCATATGTCGCACTTACCTTTTATTTTTAATGATATTAAATGTTAATTATGTAATAGAATTATATTATGTAAACAGTTTTTGTATTAGTATTAAGATTGTAAAGAATAATTATTTAAGTTTAGCGCTTATAAATATTGTCTCTGGTTTGTGGAGATTAATATTGATTTAATGCTGGTAATTCAGTATTGGCGTTCTGTGATGTGAAATAAATTATTATATATTAAATTGCACAAGACGCTGAAAGCCAGTCTTCTCCTGAGTCTCAAAGCAAGCATTACTATTCGCAACTTCGTACGTATTGAATAGTGAGCACATTTCAACTATTAATTAAATTATAACACTATAGAATTACATTTTGTTTTATATCTGTCATCTTCGTTAATCTAATAAAATACTATTGTAATTAAGTAAGCAGATATAATATTACAACGAATAAATGATATATTTTAATAAAAGTGTTTGTATTAATAGTAATAAAAAGATACTAATTGTTCAACCGTCGCATGTCGCAACGAGGTTACTTTAGACCGCTCAAGTATTCTCTAATTGCAACAATACACCGTCTGAACAAGAATCCTTATTAATCATCTTAAGAAAGATATTCGATTACTACTGTAATTGGTGTTGGAAGTCGTCAACTGAAGAATCTACTACCAGAAGCTAGCATCCCTGCAGAATGTACTAGTAAGCTGAGTAATCTCCTCCAGAACGACAATACGACTCTATTTTACAACAACATACTATGTAGTGATTTGTACAAGTTTTAAGTATACAACAATTGCCATAAAACATTCGAAAATGCAGTAGTTTTTTTTATAAGAATGAAAACAAAAAGAGTTTCTGTATGGAATAACTACCAGAAATAGTGTCGAAAATATATTTACAAAGGTATTGTAAACATTAAATATGTCATTGTTACGAATTGAAATAACGTATATAGCAAAAGTTAAAAGCAAGATTCAAAACTCAAACTTTTTGGTTTTTAATTCTTTGTGTCGTTTTTTGCTTTGTTCAAAACAAGGTTTTATCGTTAGAAAGGTTGATAGAAATTCGTGTAAACGCAATCAATACGCATACGTTTATTATTATTTAAATATCTTATAGGCTTGTTAATCCTGCTTGCTCTAATAATTTTTACAAGGCACTAATATATTACTTAAAAGTTTTTGCAATAATTCAACTTAACCTTGTTTTTAGTAAATTCTAAAATTGTTGTACTATGATGGAGGGTTGGAAATCTCAACAAATAAAACTAGAACCTGATTTGGGGTTGCATGAAGAAATGGAAACAGCAGATGTAAATGAAGACATAAATTTATAAATATCTATTTCAATCAACAGGTTGTTTTCTTTTTAGAAATGATTTAGAACAGCTAATTTTCAGATATATCATAATTTCCAGCTCAATTTCTCCACATATCATAACTAAATAATTAAATAAAATCATTAAGAAACAGTAACTGTAGGTAATGAGCCGGCAACGTTGCAAATGGCAAATGTAGAGAAAAAAAATTATTAAAACGAAAATAAACTTCCAGTTGAATATATCATACACTTCTTTTGACAACGTTGCCAAATTTATTAAAACATTTTTACAGTTATGTAATTTGAATTTGAATTGAATTTATATAAATTTCACATTAATTATAGTTAATATTTTAATTATTATACTGTTATATACATAAAATAAATATTTTAACAGGCCATAAGCTATTTAATTGGGAACTGAAACTTTCAATTTCAAAGGTACAGTCTCAATATTTGCTCGTCATTTATTTCGTAATTCGTCTTACCGAGAGATAAACTTTTTGCATTGACGGTACCTCCTTAAATGTATTAAAAAAGTCCACAACTGAAATATTCATTTTGACAGTTCATTGAAACGGTTAAACAATAGCACTACAAATTATTGTATTTTATCTGAAAATATTGTGTTACCAGGCTATCTAAAGGTAAAATAAAAACGAACATATACGTTTATTAACCCATATATAAATTAATTATTTACAAAATAGGGCTCTTGATTTATTCTCATTTTAACGTTAATAAACAAAAACTGTTCATTACATAATTAAATTTCAACTTTATTCCAATGGCTTGATCGTTGCTTTTCACTTTAGATTTATTTATTTTCTTTGCGATTACAATATATTAATTTACTACAGATTTATTAAAGGCTGTACATAAGTTCAACTTAACCTCATTTATTCCACAATATTGCTATGAAATGATTTTGTAATTAAATCACTTATATTTAAAGTTTTTTCGACAGGTTGCCCCTATTTACTTCGAATAGTAATAAATTGTTAATTAGTTTCAGACAACGATAAAACTTTTGTAATAAAATGGAGGATTATAAATCACAAAACATAAAACTGGAAATTGACGTGGAGTTAAATGAACCACTGGAAACAGGAAATGTAAACGAAGATATAAAAATGGAAATAAAGGAAGAACGTTTGGTCAAAGATGTAGTGTCATGTGATAAAATTAAGGAAGAACCAGACAGTTCAGAAGAAAAAGCAATTTTACCACGGGACAATCAGTACATTATTAAAATTGAGCCGTGTCATGAGCCCTCTGATTATTGCAATGATATGTTCCTGGATGGAACTAAATTACAGGAACACCTGGATGCACCACCTAGTTGTGGGGGACATGAGAAGTCCACAGTTGAAAAACCAGCCGAACCGCTAAATAACGAACATCTGCAAAGTGAAAAAATAAAATCAAAGCTGAAACATTTTATTTGTGAAGTATGTAACAAATCGTTTGTAGACAAGGTGGATATTATAAAACATATGCGAGTGCATTCAACAAAGAATTTGTATTCTTGTAGTGAGTGTACTAAGACGTTTAAATACCCATCATTTTTAAAGCAACATAAGAACACACATTTAGCTTTAAAACCATTTTCTTGTGACGAATGTAATAAAACGTTTAGTCAGTCATCAAATTTAAAACGACATAAAAACACACATTTAGGTTTGAAACCATTTTCTTGTGACGAATGTAATAAAACGTTTAGTCGATCATCTCATTTAGAAGTACATAAAAACACACATTTAGCTTTAAAACCATTTTCTTGTGACGAATGTAATAAAACGTTTAGTCAGTTATCACATTTAAAAGTACATAAAAACACACATTTAGGTTTAAATCCATTTTCTTGCAACAAATGTAATAAAACGTTTAGTCAGTTATCATATTTAAAAGTACATAGAAACACACATTTAGATTTGAAACCATTTTCCTGCGATGAATGTAATAAAACATTTAGTTTTTCATCAAATTTAAAAGTACATAAAAACACACATTTACTCGTAAACCCATTTTCTTGCGATAAATGTAATAAATCGTATGGTCGCTCATCACATTTAAAACGACATAAAAACACACATTTAGGTTTGAAACCATTTTCGTGCGATGAATGTAATAAAACGTTTAGTCTATCATCTTCTTTAAAACGACATAAAAACACACATTTAGCTTTAAAATAATATTCTTATAATTTATGTCATAAATCTTACGCACAAGTTGGTTCCTTAAAGCGAAATCAAAAAACTCATTTAAATAAAACTGTCTAGGTGTGTTCTGTATGTGATCTAAACTGTTTGTATTCGCTGGAGTTTTACTTTATGGCGTGTGTTTAATAAATATGACGAACTCATGAATTTGTAAGCAACTTTTTCTACCACATTCCACGATTTATGTTGAAATATGTAGATGCCTCTTATGTTCCTAGGTTCAATTCTCACTATGAAGAAATTAATAAATTTTTAAGCGTATCCAATTTGTTTAAAAAATTGTTCCAATAATTGGACCTATTGTATTAAGAATCTTAGAATAAGCATTTCCTTTTAGTATTAAGACCATAGTATAAGGCCCTATTGTATTTAAGTAATAAAACTAAAGTAATTAAGAATATCCGTTGTTTAGATTTAAAACGAACCTATTAGAAACTAGCAGAGTAAGTGAGATACAAATTCAATATGATCGACCATCCTAATAATGCTGATTCCGCATTGTTTTGAACAAAGAACGCGGATGATGTTATTTTAAAAGGGGTGGGGCCCTATCAGCTAAACCCTTCTGGTTTATTCGAATTAAAATCAGTCTGTTCTGTTGCCTCATCTCGTGTCTAAGTCCATTTTCGTTACTAGGACTTATGCGCGTTGCGGTTTTAGAACTAAGACATGTTAGATTTTTAGTTAAAACAGTGTTCAGATTTAAATTTCTGTAAACCGAAATTCTGACGTGAATAAATAATTATTAAACTTTAAACCAAGTGTTTCCTGTTAGCCTAGACCTTGTCTCTGCCTTTACAGACCGACTAGATCAGCCCCATGGACCAGAGCACTAGTCAGAGTATCGAAGGACGTTGCAGATCACCTATACAAGAGACGGAGTAAAGCTAAGTTAAAAATCTGTATCACATTGAGAACCCTTGATAAGAATTGTTTGACACCACTGATAACGTTGTAAATTCATAAGTAGAATCCATTAAGTAGAATAGAGAAAGTAGAGATTGTGACAAATTGTAAGTTACATTTGTACGTACGTTATAACGATGGATAATATTTTAGTTCTTTAAGTTTGAAAGCTGGGTTGTTGCTGGATTCTAAAAGGACGCCTAAACCTAAAATTTAATATTAAAACGGATACAGGGAATGATATAATGATATACACTTTATATTAAATTAAGAACAATTAATGAATTGGAATGAATTCTTCAAATCACTGGGCAATAAAGCAGTGCATTATATTGATAAAGTTGGTTACCAGGACCTCAAATGTAAAATTGTATTTCAATAACTCGTTATATTTTAAAAGATATTAATAATTGAAATAGAATATTTGTTTCTTTAATTATTAAAGGGATTCAACGTTATAGAACATTCCAAGCCATGTAACGTCAAGTCCGCTAAGTTGCTATCTCTTTTATTCAATAGAGCGTAAAAGAGACAACATACTTAACACAGAACTATTATCCATATAACAAATAACTGATTGTCATAAATATTTTGACCTGTAGCTCTAAAACTACAATTCAAATATTTACTTGCTATATCTCCGTCAACATTTAGATATTTAGTAAAATAAAAACACTAATATACATTCATTAACATCTATTTCAATCAACAGGAAATGAGTTCGCAGGGTCATTGACACCTTAAACATTTCGAGGTACGTATCTCGATGAAACCAGGAACAACAGGTAAAATAAATAGAAACACAGTGATTTAAAACAACAATGCTTTATTGAAACAATTATTGTAAGAGTTTTAACATATTAGTAAGGAGCTTGTTCCTATTTTGAGCTTGCTTCTAAATAGCTAAGTTTGAAAACAAGTTAGCAACATATAGAAGTGACTTTTCTAAATGTTTTTTTCTATTATGACGTTTTAGTTTATGTAAAGTTGTGAAAGTCTTATTGCATTCACAAGTTAAATGTCTTGGTTTGTGTGAAGCCTCATGTCTTTTTAACATGTCTACATATGGAAAGACTTTATTACATTCACAACAAGTGAACTTCTTTTTAACTGAATGTATATTAAATGTTTGTCATAATGGTGTTAATATCTAAACAATTTGTTACATTGTTAACAATAGATTTGTTTGTTACCTGCGTGCATGTTTAAATGTTGTTTAAATAAATGATCGTCTGTAAACGTTCTATCACATACATCACAAAATAACGATTTCACTTTTCTGAATTGTTTCACTTTCTTTTGTTAACAACTTAAGCACGGAATAGATTCACTACAACACTACTGCGTCTTTTTATCTAAAGGCTCCATAGTAGTAGCCTTACTTTCTAGTTGTTCATGAGCACCTGCCTTTACACCAAGATGTTTAACAATGTGTTTATGTTCAGCAACTATTTTTAGACATTCCACCATCTTTCCCATAACCTCGTCAGTATCTATTTTCATACTCTGAAAGCATTTGATCGCCATCTTAATTCGATAATAACTTAAAATAAAAAAAACATTAAAATTAATACATGTGCACAAATTTTGGACGGAAAAGGCACCACCGACAAACACACATGATGGCAAGTGCGAAAAGTGCACAAATTTGTAGTGAACTCATTTTTGGGGTTGATTTTCTAATTCTTATTTGAAATATTCGTTAATAAACGCATAGTGGCGTTTTTAATTTATTAAATATCTAAAAACTAAAGAGTATATATCTATTTCAAGATTGTATTTTGTTTTACTGCGTAATATTCCTGTTGTCATACCAGTAGTTGAAGACGTCACTTACACGTTAAAGAATAATAAGTAATGTAATTTATTTTTCCTTTTATATCACGACTTTATATTTAAACATTATGGGTCGACTCAACAGCTGCTTTGACGTTTAATCCTGCATCTCTTTTTCACTTCTCTTGTTTAACACTGATTGTAAAAATTGAAAAATGGTATTGGGATAAGGTAAGGAAGCAATTACGTCCCGTAGCTGGTATTTATGTAAATTTTTACCCTTTTAATTATTAAAGAGACCAAAATGACTATTTCAATCGTTAATAACATTTTTAATATTGCGACTTGAATAAAAATAATTAAATACAATGCTGTTTTAGTTAAGCAGCGTTAACGCGGGGCGATTTGAGTTGATCAGTAATCGTGTGTTCAACAAATGTTGAATATTAGTTGAAACAGATTTAAAGACACACATTCTATGAGTGTACCAGCACAGATTAAGTTTATTATTCAACTTTTGTTGATTACACAATTACTGATCCACTCAACTCAGTCAACTTGGGTAAAACAAGGTTCGCAAACCTATTGATCTTGAATGGGCTTGTATCTTAATTTCTATAAAACTGTACTATATAATAATAAAGTGGGTTACTAGGACCTCAAATGTTCAATTATTTTTTCATAACTACTTATATGTTACGAGATATTACCAATTGAAATAGTAATTTAAACGCTCTAATTATTAAAGGGATCCAACGTTATTCGAACATTCCAATACATGTAACGTCATGTCCGCAAAGTTGCTATCTCATTTATACAACACAATGTAAAAGAGATAGCTTATTCTACAGATAATTCTTATTCATTGAAAAAATAACTGACCTACATTTAACAGTACAGACATGTTACGTCATAAACATGGCCGACATCTACAGCGCTAACATTAGATATTTAGTAAAATAAAAACGCTAATTTACATTTATTAAGATCAACTTCAATTAACATTTGAAAAATCGTCCGCCAAAAAACTAATGCACAATCCCGTTTTACTTACGTAAAGAGAAATAACAACTTACATACAATCTATTATTACAATCAAAAATTAAAAAATAAATCATAAAAATGAGAGAAGAAAGATATATATTGTTTTCCGGAAAGCAATTATATTTAAATTTGAATACTAAAGATACATATTGTGTACATGAATATGAGAAAATAAGAATATCAATAGGGTATTAGGATGTATAAATGGATTAGGAATGAATAAAATATTTTTTAAAAACGTTTTTCTAAAAAGAAGTTGTTCTTAAAATTTATCACTACGTCATCATCACATCCCTTAGCCTCTTTTATCGAGTTATTAAACTAGGAATCATTTCTAAGTTATACATTTATTTAAAAAAACGCGCCAAAATATTTGTACTTCTAGTATCTAATCTATGAAATAGACCCTGAAATATTCATTTTGACAGATCATTGAAAAGGTTGAGCAAGATCGCTACAAATTTATGTATTTTATTGTTTCTCACTTAGTTAATAATTTGTAAAAAGCAACTGAAGCGGATAACAAAGAATAATCTTTTTTTTTAGTTATATAAAGGTATTTTAACTTTTTCATAATTTATTGCTTCTTTTGTTGAAATTGATTTATACCTATTTTAACGGCACTGATCAAAAACTTGTGAATGGGCAAATTTTTTACAACATTATTCCTAGTACCTTGCTTTTTACTTTAGGTTTATTTATTTTGTATGCATTTTATAAAATAACAATTTATTACAACAAACGTTTTACATTAATTCAACATAACCTCATTTATTTACCAATGCTTCAATCGAATGGTTTTGTTTTTCAATCATTTATATTATAAATTTTCTATAGACAGGTTGCCCCTATTTACTTCGAATAGCCAATAAATTGCCAATTAGTTTCAGAGAAGGATAAAACTGTAGTAATAAAATGGAGGATTATAAATCACAGAACATAAAACTGGAAATTGACGTAGAGTTAAATGAACCAATGGAAAAAGGAAATATAAACGAAGATATAAAAATGGAAATAAAGGAAGAACGCGTGGTCAAAGATATAGAGTCATGTGATGAAATTAAGAAAGAACCAGACAGTCCAGAAGAAAATGCAATTTTACCACGGGACAATCAGTACTTCATTAAACTTGAACCCTGTCATGAGCCCTCTGATTATTGCAAAGATATGTTCCTGGATGGAACTAAATTACAGAAACACCTTGATGCACCACCTAGTTGTAGGGGACATGAGAAGTCCACAGTTGAAAAACTAGCCGAACCTCTGATTAATGAACAACTGCAAAGTGGAAAATTAAAATCGAAGCTGAAACATTTTATTTGTGATGTATGTAACAAATCGTTTGTAGACAAGGTGGATATTATAAAACATATGCGGGTGCATTCAACAAAGAATTTGTATTCTTGTAATGAGTGTGCTAAAACGTTTAGTCTATCATCAAATTTAAAACGACATAAAAACACACATTTAGGTTTGAAGCCATTTTGTTGCAACGAATGAAATAAAACGTTTAGTCATTCATCTAATTTAAAACGACATAAAAACACACATTTAGCTTTAAAATAATATTCTTGTAATTTATGTCATAAATCTTACGCACAAGTTGGTTCTATAAAGCTTAATTAAAAAAACTCATTTAAATAAAACTGTCTAGGTGTGTTCTGTATGTGATCTAAACTGTTGGTATTCGCTGGACTTTTACTTGGCGTGAGTTTAATAAATATGACGAACTCATGAATTTGTAAGCAACTTTTTCTACCACATTCCACGATTTATGTTAAAATATGTAGATGCCTCTTATATTCCTAGGTTCAAAAATTTTTAAGCGTATTCAATTTGTTTAAAAGAGGTGTTACAATAATTGGACCTATTGTATTTAGAACCTTAGAATAAGCATTTCATTTTAGTATTAAGACCATAGTTTAAGGCCCTAATGTATTAAAATAATAAAACTAAAGTAATTAAGAATATCCGTTGTTTAAACTAGCAGAGTAAGCGAGATACAAATACAATGTGATCGACCACCTTAATATCCCAGTAAACATTTTGGAGTCAATTCTATTTCCTATCTATTACTTTTTAAGAGTTTTTTGACATGAACGCGTTTGTTTTCTATTCAGTCGTTCACATGGAATGTCTTTTTATGAGCTACAGATGGAACAATGACTACACACTGTTGAATCAAAGTGAATCCGGTTTATCATTTATGGCCTGTTGTGATTAGACAGAGACATTATATTAAAATGAAGTGGGAAGTTTAAACAGACTGTATTATAATAAAAAATTAAATCGATTTTAATTAAAAAACAAATTCATAATGAAAAAAAAAACAATAACTTTATGCCAATATTTTACTAATATTTTCCAATATAATATTGTATTAAGATTAATATATTTACGGAATTACTTGTGCTCAATTGTTAATATAACATTAGTCTACATTGTTAAACATTAAATAATATTTGCCATATTTGTATGACGTGAAATGCATTTTAACGTCAGTTATTTGTTGAGTTGGTCAGTGCTGTGGTAATGTTTTGTAGCTGTTGGTCGTCAAATAATCAAGTCAAGTCAAAGAATAATAAGTTTTTTTTTTATTTAACCCTGCTAAGGCAGACATAATATTTAAATTTCATTGTTCCTTGAAACAGTTGTAAATAATATTTGATATTTTGATATATATATTCATATAGCAGAGATTTATGAGCTGTAAAGTTTGTAACCTTACACAAGGATTGTGATGTCACATGCACTTGTAATGTGTACAACGTTGAATCCCTTTAATAATAAAAGAGACACAATGACTTTTTTAATTGTTAATATCTCTTAACATATAAGAAGTTATTAAAAAATAATTGAACATTTGAGGTTCTAGTAACCCACTTTATCAATATATAGTACACTTTTATAGAAATTAAGACATAGGAGACAAGTCCATTCTATTGTTCTTTATACCTACCTTTGCACAAGTTGTCTCTCGAAGTGTTACAAGCTAAAAGTGCTGTAATTTCGATACTTACAAACATTTTAATTTCACATTTCACGACAGTGTTGGAAATATGTTAAATTCTTTTAGCAACATGACTCTGATCTATATAGCTTTCTCTGGCACGGATCAAGACGCTACACGGATGTTCGTGCGGAACAAATTCGTTATTTTTTAATACGAAAAAATATACAGAACTTTTCTAAAATTATTAACTACGAGTATATTAGGAATATTAATTAAAAGTGCTGCATTCCTAAGAAATAAAACATATTTTTACGTAAGATATCGATAGACCCGATGTATTTAAGATGTCGGTAACTGAAATACCTGTTTTGCTTTTGACAGTTCTATCATAAGTACAAGTAAAACACAACGGCCATTCGTTTATTACTGTAAGTAATATTTCACGAAAAGAAACTGCAGTAGACATTCAAAATAGTGTGTTAATTAATATACAAAGGTATTTTTAATTATATTTTATTATAGATTTAATTGTATTTATTTAGGTCACTTTTATTTTTTGTTTTGAAACTTGTAAAAAAACTATTGTACTTTTTTTGTTTTATGGAGCTTGTTCTGTGTTCAAAACATACACTATTATGTAAAAGTATAAAGCAATAACTATTATGTAAAAGTATCTTATCTTGTCATTGAACTGTTAAAATAATCTGATATCGATATCATCAATGGCATATATGTTTTGTTCAGGCTGCTTTCCTGTGCTCCTCTGGCGTGTTTTATGATTTCATTATTTAATAGAGAATGGGCTTGTGTCCTATATCTTAATTTCTTTAAAAGTGTACTATATATTGATAAAGTGGGTTACTAGAACCTCAAATGTTAAGAGATATTAACAATTAAAAAAGTCATTTTGTCTCTTTAATTATTAAAGGGATTCAACGTTGTACACATTCCAAGTGCATGTGACATCACAATCCTTGTGTAAGGTTACCAACCTTACAGCTCATAAATCTCTGCTATATGTATTTATATATCATATATTATTTACAGCTATTTCAAGGAACAATAAAATTTAAATATCATGTCTATCGTAACAGGGTTAAATAAAATAAAAACTTATTCTTCTTTGACTTTACTTGATTATTAGACTACCAACAGCTACAAAACATAACCACAGCACTGACCTACTCAACAAATAACTGACGTTAAAATGCATTTCACGTCATACAAATATGGCCGACCATTTCTAGCGCTAAAACTACAATTCAAACTCTTAATTGCTATATCTCCGTCAACATTTAGATATTTAATAAAATAGACACGCCAATACACATTTATTAACATGAATTTCAATCAACAATTGAAAAATGGACGCCTAAAAAATGAGGACTCAAGCGCATTACTAATGGCCTATAATATCCCAGTAAACATTTTGGAGTAAATTCTACTTAATTTCTATTACATATCATGAGTTTTTTGTCTGGAACGTGTTCGTTTTCTATTCAGTCGTTCATAGGAAAGGTCCTTTTTATGAGCTACAGACATTACAACGACAGTTCACTGCTGAATTAAAAGCGGAGTCGGTTTATGATTTAAGACCGGAGTTATAAACGTGACACTAGCAGGGATAGCAGGGGTATACAACTTAATAGAATTCTACTTTTTAGAGTCTGCAAAATATAAATATTTAAATGAAGAAATAAATAGATGTAATCTTTAGTACGGATCGTGATTTTTTTAATGAATATTATTCATCTTCAACAATACTCGTTATATTAGTTTTTTACATTGTTTTGGTGATTTAAAAATTCACGATCGGCAGGTCTGCGTTAGGTTTAAAACCTCTGTCTTACCATCGCTGGATACTATCTTCGTTTAAATACATTATATTCGGGGATTGAGGGAAATAGCGTCTGCCTATTACCATTAAAGAAATATTTGTTGAAAATGGATAGCATATACTTTAAACATACTGTACTGAACGAACACTATACAAGTGTAACGGTGAAAAATATATTTTACTTGTCTAACCGCATCTCGTTTCTCTCTCACTTCGGAATGAAAGTGAACTAAGAAAAATATGAAAGAAACCACTGCTACTTAATGAATGATGTTGGAAAAAGAAAGAATATTATTATGAAAAAATTCTAACAACTAACACAAAATCTGTGACAGGTAGAGAATGAATTTGAACTAAAATATTTCTGTGTTGTTGCTTCGAACTTGTAAAGCGTTAGAATAGAATTGTACGAGTGACTCGAACTTCACCAAATAGGGCACTTCACCAAATTGTTTACTGGGATATAATTCATATATACATATGACTTATATGAGCCATACATACATATTATAATAATAAATAATGGCCTACGAGCTATATATCATAGTAATTACCAAATGTGTCCGAATGAGCACGAACCTTTTGTTCACATATACGTCTTCATACACAAAAGCAAAATATTCTTACCCGAACACGAATGTTTTCCAAGTAGTGTCGGTAACTAACACACCTCAAAAATTCCGATTGATTTAGCTATGCTCGAAGTACTACGCACATTCTTTGACAAATATGGCAACCTAGACTATTCAGTAATAAATTGAATAAAAACTCTTTCAAAAATATTAGTAATTATTATTTATTATTTCCTATACTTTTTATTAGTAAAGTAAATATTTTTCAAAATAAATGCTGCAGTGAATATCTTGGAAGAGGTTGTAAATTAATACATGATTATAACGGTATTTTAACATTTTATTGTAACTTTATTGAGATTCAATGAGCTAAATAATTATCATAAATGGTTTGAATTTATTTTTGTTTCACGTTTGACAACTTAGTAATAATGTTATACAGAATTACTTACATGATTTTGTTT
Source organism: Panorpa germanica (assembly GCA_963678705.1). NCBI lineage: Eukaryota > Metazoa > Arthropoda > Insecta > Mecoptera > Panorpidae > Panorpa > Panorpa germanica. The sequence continues at coordinate 6,253,891 of OY783208.1, read as the reverse complement.
TATTTTCTTAGGCGCATTAGTTATTTTTACATCAAAATGGAGGATTACAGTTCAAACCAAATAAAACTGGAAAGAAATGAAGCAATTGAAACAGCAAATGTAAACGAAGATTTGACATCTAAAAGAACAAAAGAACAAGACGACAAAGGAGCAGTGTTATGTGATGAAATAAAAATAGAAATTAAAGAAGACCAGACGATGGTTCAGAGGATGCTGCAGTTTTAGATGAAGAGACACATTCAGGTTTAAAACCATTTTCTTGCGATAAATGTAATAAAACATTTAGTCGATTATCTTATCTAAAACAACATAAATACACGCATTTAGACCTAAAACCATTTTCTTGCTTTAAATGTGTTGGATTTAAATTTAGCGCCCTCTAGGGATTGACACTATTCTATCTTTTCTTTTTACACACGGTAATACTGTAGGTAATACTATACCAGGTAATACCGTCCTACTATGTATTCTATACTCTGTGACATCATAACGCATGTGTACATCTAATTAAATATAATAAACCTGATTAATATAAATTAATAGTTTATCTATGCTAAATATAACAGGTTATGGGCCCAGATAAACCTAGAGACGTTTAATGTGTGTTTTTCGGAAAAGTGGATAAAGACTTTTAGTGTGGTGAACATAACCTTAAAAAAAAAACGTGGCTGTTGAAACTGTTTCTGTTCTTTTTTGTGTATAAAGTGTTCTCAACGAATAAAAATGGCATCGAATAATTCACTGGCATTAATCGAGAAGTTAACCGGCCGTGAAAACTATTCGACTGGGCAATTCACAGTGAAAACATACCTACAACACGAAGAATTATGGGATTGTATTGAGGGTAATCCGGCGTCACCCGCAGATTCAAAACGTGATACAAAAGCGAAAACAAAGTTAATTCTTCTGGTTGATCCGATCAATTACGTTCATATCCAAGAGGAAAACACGGCCAAAGGAGTTTGGGACAAATTGGCTGCAGCGTTTGATGACTCAGGACTTACACGCCGAGTTGGTCTGCTATGTGATTTATGTAACACATCGCTCAGTGGATGTCAAAGTATAGAAGAGTATGTGAGCAAAATTATGTCAACTGCTCACAAGCTGCGCAACATTGGCTTTAAAGTGGACGACGAGTGGCTCGGGACATTGCTGCTCTCCGGTCTGCCCGAATCATATCAACCAATGATTATTGCGATCGAAAGCTCAGGCACAAAAATAACTGCAGACGGTATTAAAGCAAAACTATTGCAAGATGTTAGAAATTCAGACAACAAAACAACGGCTTTTGCTGTCAACAAGAAGTTTCATAACAACTCTGTAAACAAGAAGTTCTACAAGGGTCCGAGATGTTATTCCTGCAATCAATATGGACATAAACGCTCTGAATGCAACAAATACAAAACCATGAACAAGACACAGAAACCTAGCTCTTCTTATGCTGCTGTGTTTGTTGCATCATCCCACTATGGTGATGCTTGGTACATAGACTCCGGTGCTTCGGCACATATGACTAAGACCAAGAATATAATTGTAAAGGAAACTACCCCTATAACAAAGAACATTCGTGTTGCTGATAACAAAGTGTTATCTGTGCAAAGCTCAGGAGATGTCAGCTTAAACATTTATGACCAAAACGGACAAGAGAATAAGATTCTGTTCACAAATGTCTTATATGTTCCTGAATTGGCAACTAATCTGATATCTGTAAGCCAAATTATTAAAAATGGAGGCCAGGTGAAATTTGATACCTCAGGCTGTGTGATCATGAACAGCAAGAATCAAATTATAGCAACTGCGAGCATTGTAAATAACATGTACCGACTGAACATGCCTGAAAGCCTAGCGCACATGTCCAGTGTTGAACATGAACAAGATGCTTTTTGCTGGCACCAGAGGATGGGACATCTTAATTTCCAAACTTTGAAAAAATTGTCTGATAACACAGAGCATTTAACTTTCTCAGGAAAAACAGAAAATCGGAAATGCATAACTTGTAAAGAAGGAAAGCAGACACGGTTACCTTTTAAAAGTGATGGATTAAGAGTCACCAAACCCCTAGAATTGGTTCATTCTGACGTATGTGGACCAATGGAAACCCAGTCTCTCGGTGGGAGCAGATATTTTTTAACCTTCCTAGATGAATATTCCAAGAAGATTTCAGTATACTTTCTTCACAACAAATCTGAAGTGCTCAGTAAATTCAAAGAATTCAAGCAAGAAGTTGAAAATCAATTGGATGCTCGTATAAAGGTTCTTCGTACAGACAACGGACTTGAATACGATAACAAAGCCTTCTCTGATTACCTGAAAGGTGCCGGAATCATCCATCAAACCACCACACCATACACGCCTGAACAGAATGGAACTGCGGAACGTATGAATCGGACACTGGTTGAAAAAGCGAAGTGCATGCTACTCAACGCTGGTCTGCCGAAGTTGTATTGGGCAGATGCAATACACACTGCTGCTTACATCATCAATCGTTCCCCAACCAGATCCTTAGCTTTCAAGACTCCTATGGAAATGTGGTCTGGACGCAAACCAAATGTTAATCATATGCGTATATTTAGCTGCGAGGCAATGGTTCATCTACCTAAAGAAAAACGCAGAAAATGGGATCCAAAGGCTCACAAAATGATCTTCATCGGATACTGCGACCATACAAAAAGATACAGATTCACATTATTAAATACTAAAAAGGTAATAAAGAGCAGAGATGCTACATTTCTTGAATCCTCAGTGAAGCGAGACTTTGTTTCGGTAGAATTGTATGAGACAGACACTGAAAATGACAAAACAAATACAAAAGAAGAAGATGTAAGAGAAAAAGCAACAACGGAAGAGGACAGCTTGATTGACAACGACACAAATTCAGAAAGTTCATATGAGACAGAGAAAGGAAACAGGTCAACATCCGACAGTGAATACTTACCTAACACCAGTATTGATTCTCCTTCTGTCAGTAACGTGACATTGAGACCAAGAAATAAAACAAAAAAGAAGAATTTCAACTGTCCATGTACTGAAGAACATACTCATCTGTGTTTATTCTCATCCTGTGTTCCTGTAACATATGAAGAAGCAGTACATTCAACAAATAAAAATGAATGGATAAAGTCAATCAATGAAGAACTTGATGCTCATAAGAAAAATGAAACCTGGACATTGATAGAAAAACCTCCAAATGCCAAAGTGATCGGTAGTAAATGGGTGTTCCGAATAAAGGAAGAGTCAACGGGTCCACGGTTCAAATCAAGACTTTGTGCTAAGGGATTTGCACAAACCGCAGGTATTGACTACACAGAAACCTTCGCTCCGACTGTAAGGTATGATTCAATACGTTTATTACTTTCCATGGCTGTTCAAAATAAACTTAAAATCTTACAACTTGATGTAAAAACTGCATTTTTATATGGTGAACTTGAAGAGACTATATTTATGACTCCGCCTGAAGGTCTATCCTGTGAATGCAAGCTCAACAAGTCGCTGTATGGTTTAAAGCAAGCCCCCAGAAGCTGGAATAAGAAATTTGACTCAATATTAAAGAAATTTGGTTTCATCAACAGCAAAGCTGATCAATGTGTGTATGTTGGTCATGTCAAGAATGAGAAATGTTATCTTTGCCTGTATGTGGATGATGGCCTACTATTTTCTAAAACTGAATCCACTCTGAAAGAAATAACTAAAGAACTACAATCTGTGCTGGAAGTAAAAATATTGAACACACCAAGTAATTTTGTGGGCATGCAAATTGAGATATTTAGCAACGGTATTTTTATACATCAGACCAAGTATGTTGAACAACTGTTAGAGAAGTTTAACATGACTGATGCTAACCCGAACACTGTTCCAGTGGACCCCCATGTCAAGCTACAAAAGGAAGATGGCGAACCAGAGAAAAACTATCCTTATAGAGAAGCTGTAGGTTCTCTTATGCATCTGGCTACAGTCAGTCGACCAGAAATTATGTTTGCCGTAAGCCTGGTAAGTCGATTTTTAAGTTGCTATAACAAATCACACTGGAATCCTGTCACGAAGATCTTCAAGTACCTGAAGGATACTAAAGATTATGGCCTGAACTACTCATCAACATCAGAGCCACCAGCTGTTACTGGTTATAGTGATGCTGATTATGCAAACGATATTGATACAAGACGCTCAGTTACTGGCTACGTCTTCATAAAGAATGGTGCTGCTGTAACATGGTCAAGCCAACAGACGGTTGCTCTGTCAACAACAGAAGCTGAATTTATGGCCGCCTGTGCTGCAACAAAAGAAGCTATGTGGATAAAGCAAGTGTTAAGTGATATTGGTGAATATAAACAAGACACTATGTGTTTACATTTGGACAATCAAAGTGCCATCAGTGTAATTAAGAATATAAATTTTCATAAAAGATGTAAACATATTGATATTAAGTATCACTTCATAAAAGAAAAATATTCTCAAAAGATTATAGATCTTAAATCTGTAAGCACTGCTGATCAATATGCAGATATATTAACTAAAGCATTGTCAAAAGATAAATTCCAATTCTTAAGATCTAAACTTGGTATGTTTAACTACAACTCTTTTGTTAAGTGATATGTTAGAATATCTTGTAGTATAACTTGATTAATATTTTCATGTTTTTTTGACACTCAATTAATTATAATTTGTTGTTAGAATGTCTAAATTTAGAGGGAGTGTTGGATTTAAATTTAGCGCCCTCTAGGGATTGACACTATTCTATCTTTTCTTTTTACACACGGTAATACTGTAGGTAATACTATACTCTGTAATACCGTTCTACTATGTATTCTATACTCTGTGACATCATAACGCATGTGTACATCTAATTAAATATAATAAACCTGATTAATATAAATTAATAGTTTATCTCTGCTAAATATAACAAAATGTAATAAGACGTTTAGTCGATCGTCACAATTAAATATACATAAATATACACATTTAGGTTTAAATTTATTTCCTTGTAATGAATGTAATAAAATGTTTGAATACCCATCCGCCTTAAAACAACATGAGACCACACATTTAGGTGTGAAACCATTCTCTTGTAACGAATGTAACCGTAGAACAATATTAACGGTTAAAGTTGAAATATCCAAATTGAGGTTAGAAATAAAATGACATTGTACCTAATATAAGTGACGTCATATTTCACATTAGTTGGTCAACTTTAACAATGATTACTGTCTGTAATATAATAATAACTGGTATAATAAATATTACGTGTTGATTTATACATGTTTTGACTGTACAAAAGGCCCTATAAAACGTACGAAAATCCAATAGTTTTTTTTATAAGAATCCAAACAAAAAGTGTGGTTGAATCGAATAATTACCCACATATTATTTAACCTACAATTAATTTCTTTATTTTCCTCACATGTTTTGCGATTTGTTTTAGTTTAAAGCTTAAGTAAAAACTATTTCTTAAGCAATGACAAAATTATGTTAATTCGTGAAGAATTTATTTAATAAAAGTTGAAAATTTATTTTGTTGGAGTTTACTTTATATATTTCCAGTTAAATAACATTTTTGGCAACTTTCACTATTAAGGTTGTTTGTTGGAAAATTGTTATTTTGGACCAGAACAGATTGTTCTCCATATTTAAGATGATATACTTGGACTCAGTAAAGTAAGGGAACGCTGGTGGGGTAATTGGGGCGCAGCAGGGTGTTCAGATGAGGCGGGTGACATTACATTTAGAAAAAAAGATTAATTTAAAAAAATATTTTTCCATTGTCAAGTCAGAGCTGTCTAGATATAATACGTGACAGTTGTTAAATATGACATTATATTGATGTAGAATAATGTAGATATGTATAAATATAAATAAAAACGTGAGTTCTGTCCACTCCAAATATCAACTGTATTGGCAGTTATCCCTACGGCGCTCACGAGTATATGTTATTATTATTATTTCTTTCCCTCTTCCCTTCTATGAGTTGCCATCTCCTTTACACCACAGAGTATAACCAAGAATCAAAAGTATTTATCTTTAAATATTTCGATCGTGCAACATTGTAAATTAATTCAAATTAACTTTAATTTTAATTATGTAGATATGGCAACAACGCATTGTGTTTTGTTTATGTTCGCACACCTGCACCGAGATCAATGACCGGTAAGTCATAACAAGTTCTGTTCATTATTTTGCAATGTTTCATTTTAGAGAAAAATTATTACAATGTGTTAGAGCAGTACATAAGATTTTTATATGTAAAAGAAAGAGACAGTAATATTGTTTTAAAAATATTTATAAAGTGTACAATTGAATTTAGTGTTAGGGTTATGTCGGTGGATGTGTTACAGATAAAGACGAGCTTGAGACATTTCGTTCGACAGCATGATTACCTATTGAAGGAAAGAGATGGATATAGTTTCCAGATCAGTCTAACAAAATAATTGGCATTTATTTGAATTTAAAGAAATATTTGATTGGTTCGCAAGTTGGAACTTGCTTGGTGTGTGGGTGGTTTAGTGGGTGGTGATACAATGGAAGGGGGATAATGGTTAGGTGGATATTAATAATTAAAGTAAGCAGAAAAGGAGAGCTAAAAAAAGTGGAACGCTTCACGAGTTTGCGTGTCATCCTTGCGCAGGGGCCATGCTAATCTTCTCTGCATCGTTCCAAATTTAGTATATGTTCTACCGAAGCAAGACAAAAAGAACTTCTTCAAAATTGTATATATAGTCAAAGACATCAGTGTACAAATTAGCGAGTGTTAAATTCACTTTACTTACATTATTTTACAAGAAGAACTATAACTAATATGATATAATTACCTGTTATTTAAATGCAATAATTATCTTTAATAAATTCTAAAATGAAATAATTGAATAATTTGTTATTTAAAAATTAATAAAATTAAAGGTTTCATACTGCCATCTATGTGGAACTAATCGTACTAATATCCAAGACGCACACTTCATGTAAACGGTTGGGGTCTCTGCTACTTAAGACACGTAGGCACACTGCAAGCGTTTTTATTTAAGCGACGACTAATGGGCTTATGTTCTTATTTTTTCGATTTTTCAATTGTTGATTGAAATTGATGTTAATAAATGTGTATTGGCGTGTGGAGAAGAACGACTTTAACAAATTTTGTCTTTAGACAAACCGTGTTTCGTCTTTCTTGTTGTAAAGTATTTTGTTGTCCTTAATTTATTATTTCGTTATAATTTTTGTAATTTAATTTTAATAAGTTCTTTGTTCAACAAATGTTACCCCAATTCAACCAGATCAACCAGAATACAGCTGGCCACAATCCCTTCTCCTTTTCCTGGCCTATATAAGTGACTGCGCTGTTATCAGAGCAGTTCTTACAGTTCTTATAGTACTTACGTCTCTTAGCTACTTGTTACTTTGTTACTACTTTATTATTAGCTATATTTAGTTATATTTATTTTATTATTAGTTATTTTAAGTGTTAATCATTATTTACTATTATTCAAAACTTGTGAATTTCATATGATTAAATAAACAAGTGAATTGTTAAATTAAAATTTAAGTAAAGATATTCAATTTCCTGTGCTTGCCCTCAAGAATTCTCAACCAAGCGTAGTGCTGAAAATGCGCACGATCCTGATTATTAACAGCGTGTCTATTTTATTAAATATCTAAATATTGACGGAGATATAGCAATTAAAAGTTTGAATTGTAGTTTTAGCGCTAGAAATGGTCACCCATATTTGTATGACATGAAATGCATTTTAACGTCAGTTATTTGTTGAGTAGGTCAGTGCTGTGGTAATGTTTTTATATGTTTTACACGTATTTATATGTTGTTTTAAATGAATTGCTTAACTAAATTGTTTATTACAGTAAGTGCAAGAATATGGTTTTAAACCTAAATGTGTCTTTTTATGTCGCTTTAATTCAGACGATCCGCCAAACGTTTTATTACATTCATTACAAGAAAATGATTTTATACCTAAATGTATGTTTTTATGACGTTTTAAATCTGACGATCCGCTAAACGATTTATTACATACACTAAAAGAAAATAATTTAATACCTAAATGCGTATTAACATGTTGTTTTAAATGAATTTCTTGACTGAATGTTTTATTACATTCATTGCAAGTGAAAGGTTTTAAACCTAAATGTGTCTTTTTGTGTCGTTGTAATTGTTGGGATTGACTAAACGCTTTAATACATTCATCGCAAGAAAATGGTTTTAAACCTAAGTGTGTGTTTTTATGTCGTTTTAACTCTGACGATCTACTATATGTTTTATTACAGTCACTACAAGAAAATGGTCTTAAACCTAAATGTGTGTTCTTATGTAGTTTTAATTGATGCGACTGGCTAAACGTTTTACTGTATTCGTCACAAGAAAATGGCTTTAAAACTAAATGTGTGTTTTTATGTCGTTTCAATTCTGACGATCTGCTAAACATTTTATTACATTCGTTACAAGGAAATTGTTTTAAACCTAAATGTGTCTTCATATGGTCTTTTAGTTCTGACGATATTTTGAAACCTAAGTCTGTGTTCTTATGTAGATTAAACTCTTGCGATTGAATAAATGTTTTATTACATTTATCGCAATACAAAGGTTTTAAACCTAAATATGTGTTTTCATGTTGATTCAAGGACGAAGGATATTCAAACATTTTATTGCATTCATTACAGGACCGTACTTTTTTTCTTGAATGTACTCTGAAGTGTTTTATGAATTCCGGACTATTGTCGAACGATTTGTTACATACTTCACAGATATGACGCTTCAGTGCATTATTTTGTTGTTCGGAAACAGGTAAATCAAAATTTAGCTCTAATTTATTGTCCCGTGGCAAAATTGCAACCTCCTCTGAACTGTTGATTGGCTCTTCTTTAAAGTTTGTCTTTATTTCATCACACAGCAATGCTACTTTGTCAACTTGTTCATCCTTTACTTCCAATGTTAAATCTTCGTTAATATTTTCTGTTTCCATTGATCCATTTGGTCTTATTTCTTTTTCCAATTTTATTTGCTTTGATTTGTAATTCTCCATTTTAATGTAAAAAGTTCACTAGAAACGAAAACTAATGTTACTAAAAAATTTAAAGAAAATGGTTTGACAGTTGTTAAATAACTACTTGCATACTGACATAAAACATAATAATGCAGCATTTTTGTTTTACAATTTTCGTATTCAATAATTGATATGCGTGAACTACACGTATATTAAAAGCACAATAAAACACCAGAAAATTATAGAATTATATTATTTTAATTTTAAGAGCCGAAGGTTCACTATATAAATACGAATATAAAAATATGTACTAACCTAAAACTAAGTAACAAAAATATTTACTAAAATCTCAATTAAAGATTGTCGTTTATTAATCAAAACTTGATACTCCTAGAAATACTTTACAACATTAGAGATTAAATTGAATACAATGAGCAATCTATATTTAAAAGTTTGACGTATTTAAGTGCTTAGTCAGCAGACATTTTGTGCTCTTAGGCCCTCCGCACACGAGGCGACTGGATGCAAAGCTTAGTTCCGAATACGCCCAAACTGAATGAGAATGGGCTTGTGTCCTATGTCTTAATTTCTATAGAAGTGTTCTATATATTGATAAAGAGGGTTACTAGAACCTCAAATGTTCAATTATTTTTTAATAACTCCTTATATGTCAAGAGATTTTAACAATTAAAATAGTTATTTTGTCTCTTTAATTATTAAAGGGCTTCAACGTTGTACACATTCCAAGTGCATGTGACATCACAATCCTTGTGTAAGTTTACCAACCTTACAGGGCATAAATCTCTGCTATATGTATTTATATATCAAAATATCAAATATTATTTACAGCTATTTCAAGGAACACTCAAATTACAATATTATATCTGCCGTAACAGTGTTAAATGAAATAAAAACTTATTATTCTTTAACTTGACTTGATTATTTGACTACCAACAGTTACAAAATATTACCACATTACTGACCTACTCAACAAATAACTGACGTTAAAATCACGTCATACAAATAAACAACTACAATTCAAACTTTTAATTACTATATCTCCGTCAACATTTAGATATTTAATAAAATAGATACGCCATTAAACATTTATTAACATCAATTTCAATTAAGGAAACTAGAAAAACAAATGCCAAAAAACCATAAATAAATGATTCACAACACAACTTTCACAAAACATTTCATAACTCACGTCAAAATAAACGAAACATATGAAGATATACAATTTTTACTTTTATTACAGGACACCTAAGTGAATATTATAATGCTGTTTTAAATACGTTAATGTTGCAAATGTTTTTAGATATTAAAATTTAAGGAGATATTAACAATTAAATATAGTCCAAATCACGATAGTTTGGCGGCGACTTATACTTAAAAGAGGTTATAAGAGCGGTATAAATCTATAATACGATAATGAATTTCATCTTATAATAATAATAAATATAGAAAAATAAGTGAGTCAGTGCTTTTCAAATATATCACCGCCGAACTCTCGTAATTTCAACTATAATCATTTGTTCACTTTAATTATTAAGCACATCTAACTTTGTATATCCACTAAGTTGCCATCTCATTTATACAACAGAGCGTAAAAAATGGCATACTTAACACAAAACAGTTATCCATATAACAAATAACTGACCTACTCCTGAATAGTGCGACATGTTACGTCATAAATATGGCCGACTATTTCTAGCGCTAAAAGTACAATTCAAATTTTTAATGCCTAAATCTCCGTCAACATTTAGATATTTATACTGGACGCATGAAAACCGGATTTTTAATTTCATGTTAAGATATTAGTTAATTATTTAAGACACTTTATTCTTTTTGCTTCAACTTTCTAAGAAGAAGAACGTCTGTTTTATTCTTCATTGTAACGTAATAAATTCGAATTAATAAAAATTATATTAGAAATTAAACATTGAACTTAAAAAATCGATAAATTCTTTTATACGAGTACTAATTACTTGACTGAGCAGGTCCATATGTCAGTGTCATGTCAACACTCCTTGCCTCATCTAATAACATTAAAGAAACTGAAGACAACTACGCCCCAACTTAAAGATCAGGAGGAACATCTTTTTTGTTGTTAATATAGTTTATATTATTTTCTTTTCTTAAATGACCAATTATTAAACTCTTAAAGAGTACTTATTTTAATAGATATACATATTAGTAGGATAGAAGAATTTACAAACAAAATTTATGAGTTCATCACCATGTCAAATCTATTTATATTCTTCGCTATGTTTATTTTTATGTTGTTTTAAGTTAGATGCTGTACTAAACGATTTGTTACATACATCACAAGAAAATGGCTTTAAACCTAAATGTCTGTTTTTATGTACTTTTAAAGTATATGATTGACAAAACGTTTTATTACAGACATCACAAGAAAATGGTTTTAAACCTAAATGTGTTTTTTTATGTTGTCTTAAAGTAGATGGATCTCTAAACGTTTTATTACATACATCACAAGAAAAAGGTTTCAAACCTAAATGTATGTTTTTATGTTGTTTCAAAGTAGATGACTGACTAAACGTTTTATTACAGACATCACAAGAAAAAGGTTTTAAACCTAAATGTGTGTTTTTATGTTCTTTTAAAGTATATAATTGACAAAACGTTTTATTACATACATCACAAGAAAATGGTTTCAAACCTAAATGTCTGTTTTTATGTACTTTTAAATTTGATGAATGACTAAACGTTTTATTACATACATTGCAAGAAAATGGTTTCAAACCTAAATGTGTGTTTTTATGTTGTTTTAAAGTAGATGACTGACTAAACGTTTTATTACAGACATCACAAGAAAATGGTTTCAAACCTAAATGTATGTTTTTATGTTGTTTTAAAGCAGATGAATGACTAAACGTTTTATTACAGACATCACAAGAAAATGGTTTTAAACCTAAATGTATGTTTCTATGTCGTTTTAAATCAGATAGCCATTTAAACGTTTTATTACACTCGTTACAAGAATGTAGTTTCATTGTTGAATGCATTTGCAAATGTTTTGTAATTTCTGCCTTATTCTTAAACGATTTGCTACATACGTCACAGATGTAAGGATTCAGTTTCGTTTTTACTTTGTCAGTCTGTAGTCGTTCACTATTCAGCGAAGCGTTGGGTTTTTCAACGGTGACCTCCACATTTTCCTTACAACCAGGAGAGTGTTTTATGTGGTCTTGCAATTTAGTAGCGTCTGAAAATTCGTCCTTACAATAATCACACACTAAAACTGATGAATCATCCATGGGCTCTAATTTGATAAAATAACTTCCAGTAGTAGTTTCCCCTGAACTATTGCCTGGTTCTTCTTTAATTTCTGCTTTAATTACAGGACATTGCTCTGCATCTTTAACAACGCGGCGTCCTTCGTTTATTTCTATTTTGATATCTTCGTTTACATCTGCTGTTTCCATAGGTTCATTTAACCCCACATCAATTTCTAGTTTTATTTGCTTGGATTTGTAATCCTCCATTGTAGTACTACTTTAAAGTATACTAAAAACAAAGAAATCAATTTATTACCACCATAAAGAGTATAATCTTAAAGTCGAAAGAAACCGCGTGACATAATTAAGAAAACTAAGTAAGATTAAGTTAATTTAATGTAAAACTGTATTATAAGGAATTATTCCTTTGTAAAACATAACAAAAATAAATAAATGTGATTAGTGATAATGTTATAGCATGATTTCAGCAATTTCAATGATGTTGTTAATAATTAGTTTGTATGGAATTAACTGCCGTTTGTATCCATTATAATTAAGAAAATGAAGTAATTAATTAAATCGGCCTTTATTTAGTTAGGCTACATTTTTTGTTTTGAAAGTTTTAAATGAACTATTGCCCTTTTGTACGTTTAATGTCCTTTTAATATAGTCAAGAGACGTACAAATGATTACGTAATAATCATTATACCACTATAAATTAAGAAATAGAGAATATTCATAATAAAAGTTGACTAATGAATGTAAAATAGATGTCATTTATGTGGAACAACGTCGTATTATTTCTAACCTCATATTATAAATTTCACCTTTAAATCTAAAAGTCTATTTTTTAATTGAAATTGGTATAATGACTATTAAGTAATGTTTTGTAATGTTAAAGTACATGTTTTGAGTACAGAACAAGCTCCATAAAACATAAAGTGCAATTGTCTTTTTACAAGTTTCAAAACATTTAATAAAGCTGAACTAAATAATTATCATTAAATCTATAATAAAATACAATTAAAAATACCTTTGTATATTAATTAACACACTATATTATTCGAATGTCCACTGCAGTTTCTTTTCGTGAAATATTACTTACAGTAATAAACAAATAGCCGTAGTGTTTTACTTGTACTTATGATAGAACTGTCAAAAGCAAAGTAGGTATTTCAGTACCCGCCATCTTAAATACATTGGGTCTAGGGATATCGTTGTGTCCTTGAAATATGTTTTACTTCTTAGGAATGCAGTACATTTTTTATAAATATTCCTAATATATGTAATAATTTTAGAAAAGTACTGTATATTTTTTAGTATTAAGAAATAGCGAATTTGTTCAACGCGAACATTCATGCAGCGCCTTTATCAGTGCCAGAGAGAGCTATATCGACCAGAGACACGTTCTTAAAAGAATGGGAATGTGTCATATGTCTTAATTTCTATATACTATATATTGATAAAGTGGGTTACTAGAACCTCAAATGTTCAATTATTTTTTAATAACTCCTTATATGTCAAGAGATATTAACAATTAAAATAGTTATTTTGTCTCTTTAATTATTAAAGGGCTTCAACGTTGTACACATTCCAAGTGCATGTGACATCACAATCCTTGTGTAAGGTTGCCAACCTTACAGCTCATAAATATCTGCTATATGTATTTATATATCAAAATATCAAATATTATTTATAGCTATTTCAAGGAACAATCAAATTCCAATATTATGTCTGCCTTAGCAGGGTTAAATAAAATAAAAACTTATTATTCCTTGCTTTTACTTGAATATTTTGACTACCAACAGCTACAAAACATTACCACAGCACTGACCTACTCAACAAATAACTGACGTTAAAATGCATTTCAAGTCATAAAAATATGGCCGACCATTTCTAGCGCTAAAACTATAATTCAAACTTTTAATTGCTACATCTCCATCAACATTTAGATATTTAATAAAGTAGACACGCCAATACACATTTATTAACATCAATTTCAATCAACAATTAAAAAATCGACCAATAAAAAATGAGGACACAAGCCCATTAAATACAAAAACACACATGGTTATGTCAAATTTTGTAAAATAATAATATTTAGGTTTTAATACATGGTCAAGGTGGTTTGGGTTGAAAGAGATGAAAGTATATCTTTTTCGTGTTTCCCCTCACCCTGCGGAAAACCAATAAAATATATTGGAATGATTTGTTCACAGTTCACAGTCTGAGTTGTGCTTCAAGTTGACAGCACCTAAAATACTTTCATTTAACAGTTTTTGAAGTGATAGCACAAAAGTACAACAAATTGCATATAAGTTTTATTTAGTTAATTTTGTACGATAAGAAACTGCATCGGATAACTGAGTACAGTGTGTTATTTGGTATGTAAAGACGTATGTATGTAAAGAAAGCCTCGGCAAAATCACCAAAAGTATTGAACTTATTTAACTGAATTTTGTGAACAAGTGCCATACCAACAACTATATAAATTTTGAAAGTATTTAAATTTATTATATCTTGCTGAAAGCTAGTCCTACAGTTATAGTTTTTCTGAATTTCAACGACTAGTTGTGATTTTGGTAACTTCCTATAAAATCCGTCATTATCAAAGAGATACTTGCAGTAATTCAATACTTCATACGATGCTAATATCTTTGTATCAAATCTACATTGAGAAGCCACCATGAATGATTTTTGGAGAATTGTTATGTCTGTTACGTCTTGTAATTTTTTGTTGGAAGTATTTTTGTTTGTTCTCGCAGGAGTATCTTCAAAGTTGTAAAATTTAGTTTTTTGTATAGGATCCGATAATTTTTTAGTTTCCTTGAACAATCTTTCATTTTCGTATGTATTTAATAGAGTCTCCGCATTTTCTTTAACACTAAGTAAGCATCGCGAAGATGATTCTTCAGGATGTGAAGGGAGCGGGAAGGGACCATCACAGCTGGTGGCAAGATGTGTTTTGTTATTCTTGGGGTCCCAGGTATAAGAATCCGACCATAGTTGCCGGTCCTCACATTTTGCATACTCAACTACCAATAGCGCCTGCACAAATATAAATTTTATATATAAAAACAAATAATTTTTCATATAAAAAATATTTTTTTTTCAACAAAGTAAAAAATATTTTCAATTTATTCGGAATTTGACCAACTTGAATTAAACCTTTCATTTTCAAAGGTACAGTCTCAATATTTGTTCATCGTTTATTTCGTAATTCGATTTACCAAGAGATAAACTTTTTGAATTGACGGTACCTCCTTAAATGCATATAAGAAGACGACAAATGAAAAAATATTCATTTTGACAGTTCATTGAAACGGTTAAACAACAGCACTACAAGTTATTGTATTTTATCAGAAAATATTGTGTTACCAAGCTATCTAAAGGTAAAATAAAAACGAAAATATACGTTTATTAACTCATTTATTAATTAATTATTAAAAAAATAGGGCTCTTGCTTTACTCTCATTTTAACGTTAATGAACTGTTAATTACATAATTCATCTACAACTTTATTCCAATGGTTTGAACGTTTCTTTTCACTTTAGATTTATTTATTTTCTTTGCGTTTACAATATATTAATTTACTACAGATTTATTAAAGACTGTACATAAGTTGTTCAACTTAACCTCATTTATTCAACAATATTGCTATGAAATGATTTTGTTATTAAATCACTTATATTTGAAGTTTTATCGACAGGTTGCCCCTATTTACTTCGAACGGTAATAAATTGTTAATTAGTTTCAGAAAGCGATAAAACTGTTTTAAAAAAATGGAGGATTATAAATCACAGAACATAAAACTTGAAATTGACGTAGAGTTAAATGAACCAATGGAAACAGTAAATATAAACGAAGATATAAAAATAGATATAAAGGAAGAACGCGTGGTCAAAGATGTATTGTCATGTGATGAAATTAAGGAAGAACCAGACAGTCCAGAAGAAAATGCAATTTCACCACGGGACAATCAGTACTTCATTAAACTTGAGCCGTGTCATGAGCCCTCTGATTATTGCAATGATATGTTCCTGGATGGAACTAAATTACAGGAACACCTAGATGCACCACCTAGTTGTACGGGACATGAGAAGTCAACAGTTGAAAACTAGCCGAACCTCTGAATAACGAACAACTGCAAAGTGGAAAAATAAAATCGAAGCTGAAACATTTTATTTGTGATGTATGTAACAAATCGTTTGTAGACAAGGTGGATATTATAAAACATATGCGGGTGCATTCAACAAAGAATTTGTATTCTTGTAATGAGTGTACTAAAACGTTTAAATATCCATCAGATTTAAAGCGACATAAAAACACACATTTAGCTTTAAAACCATTCTCTTGCAACGAATGTAATAAAACGTTTAGTCAAGCATTACATTTAAAATTACATAAAAACATACATTTAGGTTTGAAACCATTTTCTTGCGACGAATGTAATAAAACGTTTAGTCAATCATCACATTTAAATGTACATAAAAACACACATTTAGCTGTGAAACCATTTTCTTGCGACGAATGTAATAAAATGTTTAGCTCTTCATCTCATTTAAAAGTACACAAAAACACACATTTAGGTTTGAAACCATTTTCCTGCGATAAATGTAATAAAAGGTTGTCAATCATCTAATTTAAAACGACATAAAAACATACATTTAGCATTAAAATAATATTCTTGTAATTTATGTCATAAATCTTACGCACAAGTTGGTTCCATAAAGCGAAATCAAAAAACTCATTTAAATAAAACTGTCTAGGTGTGTTCTGTATGTGATCTAAACTGTTTGTATTCGCTGGAGTTTTACTTTATGGCGTGTGTTTAATAAATATGACGAACCCATGAATTTATAAGCAACTTTTTCTACCACATTCCACGATTTATGTTAAAATAGATAGATGCCTCTTATGTTCCTAGGCTCAATTCTCGCTAAGAAGAAATTAATAAATTTTTAAGCGTATCCAATTTATTTATAAAAATGTTTCAATAATTGGACCTATTGTATTAAGATCCTTAGAATAAGCATTTCCTTTTAGTATTAAGACCATAGTATAAGGCCCAATTGTGTTTAAGTAATAAAACTGAAGTAAATTAAGAATATCCGTTGTTTAGATTTGAAACGAACCTATTAGAAACTAGCAGAGTAAGTGAGATACAAATTCAATGTGATCGACCACCCTAACATCCCAGTAAACATTTTGGAGTCATTTCTATTTCATTTCTATTACTTTTTATGAGTTTGTTTTCTATTCAGTCGTTCACATGGAATGTCTTTTTTATGAGCTGCCAACCTAATTAAAAACATGTTAAGGATTCACCTGACCCTTTTGAGACGGAATTAAAAGCTAGACCACCTAGTGCCAAAGATAATGAAGAAAATGAGCAAGGAAGACGTTTTGACAACAATCAAATTGCTGCTTTGTGAGTGCATATAGAAAGAAATATAAGACAATTTTAGAACCCCATTTGACGATACATCACAATTTGCTTTCCTCTGTTGACTGATGTTCAATACCCCTTAATAAAGTCTGTTACGTGCTCTATAAATAAATAGTTTGTACGTGTTATTTTAATTACTTTTATTCTTTGTACAAAATAAATAATAATAAATTACCTGAAATTTAAATGTGTCATTACTATTAATTGAATTAATATTGCTAGTAAGTTCTTTCTTATATTGATTACTTATTAATTCTAATTCTTTGTGATATGTGATTAAAAGTTTGAGTAAAAAAATAAAATTTATTTAATTGGTTTTGTTAATAATAATTTAATGAATTTGCAGTACCCTCCAGTTCAGTTCAATAAATTATGTATACAAAATGTTCAGTTACATTTTTCGTACAAAAACACAATATTATTGAATTATTTAAATTCTATATTTAATATAATAATTACTTTATTAAGAATCTGTTAAGTCTTGTATGTATTTCTCCTCCCCTATGTCAATAACAAATGCAGTTACTTTTTCTATCTTCTCAAAGTCTGTAGAAAAAGCGGAAGTGGAATACAAATAGTGGAAGGAAGGATCTGAACTTCTATTTTAAATATTTTGGAAACAACTTAGGTTATGGAAACCTGTTTCTCCAAATTACGGCCACTCTTCATTGCTTCCGTGTCTCTAATTTTTGTACAACCTATCAGTTGATTTACTAATTGATTTATGATTTATCAGTTGATTAACTAATGCTCCACCAGGTGTTTTGCAGCGAGCTGCCTCACATATATTTTTGATTCAACCAACAATGGGCTATTACTTTGGTCATGGCAAGGCTGCCTGTGGAAATTATCCACAATCAAATTATTATTTTTTCTAAATTCAATTATTAATTGATGTAGTGACAATTTAAATGTGTCACTAGATCAATTCTATGTTAAAATAGAGGGTGTTATAACCACCCTCATCTTCAATACGTCCCAATAAATCCTCTACATAGCCAGATACGTCGTATGTCTTCCTATGTCTACTACATGGGATTCTCTACTAACTATATCTTTCTCAAGACTAAAATTTTGTGAACCAACAGAAACTAATCCTGGTTTAACCAAGTAACACTCAATTTCTTAAGGGAAGATTGTTCTCTTTTGCAATGGATCCAAAACAGAAGAGCCAATGAATGTTAACATCCTCCTTAAATAACAATAAATAAAAATTAGAAATATAAACAATGTTTGTATTTATTATTTCTAATTGAATATTCTCACCTAAAGCTGCAGTACAACAGCAGTTCGTTCCACCACATAATGTTTATTGTTTATACGATGTTCTGGACATATTTCAGCATTAACGATACATTTATTACCTTCTCGCTGGAGTTTTACACATACAATGGCAGAATCTCCATAACTGTCACGTGAAAACTGTAAATAAATAGATGTTTCGTATTTTAGAATACAGTTTATGATTAAATATTTTAAGTTTAGTATAACATTCCATACGAGATATTCATATTTTGAGGTTAAGTTGTTCTAAACCACAGAGTATGAAGAACAATATATTAAAAAAAAAAATCAGCTAATATTTATGTAATTACTTTTGCCCTGTAATGCCACTTGTTTCGATGGAACTAAATCTAGAATCTCTTGTATACAAAACATGTATGTGTCCACTTTAGGAAGAGATCCTGTATTCCTATTATTTGTAGTTTAGTTTGTATTCATTATTATTACAAATAAATAAAATCCGTAGTCAAATTCTAGATTGTAGCACGTGCAGTACTTACATTTGTGAAAAAACAATGTTTACTAACTCAAAGTCACTGTTATGACTTTTACATTTTATTTTGTTTATTTCAGTAAGGTGACACCCTTTCGGCCATTTAACTATACTAGAGTTTATCCCTGTCCCAAGCGACGTCTTTTTAGTGTGTATGATTTGAATCCAACAAAATAATTCGTAATTACATTTCATATTTAATTCTATTTCCAAATTGAAATATTTAACTCGCCCAGTAATAAAATAATTTTTCATATAAATTGACCAAAAAATATAAGATAGTTTCAATTTATTTCTTATTGAACAACTCTTTTTTAAAATTTGGGATTTTTTTTTCGATTCGTAAATTAGGTACCAAAGTTAGCCCATATATCAAATTTCAACATTCTAGCCCAATTTTTACATTCGGTAAAAACCGCCCCCGTACCACAAAATAATTTCTTTTAATTTTGAATTTATTTTTTTAATAACATGTTTCATTATTAAGTAATACAAAATTTGAGTTTTTGCCAAAGTTTCCTACCGGGCCCTTTAATTTTCTCAACGTTCTCTTTTCCAAATTCTCAATATCTAATTTTCAAAAAATGTTAGCATTGAACAGCGTAATACTAATTTTACGTAATTTTTTTCTCTACGAAACACAAACTTTCAAAAACATTGTCTCAGCCGTTTTCATTCTACCATACGAATTTCAGCAACAAACAAACATATAAATATACACTTGGAACATTATAATATAGGAGGATAACACTATACTATATAAATATGTCGTCTCTTTTCCACCCTGTTGTAAGAGGGAAATGACAATATAATGTCGATCCAAAAGGAAGGGACATCAACCAGTGAAACAATTTTTATATTTTTTTACCCCTTAAATTATAAAAGGAAAAAAATGACTATTTTAATCGTTAATAACTTTTTTATTATAGAAAATTAAATGAAATAATTCGGTTTTTGTGATTTTTATGGCCAACTTAATCAAAGTACATTGCAGTTTTATGTAAATAGGCTTTT
This sequence comes from Panorpa germanica, assembly GCA_963678705.1. Classification (NCBI taxonomy): domain Eukaryota; kingdom Metazoa; phylum Arthropoda; class Insecta; order Mecoptera; family Panorpidae; genus Panorpa; species Panorpa germanica. Next base: position 6,233,431 of record OY783208.1, on the reverse strand, counting down.
CCTATGTCTCATTTTCTTTAAAAGTGTACTATAAATTGATAAAGTGGGTTACTACAACCTCAAATGATCAATTATTTGTTAATAACTCCTTTTATGTTAGGAGATATTGACAATTAAAAAAGTTATTTTGTCTGTTTAATTATCAACGTTGTACACATTCCAAGTGCATGTGACATCACAATCCTTGTGTAAGGTTACCAACCGTACAGATCATAAATCTCTGCTATATGTATTAATGTATTCAAATATTAAATATTATTTACAGCTATTTCAAGGAACAATCAAATTTCAATATTATGTCTGCCGTAACAGGGTTAAATAAAATAAAAACTTATTAATCTTTGATTTGACTTAATTATTTGACTACCAACAGCTACAAAACATTACCGCAACACTGACCTACTCAACAAATAATTGACGTCATACCATTTGTAGCGCTAAAACTACAATTCATACTTTTAATTGCTATATCTCCGTCAATATTTAGATGTTTAATAAAATAGACACGCCAAAACATATTTATTAAAATCAATTTCAATCAATAATTGAAAAATCGACCACTAAAAAATGAGGACATAAGCCCATTATATCGTTTTTATAGAAATGTAATTTAAATTGAATTAATATAAATTTCACATTATTTATAGTTAACATTTTAATTATTATACTATTATATGAATAAAAAAAACTATTTTCACAGGCCATTTAATTAGGAATTGAAACTTTCATTTTTCAAATGTCAATATATTGCATTGCATTAAACTTTTTGCATTGACGGTACCTCCTTAAATTTATTTCATAAGTCCACAACTGAAATATTCATTTTGACAGTTCATCGAAATGGTTAAACAATAGCACTACAAATTATTGTATTTTATCTGAAAATATTGTGTTACTAGACTATTTAAAGGTAAAATAAAAACGAAAATATACGTTTATTAACCCATATATCAATTTATTATTCAAAGAATAGGACTCTTGGTTTACTGGTTAAAGTTAATGAATAAAAACTGTTAATTTATTAATCAGTCTACAACTTTATTCCAATGGATTGAACGTTGCTTTTCACTTTAGATTTATTTATTTTCTATGCGTTTACAATAAATTAATTTACTACAGATTTATTAAAGGCTGTACATAAGTTCAACTTAACCTCATTTATTCAACAATATTGCTAAGAAATGATTTTGTTATTAAATCACTTATATTTTAGGTTTTTTCGACAGGGTGCCCCTATTTACTTCGAATAGTAATAAATTGTTAATTAGTTTCAGAAAACGATAAAACTGTCGTAATAAAATGGAGGATTATAAATCACAGAACATAAAACTGGAAATTGACGTAGAGTTAAATGAACCACTGGAAACAGGAAATATAAACGAAGATATAAAAATAGATATAAAGGAAGAACGTGTGGTCAAAGATGTATTGTCATGTGATGAAATTAAGGAAGAACCAGACAGTCCAGAAGAAAATGCAATTTCACCACGGGACAATCAGTACTTCATTAAACTTGAGCCGTGTCATGAGCCCTCTGATTATTGCAATGATATGTTCCTGGATGTAACTAAATTACAGGAACACCTGGATGCACCACCTAGTTATGGGGGACATGAGAAGTCCACAGTTGAAAAACCAGCCGAACCTCTGAATAACGAACAACTGCAAAGTGGAAAACTAAAATCGAAGCTGAAACATTTTATTTGTGATGTATGTAACAAATCGTTTGTAGACAAGGTGGATATTATAAAACATATGCGGGTGCATTCAACAAAGAATTTATATTCTTGTAATAAGTGTACTAAGGCGTTTAAATACCCATCACTTTTAAAGCAACATAAAAACACACATACCGGTTTGAAACCATTTTCTTGCGACGAATGTATTAAAACGTTTAGATTTTCGTCACATTTAAAAGAACATAAAAACGCACATTCAGGTTTGAAACCATTTTCTTGCGACGTATGTAATAAAACGTTTAGTTCATCATCAAATTTAAAACGTTATAAAAACACGCATTTAGCTTTAAAATAATATTCTAGTAATTTATGTCATAAATCTTATGCACAAGTTTAATATATATCTAACTCACGAATTTGTAATCAATCTTTTCTTGAAATCAATTTTTGATTAACAATGTGTAAAATATTTACGGGAAGATTTAACAGTGTAGTAAATGAATACTAGACTCATCCTTTCACATTTCTTATTTATTGGTAGACTAGTGAATAAGAATTTGCCTTTTTTTCAGATTTCTTTATTTTCGAAGAAATTTTCCTAACTAGTGTAGATGAATTGAAATCTGCTTTTGTAATGAAAAAGAAAATCATGTAAATTCATAAAAATGTCTGTCTAATCCGCAGGACTTCAGTACGCGGTTTTATTCCAATTACTTGTTTCAATGCGATTCCTCACAATTCCTAGTATTACTTTGATGATTTTATCTTTAGCAAATTCAATTTGAATCAATATATTTGAAATTCCCTCACTTAATGATTTATATTTATGTTGGATTATAATTTTGTAATAAATAAATATGCATACATTTAATTATTACATTTCTTTTTATTAATTACTTAATATTGCTGAATTTTCATTATAAGTACATCACAAGATATGTATCACAAAATATCGTATCAGTCGTTAAATCGTTTTACAAATTAATAGAAAATACAATTTTTTATTTTATATATATATAATTGTAATTATATGACTGATTGCTAAAGTTTTTGTAAATCACAGATAATTTATTCACATATTTTCACAAAAAATAATGTCATCAAGCTAAAGTGAAAACTACAAGACACTTAACTTGATTATTACATTTGACGTCAGACTTTTTAAAATATCACAACAAAAGAGAATACGCTTAAATGAAAATCTCAATGTGGGCCAACCTCTTAAATGCATCATTACAAATAAATAAATACTCTCTTTAAAAATCATTTACTGGTGGTTTGTTATAGCTTATTTATGCAGTAATATCTCGTTAATATAATAATTAGCATGATGTAAATTTAAAATAGATATTATTGGCAAGATGGATAAGTGTCGCAGTACACATTTAAACATTCGATGTATATGCCACGCATTTGTTCGATGTACCTATATTATTAAGCTAATTAAGTATGAAGAAGGTAAATTTGTACACTAACCATTTGTATTGTCAATATTTAAAAATTGTCATAATAAACCTAATGGCAGAAAATGGACAATTGATGACGAAATAGTGTCTTTACCAATTTATAAACGAGGGCCTAGATGCTATCGTATTTTATCAGGGTTACAACCTATGCCTTCCAAATCAACTTATTAAGATTATGACACTAGGTATAAATAAATTTATCTTTGACCCTTTAAACAAAACAGTTGCTAAATTGGTTAAAAATGATGCGTACTGTGTGTTAATGCATGACGAAATAGATTTAAAGCAAGGTTTGACGTTTTGTAGACACAGCAAAAAAACATTTGTGATATTTAGATCTGGGTGATGGGGAACAAATAGTGAAATTAGCGAATCAAGCTTTAGTTTTCTAAGTCAAAAGTATATTTTCAAAGTGGAAACAACCAGTTTCTTTTTATTTTACAAACGGTTGTGCTCCTGCTGAAGCAATGAAAAGAATAACTGTTGAAGAACTTCAAAAAGTTAATTTAAAGGACCATTGCTGTTCTTTTTGATCAAGGTCCAAGAGCAGGAAGTGCTATGAATGCGTTCTGCAATATTGAACCAACAGTCCCAGTGAATGACCCCCTTTTTTCAACTTGGACCGTCAGACTTTGTTTAGTTTTTTGGTTAAACTGAAACCAGAAGATTTTACTGGATTACACCATAAGAATAATTATTTAAAAATGCGTGTAGGAATAGCAGCTAGACAATTAAGCCGTATGGTTTCGGCCACAATAAATTCTTTTGCAGAGCCGAGCAAGGACTCCGGCGGTCCTACTCTTCTTCTTGAAGAATCTAGATTTATGGATAATGGACGTGCAGTAAATTTAAATGTAAATGAAGATGCAAAGAGTGAATATATATTATCCATATTCAATATTGGACACAAATGGTACAAAATATTGCCAAATGGTAACCTTATAAGGCTATTAAAAAGTTGCAAACCCGCATTGTATCCTGGGTTGTGTTTTAACGGTAAAGAGAATGATAGAAATATCAAATATAATAAAAAGTGAACGATTTTCAAGATTCTTTAGAAAATCTTTTTTGAAATATTAATTGAAAAACCGTTAATTTGGTTTTTTTAATATAATGCCAAAATGTAATTAATTTATTAGAGCATTAAATGGTATACCATCACATGTAGTAGGAGTAAATTATGAAAAGGACGACAATGGTGTCCTAATTGGTTTAAAAGAATTTATTGAGGGCAGTAGTATATTAGAAAATAGCTATGAAGGTGAGAAAACAAGGAATCCTCTGAATTAGATGATAACTTGATAGACGTTTACGAATACGATGAGTTTAAAGGTTTACCATTAGCTTACGTAACAGGGATTGTTGCTAAAACATTGAAAAATATCAACTGTTTAGTGTGCAGCAACGAACTTAATGGACTCGCAACAAGTAGATTAAATTCAGCCATTCTAGCAAAAGAATATGACAAAACAATTTGCGTATGGTATATCCCAGCACTAAACTAGCGAATTGTTTCCAGAATATTCTAACGACGTAAATATTTCCAGGAGTATGTGACTGCCTAGAATCATTTTATTTATTTCCTTATAGCTTGACGCATACTTAATTCTAGATGAATCGCCGCGCTTTTTCTATGACGCAGTCCTCAGTAGGTCGGTATTATTATTTCTAAGGATCGCGCAATGAGTTGTACAAAAGTTATTATGAGTTTTATCTATGACATGTTTTCGAGTTTCTCTTATGTTTACATTTAGCCGAAGTACAATCGGAGTGACCATTTCTGCTCAATAATTCCCAATTGCAATTTTCCTATGTTCACACGTTCGCAAACTGGTAACAATACTTTACCTCCTTGTCTTGCCGATTCTTTCTGTGTTTATAATCTAGTATGTATATGTTATCCATCGTCGACTTCCTTTATTAAAGCCCGCCTAGTTCTCCGGGATTGTCTTATTCTTCTCTAACTCTTCCTTTAAACTTTTCTAGTGTTGCTGTATCGAATAATTTCACTTTTATATAATATGCTTTGTGATTATATAAAGTTCAAACTATATTTTAAAAAAAACAAACAATAAAATAGTTGCCTTTTTTACCTCGAAAATGTGTTGTCATTTATGTTTCTAGTTTCAGTTTTCGTTAAGAAGAAATTAATGCATTTTCATGTAAATTGAATCTATTTAAATAAAAATGTTAAACTAAGCATTTTGTATAATAATGAATTATCAATTTTACAGTGTATAACACAGACTAAACTAAGTGTATAGAATAAACATTGAATGAATTAACAGTGTATCGAAGTGTAAGTATAATTAATTAGCATAATATTAATAGTAAATATATTTTGTATTTTTCGCAATCAGGTATGTCACATCTGTATTTCATTTACATTATTCAATATCGCTGGAGTTTTACTTGGCGTGAGTTTAATAAATATGACGAACTCATGAATTTGTAAGCAACTTTTTCTACCACATTCCACGATTTATGTTAAAATATGTAGATGCCTCTTATGTTCCTAGGTTCAATTCTCGCTAAGAAGAAATTAATAAATTTTTAAGCGCATCCAATTTGTTTAAAAAATTGTTACATTAATTGGACCTATTGTATTAAGAACCTTAGAATAAGCATTTCCTTTTAGTATTAAGACCATAGTATAAGGCCCTATTGTATTTAAGTAATAAAACTAAAGTAATTAAGAATATCGGTTGTTTAGATTTAAAACGAACCTATTAGAAACTAGCAGAGTAAGTGAGATACAAATTCAATATGATCGACCACCCTAATATCCCAGTAAACATTTTGGAGTCAATTCTATTTCATATCTATTACTTTTTATAAGTTTTTTGAGATGAACGCGTTTGTTTTCTATTCAGTCGTTCACATGGAATGTCTTTTTATGAGCTACAGATGGAACAACGACTACACACTGTTGAATCAAAGTGAATCCGGTTTATCATTTATGGCCTGTTATGATTAGAATGAGATTTTATATTAAAATGAAGTGGGAAGTTTAAACAGACTATACCCTTTTGAAAAATATAATCGATTTTAAATATTAAAAAACAAAATAATATAAATGATAATAAAATTGAAACTAAACAGAATGAGAAAGAACAAAGTTTCATTAATTATATTACAAATTCTACACCTAGAACTTATAATACAAGGAACAATTACAGAAAAAATGAACAAGATAATAACGAGGAACAAACAGAAAATAATTCTCAGAGGTCCATAAAAGTACCAAAAATTCAATCCAACTCTAAATTATTAGTATCACAAAATTTTAGTGAAAATAAAAATGAAGAAAGAAATAAATTCATGGCGGATTCAAATAAATTTTCTATATTTGAAAATATAGAAAGAGGAAGAAAAAAATAGCGAAATTATAAAAATAATATAATATAAGAGCATACATATTAGAGTAACATATAAAATTATAATTATTAAATAGCGTCTATTCGTAAATAAGGTTTCTAGAAATTGATATTATACAGTGGAACGGACGGAAATTAATTAGTGAAATATTAAAATATTTATAAATTTGTAAAATTAAATTATAAATTATAAAAGATGTATTTAAAAAGATTGTTGGTGGCTATGACGAAAGAAAGTCAAGGCAAATAAGTGAATAAATATAAAAAAAATATAATCGATTTTAATTATAAAATAAATTTATAATAAAAAAAAAACAATAAGTTTATGCAAATATTCTATTTATATTTTGCAATATAATATTTTATTAAAATTAATATATTTACAGCATTATTTGTGATCAATTGTTAATATAACATCAGTGTACATTGTTAAACATTAAATAAACATACAATAAATATTCTATACACTGCATACTTGAACTTTAGGTTTAGTTTTATCTAGAAGACGGCATCTGAAAATTGAATTACATGTGCATCAATCGAGATACATCTTGAAGGTTGTCGATTATCAGGTTCCGAATTCCTGAGCGCCCCGCGGCTTCACAACATATATTCATTGTTAATAAACATTCAAATACCGCGATTTTTCGTTAAACCATTACTTCCGATTCGCGAGTTTTACTTCGCTAGTGCCAACTCGGGACATTTAATTATTAATTTGTGTAATTGTTTTATAGTTGTAATTAAGTTATTTGAGTGATTGACTGATAGTGAGTGTAGATACTGTCTGAGCTTTGGTGTCGATTTAAATTTACGTTATTAAAATAAGTGTTTGTATTCCTGATATCGTTTAACCGGTTGATTTAAATTTCCCGCAGATGCCTTTTTGTCTTAACCCGCTACACGTTAGAAATATGAATGTTTTATGTTTCTTATGGTTACGACATAGGTCTCTTTCCTACTAATTAATAAAACTATAGCCGAGTGCTGGATACATATGCAATAAATATTGAAAATATGTCTTTTGTTTTGAATAATTAACATTTTATACAAAAACAAAATAGTTCTTCCCTGTTTCACTTCTATTTCTGACTTGAATTTTCCCGTTTCTTTGTTTCCTCCCACTCTTATTCGTGTCCTCTTCCTTTCCTCTTATCCTTCTTATCTGTCACTTATAAAAGGTAGAGAGAATATTTGGTACGAGCAAAATAAATTGCTATTACTAAAATTTAACAGCTACACTTCAGTAGTGGGGGTAAAAGGGAAGACTAAATATGGATCGTAAATATGAATATGAAAATTAGAATGTAAGTTTACAGTACAGTGTTAATAATGCAAATTAAGTGCTGTAATAAGTTAGGGGAGGGGGACGGTGACGATTGAAGTAGCGGGGATGAAAGGATAGGTGCTCTGGGTGGCAGCCGCGCTGCAGAACATGTACCATGGTGCTGGAATTGTGCACAGGGGATTAAATCGAAAGTGCAAAAACAGGAACGATATGGGCTAGAGTGGTAAATAGCGAAGGCGCTGGGGTTAGGGATGATTAGGAGCGAGGTGCTTGGCATTGTTAAAAACAGAAATTAATTAAAATAATTGGTGGGTTTAGAGTGAAATGAGTGCAAATATATACCATGCATTTAGTATAATAACAAAGTATTAATTTTGAAAATCATTAAAAAAAAGGTTAGTACACAGGGGGAGCGGAAACGCAGAATTTTTTAATCATAGCATTGGCACGGTGGTGCGGAGAATGTACTTTAACGGCTAACGGTGCTCAGGGAAGAAGTGATACAGGGCTACTGAGCATGTGCCGTGGTGCTGGAAGTGAGTGTTGAGTAGCGGTCACTGGCGGGGCACTAGACATTGTCCAATACAGTGCCTATTTAGAGTAAATGAAAGGTGTAAAGTGAATTAAGTAAAGGTAACATTAAGGAAATATATTATTTAGAAAAACTTAACTGTTTTTTTTTTTTAGAATTTGAGACGATTCTAACAACATTGTCATATCGCCAGAAGGAAATTTATTTTAATTAAATTTGGTTTATTATATTTATATCATTAAGGAATTCCAGCACATTTTGAACTTTTTCTGTATTGTTTGACAGTATGTCCTTTAGTTCACCAGTGAAGTTGTGTTTTGTTCTTTGAGTTTGATATTGTGGGCAGGTTACTAGTAGATGATGGACTGTTATTTGCGTCTGACATTGCTGCGCTGCAGAGCTGTTGTTTTACTGATTAAATGTTGATCTCGTATGTCCTGTTCGTAGTCTGAAGATGTTTTTTTCGAACTGCCTATTGTTGTGATAAGAAGTTTCCCATTTGTTTATATTTACATTAATTAATCTCAAATTGTTGTTACTTATATGCGTCCAGCACTAAGGGAATGTTATTTACAACTGTTGTTAGTGAGAGATCGAGATATGAGATAAAACACGAGAAAGGCACACGAGTCGGCTGATTGCAAACTAAACGCGAAACGAACTTTTCAACGAAAACGAGCACGAGCAGTGTATCGTGACCCTATAGAATTTTTAACAATAGCAAAACAGGGGATTCTGTTGTGTTATATTTGATTGTATGTATGTATTTAAATACTTTTCGTAAACATTTCTGTCGATGATGCCATCATGAAACCAACAATGCCCTGCGACCGAGAGATCTAGTCGCTGAATATATGTTCAAAACCAGTTTAAAATCAGTTTAGTTACGTTCGTGCCGTGTGTTTTATCTCACTCGTAAACACGTTCGTTCTTTTACTAACAACACAGTTGTAATGACATTCGGTTCGAGCAGATTCAGAGCTAAGGTTTGCAACCAGTGGCGTCGTGTGCTTAGGGCCTTATAGTTAAGAAGCTTTAGCCCGGGGCGAGTTGAGTTGATCAGTAATTGTGAGTTCAACAAAAGTTGAATATTAGTTGAAACATATTTAAAGCTAGACATTTCATGAGTGTACCAAAACAGATTCAGGTAACATTCAAGTTTTGTTGATAACACAATTACTAGTACACTCAATTCGCTATGGGAGAACCCCGCATAATTCAGTCAACTTTTGTAAAACAAAGTTCACAAATCCATTGTTCTTTATTGGGCTTTTGTCCTATGTCTTAATTTCTATATAAATGTACTATATATTGATAAAGTGAATTACTTAAATTAAATGTTCAATTATTTTTTAATAACTCCTTACATGTTAAGAGATATTAACAATTAAAAAAGTCATTTTGTCTCTTTAATTATTAAAGGGATTCAACGTTGTACACAATCCAAATGCATGTGACATCACAACCGCTGCCAACCTTACAGCTCATAAATCGCTGCTATATGCATTTACATATCAAAATATTATATAATATTTACAGCTATTTCAAGGAAAAATTAAATTTCAATATTATGTCTGCCTGAGCAGGGTTAAATAAAATAAAAACTTATTATTCTATGACTTGACTTGATTATTTTGACTACCAACAGTTACAAAACATGACCACAGCACTGACCTAATCAACACGTATACAATAAATTTTCACGTCATACAAAAGTTTCTAAAGCTACAATTTGAGTTTTTAATTGCTATATCTCCGACAGCATTTAGATATTTAATAAAATAAAAACACTAATATACATTTATAAATATCTATTTCAATCAACAATCAACAGTTTTCTTTTTAGAAATGATTTAGACAAGATAATTTTCATAAATATCATAATTTCTAGATCAATTTCACCACATATCATAACTTTTGACTGTGGAAAAATGGTGACACAGTTTTTAAAAACTACGTGTATATAAAAAAATCTTTTTTGAAACTATTGAAAGAAGAAAATTATTAAAAGGATACCTTAAGGATAGGAATGGCAAGTGTAGAGAAAAATTTAATTAAAACGAAATTAAACTCGAAGAATGAATAAATCATACACTTATTATAACAACGTTGCCAAATTTATTACTATTATTACTTTTTTACAGAATTGAATTAATATAAACTTCACATTAAATATAGCTAATATTCTAATTATTATTGTTGGATTTAAATTTAGCGCCCTCTCGGTATTGACACTATTATATCTTTCTTTCTACACTCGGTAATACTGTTACCGAGTTAATACTATACTCTGTAATACCGTCCTACTATGTAATTCTATACTCAGTGACATCATAACTCATGTGTACATCTAATTAAATATAATAAACCTGATTAATATAAATTAATAGTTTATCTCTGCTAAATATAACAGGTTATCGGCCCAGATAAACCTAGAGACGTTTAGTGAGTGTTTTTCGGAAAAGTGGATAAAGACTTTAGTGTGGTGAACATAACCTTAAAAAAAAAACGTGGCTGTTGAAACTGTTTCTGTTCTTTTTTGTGTTTAAAGTGTTCTCAACGAATAAAAATGGCATCGAATAATTCACTGGCATTAATCGAGAAGTTAACCGGTCGTGAAAATTATTCGACTTGGCAATTCGCAGTGAAAACATACCTACAACACGAAGAATTATGGGATTGTATTGAGGTTAACCCGGCGTCACCCACAGACTCAAAACGTGATACAAAAGCGAAAACAAAGTTAATTCTTCTGGTTGATCCGATCAATTACGTTCATATCCAAGAGGAAAACACGGCCAAAGGAGTTTGGGACAAATTGGCTGCAGTGTTCGACGACTCAGGACTTACACGCCGAGTTGGTCTGCTACGTGATTTATGTAACACATCGTTAAGTGGATGTCAAAGTATAGAAGAGTATGTGAGCAAAATTATGTCAACTGCTCACAAGCTGCGCAACATTGGCTTTAAAGTGGACGACGAGTGGCTCGGGACATTGCTGCTCTCCGGTCTGCCCGAATCATATCAACCAATGATTATTGCGATCGAAAGCTCAGGCACAAAAATAACTGCAGACAGTGTTAAAGCAAAACTATTGCAAGATGTTAGAAATTCAGACAACAAAACAACGGCTTTTGCTGTCAACAAGAAGTTTCATAACAACTCTGTAAACAAGAAGTTCTACAAGGGTCCGAGATGTTATTCCTGCAATCGATATGGACATAAACGCTCTGAATGCAACAAATACAAACTCATGAACAAGACTCAGAAACCTAGCTCTTCTTATGCTGCTGTGTTTGTTATATCATCCCACTATGATGATGCTTGGTACATAGACTCCGGTGCTTCGGCACATATGACTAAGACCAAGAATATAATTGTAAAGGAAACTACCCCTAAAACAAAGAACATTCGTGTTGCTGATAACAAAGTGTTATCTGTGCAAAGCTCAGGAGATGTCAGCTTAAACATTTATGACCAAAACGGACAAGAGAATAAGATTCTGTTCACAAATGTCTTATATGTTCCTGAATTGGCAACTAATCTGATATCTGTAAGCCAAATTATTAAAAATGGAGGCCAAGTGAAATTTGATACCTCAGGCTGTGTGATCATGAACAGCAAGAATCAAATTATAGCAACTGCGAGCATTGTAAACAACATGTACCGACTGAACATGCCTGGAAGCCTTGCGCACATGTCTAGTGTTGAACATGAAAAAGATGCTTTTTGCTGGCACCAGAGGATGGGAACTCTTAATTTCCAAGCTTTGAAAAAATTGTCTGATAACACAGAGCATTTAACTTTCTCAGGAAATACAAAAAATCTGAAATGCATAACTTGTAAAGAAGGAAAGCAGACACGGTTACCTTTTAAAAGTGATGGATTAAGAGTCACCAAACACCTAGAACTGGTTCATTCTGACGTATGTGGACCAATGGAAACCCAGTCTCTCGGTGGGAGCAAATATTTTTTAACCTTCCTAGATGAATATTCCAAGAAGATTTCAGTATACTTTCTTCACAACAAGTCTGAAGTGCTCAGTAAATTCAAAGAATTCAAGCAAGAAGTTGAAAATCAATTGGATGCTCGTATAAAGGTTCTTCGTACAGACAACGGACTTGAATACGATAACAAAGCCTTCTCTGATTACCTGAAAGGTGCCGGAATCATTCATCAGACCACCACACCATACACGCCTGAACAGAATGGGACTGCGGAACGTATGAATCGGACACTGGTTGAAAAAGCGAAGCGCATGCTACTCAACGCTGGTCTGCCGAAGTTGTATTGGGCAGATGCAATACACACTGCTGCTTACATCATCAATCGTTCCCCAACCAAATCCTTAGCTTTCAAGACTCCTATGGAAATCTGGTCTGGACGCAAACCAAATGTTAATCATATGCGTATATTTGGCTGCGAAGCAATGGTTCATCTACCTAAAGAAAAACGCAGAAAATGGGATCCAAAGGCTCAAAGAATGATCTTCATCGGATACTGCGACAATACAAAAGGATACAGATTCACATTACCAAATACTAGAAAGGTAATAAAGAGCAGAGATGCTACATTTCTTGAATCCTCAGTGAAAAGAGATTCTGTTTCGGTAGAATTGAATGAGACAGAAACTGAAAATGACAAAACAAATACAAGAAAAGAAGATGTAAGAGAAAATGCAACAACGGAAGAGGACAGCTTGATTGACAACGACACAAATTCAGAAAGTTCATATGAAACAGAGAAAGGAAACAGGTCAACATCCGACAGTGAATACTTACCTAACACCAGAATTGATTCTCCTCCCGTCAGTAATGTAACATTGAGACCTAGAAATAAAAGAAAAAATAAGAATTTCAACTGTCCATGTACTGAAGGACATACTCATCTGTGTTTATTCTCATCCTGTGTTCCTGAAACATATGAAGAAGCAGTACATTCAACAAATAAAAATGAATGGATAAAGTCAATCAATGAAGAACTTGATGCACATAAGAAAAATGAAACCTGGACATTGATAGAAAAACCTCCAAATGCCAAAGTGATCGGTAGTAAATGGGTGTTCCGAATAAAAGAAGAGTCAACGGGTCCACGGTTCAAATCAAGACTTTGTGCTAAGGGATTTGCACAAACCGCAGGTATTGACTACACAGAAACCTTCGCTCCGACTGTAAGGTATGATTCAATACGTTTATTACTTTCCATGGCTGTTCAAAATAAACTTAAAATCTTACAACTTGATGTAAAAACTGCATTCTTATATGGTGAACTTGAAGAGACCATATTTATGTCTCCGCCTGAAGGTCTATCCTGTGAAAGCAGCATGCAAATTGAGATATTTAGCAACGGTATTTTTATACATCAGACCAAGTATGTGGAACAACTGTTAGAGAAGTTTAACATGACTGACGCTAACCCAAACACTGTTCCAGTGGACCCCCATGTCAAGCTACAAAAGGAAGATGGAGAACCAGAGAAAAACTATCCTTATAGAGAAGCTGTAGGTTCTCTTATGCATCTGGCTACAGTCAGTCGACCAGAAATTATGTTTGCCGTAAGCCTGGTAAGTCGATTTTTAAGTTGCTATAACAAATCACACTGGAATGCTGTCACGAAGATCTTCAAGTACCTGAAGGATACTAAAGATTATGGCCTGAACTACTCATCAACATCAGAGCCACCAGCTGTTACTGGTTATAGTGATGCTGATTATGCAAACGATATTGATACAAGACGCTCAGTTACTGGCTACGTCTTCATAAAGAATGGTGCTGCTGTAACATGGTCAAGCCAACGCCAACAGACGGTTGCTCTGTCAACAACAGAAGCTGAATTTATGGCCGCCTGTGCTGCAACAAAAGAAGCTATGTGGATAAAGCAAGTGTTAAGTGATATTGGTGAATATAAACAAGACACTATGTGTTTACATTTGGACAATCAAAGTGCCATCAGTGTAATTAATATAAATATAAATTTTCATAAAAGATGTAAACATATTGATATTAAGTATCACTTCATAAAAGAAAAATATTCTCAAAAGATTATAGATCTTAAATCTGTAAGCACTGCTGATCAATATGCTGATATATTAACTAAAGCATTGTCAAAAGATAAATTCCAATTCTTAAGATCTAAACTTGGTATGTTTAACTACAACTCTTTTGTTAAGTGATATGTTAGAATATCTTGTAGTATAACTTGATTAATATTTTCATGTTTTTTTTGACACTCAATTAATCATAATTTGTTGTTAGAATGTCTAAATTTAGAGGGAGTGTTGGATTTAAATTTAGCGCCCTCTCGGTATTGACACTATTATATCTTTCTTTCTACACTCGGTAATACTGTAGTTAATACTATACTCTGTAATACCGTCCTACTATGTAATTCTATACTCTGTGACTCCATAACACATGTGTACATTTTAATTAAATAATAAACCTGATTAATATAAATTAATAGTTTATCTCTGCTAAATATAACAACTATACTATTATATGAATAAAAAATAATTTTAACAGGCCAGAAGCTATTCAATAGGGAACTGAAACTTTCATTTTCAAAGGTACAGTCTCAATATTTGCTCGTCGTTTATTTCGTAATTCGTATTACCGAGAGATAAACTTTTTGCATTGACGGTACCTCCTTAAATGTATTTCATAAGTCCACAACTGAATTATTCATTTTGACAGTTCATTGAAACGATTAAACAATAGCACTACAAATTATTGTATTTTATCTGAAAATATTGTGTTACCAGGCTATCTAAAGGTAAAATAAAAACGAAAATATACGTTTATTAACTCATATATCAATTAATTATTTACAAAATAGGGCTTACTTTACTCTCATTTTAACGTTAATGAACAAAAACTGTTTATTAATTAATTAAATTTCAACTTTATTCCAATGGTTTGAACGTTGCTTTTCACTTTAGATTTATTTATTTTCTTTGCGTTTATTAAAGGCTTTACATAAGTTCAACTAAACCTGATTATTCAACAATATTGCTATGAAATGATTTTGTTATTAAATCACTTATATTTAAAGTTTTTCCGACAGGGAAAATTTTTTACTTCGAATAGTAATAAATTGTTAATTTGTTTCAGAAAAGGATAAAACTGTAAAAAAATGGAGGATTATAAATCACAGAACATAAAACTTAAAATTGATCTAGAGTTAAATGAACCAATGGAAACAGGAAATTTAAACGAAGAGATAAAAATAGATATAAAGGAAGAACGTGTGGTCAAAGATGTAGTGTCATGTGATGAAATTAAGGAAGAAATAGACAGTCCAGAAGAAAATGCCATTTTAACACTATACAATCAATACTTCATTAAACTTGAGCCGTGTTATGAGCTCTCTGATTATTGCAATGATATGTTCCTGGATGGAACTAAATTACAGGAACACCTAGATGCACCACCTAGTTGTGGGGGACATGAGAAGTCCACAGTTGAAAAACCAGCCGAACCTCTGAATAACGAACAACTGCAAAGTGGAAAATTAAAATCGAAGCTGAAACATTTTATTTGTGAAGAATGTAACAAATCGTTTGTAGACAAGGTGGATATTATAAAACATATGCGGGTGCATTCAACAAAGAATTTGTATTCTTGTAATGAGTGTACTAAAACGTTTAAATATCCATCATTTTTAAAGCAACATAAAAACACACATTTAGTTGTAAAACCATTTTCTTGCAACGAATGTAATAAATCGTTTAGTCAGTTATCAAATTTAAAACTACATAAAAACACACATTTAGGTTTAAAATAATATTCTTGTAATTTATGTCATAAATCTTACGCACAAGTTGGTTCCATAAAGCGAAATCAAAAAACTCATTTAAATAAAACTGTCTAGGTGTGTTCTGTATGTGATCTAAACTGTTTGTATTCGCTGGAGTTTTACTTTATGGCGTGTGTTTAATAAATATGACGAACTCATGAATTTGTAAGCAACTTTTTCTACCACATTCCACGATTTATGTTAAAATATGTAGTTGCCTCTTATGTTCCTAGGTTCAATTCTCGCTAAGAAGAAATTAATAAATTTTTAAGCGCATCCAATTTGTTTAAAAAATTGTTACATTAATTGGACCTATTGTATTAAGAACCTTAGAATAAGCATTTCCTTTTAGTATTAAGACCATAGTATAAGGCCCTATTGTATTTAAGTAATAAAACTAAAGTAATTAAGAATATCCGTTGTTTAGATTTGAAACGAACCTATTAGAAACTAGCAGAGTAGCGAGATACAAATTCAATATGATCGACCACCCTAATAATGCTGATTCCGCATTGTTTTGAACAAAGAACGCGGATGATGTCATTTTAAAAGGGGTGGGGCACTATCAGCTAAACCCTTCTGGTTTATTCAAATTAAAATTAGTCTATTCTGTAGCCTCATCTCGTGTCTAAGTTCATTTTCGTTACTAGGACTTATGCGCGTTGCGGGTTTTAGAACTTAGACATGTTAGATTTTTAGTTAAAACAGTGTTCAGAATTAAATTTCTGTAAACCGAAATTGCGATGTCAATAAGTAATTATTAAACTTTATACTAAGTGTTTCCTGTTAGCCTAGACCTTATCTCTGCCTTTACAGGCCGACTAGATCAGCCCCCTGGACCAGAGCACCCGTCAGAGTATCGAAGGACGTTGCAGATCACCTATACAAGAGACGGCGTAAAGCTAAGTTAAAAATCTGTATCACATTGAGAACCCTTGATCAGAATTGTTTGACACCACTGATAACGTTGTAAATTCAAAAGTAGAATCCATGAAGTAGAATAGAGAAAGTAGAGATTGTGACAAATTGTAAATTACATTTGTACGTACGTTATAACGATGGATAACATTTTAGTTCCTTAAGTTTGAAAACTGGGTTGTTGTAAGATTCTAAAAGGACGTCTAAACCTAAAATTTTAAATTAAAACGGATACAGGGAATGATATAATGATATACAATTTACATTAAATTAAGAACAATTAATGAATTGGATTGAATTCTTCAAATTACTGGGCAATAAAGCAGTGCATTATATTGATAAAGTTGTCTACCAGGACCTCAAATGTAAAATTGTATTTCAATAACTCGTTATATTTTAGAAGATATTAATAATTGAAATAGAATATTTGTTTCTTTAATTATTAAAGGGATTCAACGTTATAGAACATTCCAAGCCATGTAACGTCAAGTCTGCTCAGTTGCTATCTCTTTTATTCAATAGAGCGTAAAAGAGACAACATACTTAACACAGAACTCTTATCCATATAACAAATAACTCATTCTCATAAATATTTTGACCTGTAGCTCTAAAATTACAATTCAAATATTTACTTGCTATATCTCCGTCGATATTTAATAAAATGAAAACACTAATATAAATTCATTAACATCTATTTCAATCAACAGGAAATGAGTTCGCAGAGTCATTGACACCTTAAACATTTCGAGCTACGTATCTCGATGAAACCAGGAACAACAGGTAAAATAAATTGAAACACAGTAATTTAAAACAACAATGCTTTATTGAAACAATTATTGTAAGAGTTTTACCATATTAGTAAAGAGCTTGTTCCTATTTTGAGCTTGCTTCTAAATAGCTAAGTCTGAAAACAAGTTAGCAACATATAGAGGTGACTTTTCTAAATGTTTTTTTCTATTATGACGTTTTAGTTTGTGTAAAGTTGTAAAAGTCTTATTGCATTTACAAGTTAAATGTCTTGGTTTGTGTGAAGCCTCATGTCTTTTTAACATGTCTACATATGGAAAGACTTTTTTACATTCACCACAAGTGAACTTCTTTTTATCTGATTGTATATTAACATGTTTGTCATAATGGTTTTAATATCTAAACAATTTGTTACAATGTTTCATTTGAGTTTAATAATTATTTATTTCAGCTACACCTTTTCTTTTTCACTTTGTAAAAAAACTACTGCATTTTTGTATATTTTATTATGCTTATTGTATACTCAAAACATGTCAAAATCACTAAGTAATAATTATTTTACCACTTATTAAGAAATAGAATTTAATATTTTATTAATAAATAGAATAAGAGAGATTATACTAGACTTTACCCCCCTCGAAAGCGACGACTGTATTTTGTGTGTTAATTGAAATTCTCATCGCAAATTTTAATTCCATTTTTAAATTGAAATATTTAACTCGTTCTATATAGATCGTTCTATATAGGTAAGTGAGTATGCAAAATGTGAGGACCGAATTCCATCAATGGATTTAAGTTAAGAAAAGGTCAAAAATTAATACTGCGGATCTTGCCGGTCAAATATTTGGTCCATTTTTTTTTTACCGCTCTACTCTTATTTGTAAAGAAAATGTATTGAGTACAATCTATAAAATCATTTTAATGATTATTTCACTGAGGATGGATTGTAAAATGAAAAAATAAAATAAGAATAATAGTAATAAAATCTTTTTTATTAATAAAAAAGATTATATATTAAAAAAAAACAGTAAATTTAAATAAAAATATACATAAAGTAGGCAAACAATTACTCATTTATATTTAGACAATTGTTATTAATACATTTACATAGAGAAATACAAAATAATTTTGATTTTTCGCAACTGCAAGTCATTGTACGACAATTTGTAGTACATTTACAAGGTTGAATTAATAACTCTGGTAAAGGAGGCTTAGTCATTTGTCGTGGACGTAAGTCACCATTCAACTTTTCATAACCGTACAAACAATAATCGATGGGGTGTAATTGTGTTTGATAAGAATTTTTCCAAATAAATGTGTGTACTGTAGCCCTTAATAAATGCAAATGCAAAGCATCTGATGTGCATAACACTTTCATCAAATTAAAATCCAAACCTATGTTTTGTGAAATCAGTTTATATCTGAGTTCATCAGCAAATAAATTTTTTTTAAAAGAAATAAGTGCAAACTATTTCTAACTGTTTCAATTGTTCATTATTTAGGTCAAGGTTTCCCAAAGATATAAGGGCTGTTTGTACAAAATCTTCAGACGCTGCTTTCAAACATTGCATTTTACTGCCAAATCTGCTAGTAGTGTCGCAACCACTTATAGCATGTAACGCTGGCAAAAAATCGCATATCCTTTCACCTAGTGATTCACCAGCTGATTCTGATTCAATGGCACCCCAGAAAATGTTTCTTTGCATGAGAACCATCGAACCATAGACCAAGACACCCGATATTTGCTAAGTATTTCCAGAAATATATTCCCAATATGAATACATCTGTACAATGTATCAGCGCTGATTATAATAATATGAGCAGAATGAATACTAACTACATGGAACATATGGCAAAACATTCTTGAATCAGTTTCTAAGTGGTTTGAATGTAATTCAAGTACCTCACAAAATAACGACCCTTGTAACTTGAAACATTTAGTTGGATCGTCGAATCCTTCACAAATGTACATCTCGCAGTCTTCTTTAACTTGTGCATATTTTTAAGCTTTAGTGCAAAGAAATCGAACAAGTTGTAATTTATTTTGAATGTTTGCAAGAAAAGCTTTACAATCAGCAGGAATTTTTGTTGAATGACTTGAAATTATGACATTTTTAATAATTTGGGCTTTACTGCGTAACTTTGACTCCAAAAACTTTATAGAAATATCGTCATATCTGTCGAATAATACGTTGCATTATTGCATAAAAATTGCATTATTTTTTTAAAGAATGCCTCGGCAAAATCACCAAAAGTATTGAACTTATTTAACTGAATTTTGTGAACAAGTGCCATACCATCAACTATATAAATTTTGAAAGTATTTAAATTTATAATATCTTGCTGAGTGCTCGTACCACAGTTATAGTTTTTTTGAATTTCAACTAGTTATGATTTTGGTGACTTCCTATAAAATCCGTCATTATCAAAGA
Source organism: Panorpa germanica (assembly GCA_963678705.1). Lineage (NCBI taxonomy): Eukaryota > Metazoa > Arthropoda > Insecta > Mecoptera > Panorpidae > Panorpa > Panorpa germanica. Next base: position 6,213,198 of record OY783208.1, on the reverse strand, counting down.
GATACTTGCAGTAATTCAATACTTCATACGATGCTAATATCTTTGTATCAAATATACGTTGAGAAGCCACCATGAATGATTTTTGGAAAATTGTTGTGTCTGTTACGTCTTGTAATTTTTTGTTGGAAGTATTTTTGTTTGTTCTCGCAGGAGTATCTTCAAAGTTGTAAAATTTAGGTCATTGTGTAAAATAGGATCCGATAATTTTTTAGTTTTCTTGAACACTCTTTCATTTTCGTATGTATTTAATAGAGTCTCCGCATTTTCTTTAACACTAAGTAAGCATCGCGAAGATGATTCTTCAGGATGTGAAGGGAGCGGGAAGGGATCATCACAGCTGGTGGCAAGATGTCTTTTTGTTATTATTTGGAGTCCCAGGTATAAGAATCCGACCATAGTTGCCGGTCCTCTCATTTTGCATACTGAACTACCAATAGCGCCTGCACTAATATAAATTTTATATATAAAAACAAATAATTTTTCATATAAAAAATATATTTTTTTCAACAAAATAAAAAATATTATCAATTTATTCGGAATTTGACCAACTTTTTTTTCGAAATTTGGGATTTTTTTTTTGATTTGTAAATTAGCTACCAAAGTTAAACTGCATAAACAATTCTAATGAAAATTAAATTTAACTCCAAGAATTAATAAATCATACACTTATTATGACAACGTTGACAAATTTATTATTACTTTTTTACAGATATGTAATTTGAATTTGAATTGAATTAAAATAAATTTCACATTAATTATAGTTAATATTTTATTTATTATACTATTATATGCATAAAAAAATTATTTTAATAAGTTAGAAGCTATTTAATAAGGAATTAAACCTTTCACTTTCAAAGGTACAGTCTCAATATTTGTTCATCGTTTATATCGTAATTCGATTTACCAAGAGATAAACTTTTTGCATTGACGGTACCTCCTTAAATGCATATAAGAAGACGACAAATAAAAAAATATTCATTTTGACAGTTCATTGAAACGGTTAAACAACAGCACTACAAATTATTGCATTTTATCAGAAAATATTGTGTTACCAGGCTATCTAAAGGTAAAATAAAAACGAAAATATACGTTTATTAACTTATTTATCAATTAATTATTAAAAAAATAGGGCTCTTGCTTTACTCTCATTTTAACGTTAATGAACAAAAACTGTTAATTACATAATTCATCTACAACTTTATTCCAATGGTTTGAACGTTGGTTTTCACTTTAGATTTATTTATTTTCTTTGCGTTTACAATAAATTAATTTACTTCAGATTTATTAAAGGCTTTACATAAATTCAACTTAACCTCATTTATTCAACAATATTGCTATGAAATGATTTTGTTATTAAATCACTTATATTTAAAGTTTTTCCGACAGGGTGCCCCTATTTACTTAGAATAGTAATAAATTGTTAATTAGTTTCAGAAAACGATAAAACTGTAAAAAAATGGAGGATTATAAATCACAGAACATAAAACTGGAAATTGACGTAGACTCAAATGAACCAATGGAAACAGGAAATATAAACGAAGATATAAAAATAGATATAAAGGAAGAACGCGTGGTCAAAGATGTAGAGTCATGTGATGAAATTAAGGAAGAACCAGACAGTCCAGAAGAAAATGCAATTTCACCACGGGACAATCAGTACTTCATTAAACTTGAGCCGTGTCATGAGCCCTCTGATTATTGCAATGATATGTTCCTGGATGGAACTAAATTACAGGAACACCTGGATGCACCACCTATTTGTGGGGGTCATGAGAAGTCCACGGTTACAAAACCAGCAGAACCTCTAAATAGCGAACATCTGCAAAGTGGAAAATTAAAATCGAAGCTGAAACATTTTATTTGTGATGTATGTAACAAATCGTTTGTAGACAAGGTGGATATTATAAAACATATGCGGGTGCATTCAACAAAGAATTTGTATTCTTGTACTGAGTGTACGAAGACGTTTCAATATCCATCACATTTAAAAGTACATAAAAACACACATTTAGCTTTAAAACCATTCTCTTGCAACGAATGTAATAAATCGTTTAGTCAATCATCACATTTAAAAAGACATAAAAACACACATTTAGCTATAAAACCTTTCTCTTGCCAGGAATGTAATAAAACGTTTAGTCAGTTATCAAATTTAAAACGACATAAAAACACACATTTAGCTATAACATAATATTCTTGTAATTTATGTCAAAAATCTTACGCACAAGTTGGTTCCATAAAGCGAAATCAAAAAACTCATTTAAATAAAACTGTCTAGGTGTGTTCGGTATGTGATCTAAACTGTTTGTATTCGCTGGAGTTTTACTTTATGGCGTGTGTTTAATAAATATGACGACCACATTTCACGATTTATGTTAAAATATATAGATGCCTCTTATGTTCCTAGGTTCAATTCTCGCTAAGAAGAAATTAATAAATTTTTAAGCGTATCCAATTTGTTTAAAAAATTGTTACATTAATTGGACCTATTGTATTAAGAACCTTAGAATAAGCATTTCCTTTTAGTATTAAGACCATAGTATAAGGCCCTATTGTATTTAAGTAATAAAACTAAAGTAAATAAAAACTACACACTGTTGAATCAAAGTGAATCCGTTTATCGTTTATGGCCTGTTGTGATTAGAATGAGATTTTATATTAAAATGAAGTGGGAACTTTAAACAGACTATACTATTTTGAAAAATATAATCGATTTTAATTGGAAAATAAATTTATAACAAAAAAAAACAATAAGTTTATGGGGGTATATTATTTATAATTTCCAATAAAATATTTTATTAAAATTAATATATTTACGGCATTATTTGTGATCAATTGTTAATATAACATTAGTCTACATTATTAAACATTAAATAAACATACACTAAATATTCTATACACTGTAAACTTGTACTTTAGGTTTAGTTTTATCTAGAAGACGACATCGGAAAATGAAATTACATGTACTTTAGATATTAATATAGCAATACCTCTTATAAATAATATTTTGTAAGGATAATATTTTATTTACAAGTACTTAAAATCTTGATTGTAATTAAGTTCTTCCTATTTCTCCTTATAACAATTTTGGGGTACCGTCTAATTTTGTGTCAGAAATAAAAGGTAAAATTTAAAACAACTTTTTGAATGAAAGATGATGAAACATATGTATGTATATAAAATGCTTAATAAAATAGCGACTATATATATAAATATATAACTTACTAACATTTCACTACATCAGTAAAGATTACTATGCAGATTAAAAAAAAAATTATCATTTCATTGAACACTATTTTATATTATTGTTTTTTTAATGCAGTATTAAAACTGATTAAATCAAAGAACATATATTATTTCATAAAACTGTCAAAATATTACAATAAGGAAACTGCAAGAAACTAACCAATTACTGACGCTACACGAGCATTCTTTAAGAGTTGGTGGTGTTGCTCCACTCGTCAGTGATGGTCAGGGGTATAGAACTAAATGGAATTCTACTTTTTAGAGTCTGTAAAATATAATTACGTAAATTAAGAAATAAACAGACGTAAACTTCAGTACGGCTAGTGCATTGTTTGATGAATATTATTCATCTTTTACAATACTCGTTGTATTAGTTTTTTACATTGTTTTGGTCTTTCAAGGGCCTACAATCGGTAGGTCTGCATTAGGTGTAAAACCTCTGCCTTATTCTTCTAATGAGTGTACTAAAATGCAAAATACAAAACATTTACATGCCCATCACTTTTAAAACAACATAAAAACACACATTTACCTTTAAAATAATATTCTCGTGATTTATGTCATAAATCTTATGCACAAGTTTAATAAATATGTCTTACTCATGAATTTGTAATAAACCTATTCTTGAAATCAATTTTTGATTAACAATGTGTAAAATATTTACGGGAAGATTTAACAGTGTATTAAATGAATACTAGACTCAGCCTTTCATATTTCTTAATTATTGGTAGACAAGTGAATAAGAATTTGCTTCTTTTTTAGTTTTCTTTATTTTAGAGAAATTTTCCGAACTAGTGTAGATGAATTGAAATCTGCTTTTGTAATGAAAAAGAAAATCATGTAAATTCATAAAAATGTCTGTCTAATCCGCAGGACTTCAGTACGCGGTTTTATTCCAATTACTTGTTTTAATGCGATTCCTCTCAATTACTAGTATTACTTTGATGATTTTATCTTTAGCAAATTCAATTTGAATCAATATATTTGAAATTCCCTTATTTCCCTTCCCTTATATTATGAAGAAGGTAAATTTGTACACTAACCATTTGTATAGTCAATATTTAAAAATTGTCATAATAAACCTAATGGCAGAAAATGGACATTTGATGACGAAATAATGGCATTAGCAATTTATAAACGAGGGCCTAGATGCTATCGTATTTTATCAGGGTTACAACCCATGCCTTCCAATTCAACTTATTAAGATTATTAGAAAAAGTTTCAATGACACTAGGTATAAATAAATTTATATTTGACACTTTAAAAAAACAGTTGCTAAATTGTGTAAAAATGATGCGTACTGTGTGTTAATTCATGAAGAAATACATTTAAAGCAAGGTTTGACGTTTTGTTGACACAGCAAAAAACATTTGTGATATTTAGATCTGTGTGATGGGGAACAAACAGTGAAATTAGCGAATCAAGCTTTAGTTTTCCAAATCAAAAGTATATTTTCAAAGTGAAAACAACCACTTTTTTTTTTATTTTACAAACGGTTGTGCTCCTGCTGAAGCAACGAAAAGAATAACTGTTGAAGAACTTCAAAAAGTTACTTTAAAGGTTATTGCTGTTCTTTGTGATCAAGGTCCAACAGCAGGAAGTGCTATAAATGCGTTCTGCAATATTAAACCAACAGTCCCAGTGAATAATGACCCCCTTTTTTTAACTTCGACCGTCAGACTTTGTTTAGTTTTTTGGTTAAACTGAAACCAGAAGATTTTACTGGATTACACAATAAGAATAATTATTTAAAAATGCGTGTAGGAATAGCAGCCAGACAATTAAGCCGTATGGTTTCGGCAACAATAAATTCTTTTGCAGAGCCGAGCAAGGACCCCGGCGGTCCTACTCTACTTCCTGAAGAAGCTAGATTTATGGATAATGGACGTGCAGTAAATTTAAATGTAAATGAAGATACAAACAGTGAATATATATTATCCATATTCAATATTGGACACAAATGGTACAAAATATTGCCAAATGGTAACTTTATAAGGCTATTAAAAAAATTGCAAATCCGCATTGTATTCTGGGTTGTGTTTTAACGGTAAAAGGAATGATAGAAATTTCAAATATAATAAAAAGTGAAGAATTTTTAGATTTTGTCTCAAGTACATTTAATGAAGATTCTTTAGAAAATCTTTTTTGCAATATCCGTCAATTTGTTTTTGGTAATATAATGCCAAAATGTAATTAATTTATTAGAGCAATAAATGGTATAACATCACATGTAGTAGAAGTAAATTATGAAAAGGACGACTATGATGTCCTAATTGATTTAAAAGAAATTATTGAGGGAAGTAGTATATTAGAAAATAACTGTGAAGGTGAGAAAACAAGGAATCCTCTGAATTAGATGATAACTTGATAGACGTTTATGAATACGACGAGTTTGAAGGTTTACCGTTAGCTTACGTTACAGGGTTTGTTGCTAAAACATTGAAAAATATCAACTGTTGTGTGTGCAGCAACGAACTTAATGGACTCGCAACAAGTAGATTAAATTCAGCCATTCTAGCAAAAGAATATGACAAAAACAATTTGCGTATGGTATATCCCAGCACTTAACTAGCGAATTGTTTCCAGAATATTCTAACGACGTAATTATTTCCAGGAGTAGGTAACTGCCTAGAATCATTTTATTTATTTCCTTATAGCATGACGCATACTTAATTCTAGATGAATCGCCGCGCTTCTTCTATGACGTAGTCCTCAGTAGGTCGGTATTATTATTTCTAAGGATCGCGCAATGAGTTGTACAAAAGTTATTATGAGTTTTATCTATGACATGTTTTCGAGTTTCTCTTATGTTTACATTTAGCCGAAGTACAATCGGAGTGACCATTTCTGCTCAATAATTCCCAATTGCAATTTTCCTATGTTCACACGTTCGCAAACTGGTAACAATACTTTACCTCCTTGTCTTGCCGATTCTTTCTGTGTTTATAATCTAGGATGTATATGTTATCCATCGTTGACTTCCTTTATTAAAGCCCGCCTAGTTCTCCGGGATTGTCTTATTCTTCTCCAACTCTTCCTTTAAACTTTTCTAGTGTTGCTGTATCGAATAATTTCACTTCTTTACATTAACTTCAAACTATATTTAAAGAAAAACAAACAATAAAATAGTTGCCTTTTTTAACTCGAAAATGTGTTGTCATTTATGTTTCTAGTTTCAATTTTCGTTAAGAAGAAATTAATGCGTTTTCATGCAAATTGAATCTATTTAAAAAAAATTTTTAAACTAAGCATTTTGTATAATAATGAATTATCAATTTTACAGTGTATAGCACAGACTAAACTAAGTGTATAGAATAAACATTGAATGAATTAACAGTGTATCGAAGTGTAAGTATAATTAATTAGCATAATATTAATTGTAAAGATATTTTGTATTTTTCGCAATCAGGGATGTCACATCTGTATTTCATTTACATTATTCAAAAACAAAACAGCGACAAGTCAGATCTCTATTAATATTAAGGCAGATGTAAATATAATAACCTACATTTCAATCAAAAATGAGAAAAGCAACCCGAAAAAATTGGGTTCAAAAGCCCATTGTTATTATCTCTTTAAGTCATTAAAATATAATTGGATACTTAAGGTCCTGATAGCTGATTCTATCTAGAGTATCGTTTTATAGCTATTAAAACAACCGGTACTAATCGTAAGTACTTGTCCGATTTGTTTCATTGTACTGAAGCAACAGTATAAATACAATCTATATTACAATCAAAAATTAAAAAAATTAATCATAAAAAAGAGAGAAGAAAAATATAATTTGATTTCCAGAAAGCAATCATACTTAAATATAAATACTAAATATACATATTGTGTACATGAATATGAAAAAATAAGAATATGTATAGGGTATTAGGATGTATAAATGCATTTGGATTTAATCAAATATTTATTAAAATGTTTTACTAAAAAATTGTTGTCCATAAAATATCTAACCCTACGCCATCAGCACACCCTTTGCCTTTATTATCGAGTTATTAAACTAGGAATCATTTCTTCGTTGTAGATTTATTTTAAAAAACGCGCCAAAATATTTGTACATCTAGTAACTTATCTATAAAATAGACACTGGAATATTCCTTTTGACAGATCATTGAAAAGGTTGAGCTAGATGACTACAAATTAATGTATTTTATTGTTTCTCACTTAGTTAATAATTTGTAAAAAGCAACTGAAGCGGATAACCAAGAATAATTAATTTTTTTAGTTATATAAAGGTATTTTAACTTTTTCATAATTAATGCTTCTTTTGTTGAAATTGATTTATACCTATTTTAACAGTACTGATCAAAATATGTTAATTAAGAATGGGCAAATTTTTAACAAATGACAAACAACAACAGTATTCGAATAGCTAGCACCTTGCTTTCTACTTTAGGTTTATTTATTTTCTATGCATTTTATAATATAACAATTTATTACAACAAAGGTTTAAATTAATTCAACCTAACTTCATTTATTTATCAATGTCGAATCTTCCGTCGAATGATTTTGTTTATCAATCATTTATATTTTAAATTTTCTATTAACAGGTTGCTCCTATTTACTTCGAATAGTAATAAATTGTTAATTAGTTTCAGAGAACGATAAAACTGTTGTAATAAAATGGAGGATTATAAATCACAGAACATAAAACTGGAAATTGCCGTAGAGTTAAATGAACCAAAGGAAACAGGAAATATAAACGAAGATATAAAAATGGAAATAAAGGAAGAACGTGTGGTCAAAGATGTAGAGTCATGTGATGAAATTAAGGAAGAACCAGACTGTCCAGAAGAAAATGCAATTTTACCACGGGACAATCAGTACTTCATTAAACTTGAGCCGTGTCATGAGCCCTCTGATTATTGCAATGATATGTTCCTGGATGGAACTAAATTACAGGAACACCTGGATGCACCACCTATTTGTGGGGGACATGAGAAGTCCACAGTTGAAAAACCAGCCGAACCTCTGAATAACGAACAACTGCAAAGTGGAAAATTAAAATCGAGACTGAAACATTTTGTTTGTGAAGTATGTAACAAATCGTTTGTAGACAAGTTGGATATTATAAAACATATGCGGGTGCATTCAATAAAGAATTTGTATTCTTGTAGTGAGTGTACTAAAATATTTAAATATCCATCACATTTAAAACAACATAAAAACACACATTTAGGTTTGAAACCATTTTCCTGCGATGAATGTAATAAAACGTTTAGTCTATCATCTTCTTTAAAACGACATAAAATACACATTTAGCTTTAAAACCATTTTCTTCTAATTTATGTCATAAATCTTACGCACAAGTTGGTTCCTTAAAGTGAAATCAAAAAACTCATTTAAATAAAACTGTCTAGGTGTGTTCTGCATGTGATCTAAACTGTTTGTATTCGCTGGAGTTTTACTTTATGGCGTGTGTTTAATAAATATGACGAACTCATGAATTTGTAAGCAACTTTTTCTACCACATTCCATGATTTATGTTAAAATATGTAGATGCCTCTTATGTTCCTAGGTTCAATTCTCGCTAAGAAGAAATTAATAAATTTTTTAGCGTATCCAATTTGTTTAAAAAATTGTTTCATTAATTGGACCTATTGTATTAAGAACCTTAGAATAAGCATAGTATAAGGCCCTATTGTATTTAAGTAATAAAACTAAAGTAATTAAGAATATCCGTTGTTTGTATTTGAAACGAACCTATTACAAACTAGCAGAGTAAGCGAGATACAAATTCAATGTGATCGACCACCCTAATATCCCAGTAAACATTTTGGAGTCAATTCTATTTCATATCTATTACTTTTTAAGAGTTTTTTGACATGAACGCGTTTGTTTTCTATTCAGTCGTTCACATGGAATGTCTTTTTATGAGCTACAGATGGAACAACGACTACACACTGTTGAATCAAAGTGAATCCGGTTTATCATTTATGGCCTGTTATGATTAGAATGAGATTTTATATTAAAATGAAGTGGGAAGTTTAAACAGACTATACCCTTTTGAAAAATGTAATCGATTTTAATTATAAAATAAATTTATAATAAAAAAAAAAACAATAAGTTTATGCAAATATTCTATTTATATTTTGCAATATAATATTTTATTAAAATTAATATATTTACAGCATTATTTGTGATCAATTGTTAATATAACATTAGTCTACATTGTTAAACATTAAATAAACATACACTAAATATTCTATACACTGTAAACTTGTACTTTAGGTTTAGGTTTATCTAGAAGACGGCATCTGATAATTAAATTACATGTACATCAACCGAGATACATCTTGAAGGTTGTCGATTATCAGGTTCCGAATTCCTGAGCGCCCCGCGGCTTCACAACATATATTCATTGTTAATAAACATTCAAATACCGCGATTTTTCGTTAAACCATTACTTCCGATTCGCGAGTTTTACTTCGCTAGTGCCAACTCGTGACATTTAATTATTAATTTGTGTAATTGTTTTATAGTTGTAATAAAGTTATTTGAGTGATTGACTGATAGTGAGTGTAGATACTGTCTGAGCTTTGGTGTCGATTTAAATTTACGTTATATAAACAAGTGTTTGTATTCCTGATATCGTTTAACCGGTTGATTTAAATTTCTCGCGGATGCCTTTTTGTCTTAACCCGCTACACGTTAGAAATGTGAATGTTTTATGTTCCGTATGCTTACGACATAGGTCTCTTTCCTACTAATTAATAAAACTATAGCCGAGCGCTGGATACATATGCAATAAATATTGAAAATATGTCTTTTGTTTTGAATAATTAACATTTTAAACAAAAACAAAATAGTTCTTCCCTGTTTCACTTCTATTTCTGATTTGAATTTTCCCGTTTCTTTGTTTCCTCCCACTCTTATTCGTGTTTCCTCTTATATTCCTCTTATCCTTCTTATCTGTCATTTATAAAAGGTAGAGAGAATATTTGGTACGAGCAAAATAAATTGCTATTACTAAAATTTAACAGCTATGCTTCAATAGTGGGGGTAAAAGGGAAGACTAATATTATATCGTAAATATAAATATGAAATTAGAATGTAAGTTTACAGTACAGTGTTAATTATGCAAATGAAGTGCTGTAATAAGAAGGGGGGGAGGGAGGACGGCGACGCTTAAAGTAGCGGGGATGAAAGGATAGACGCTCTGGGAGGCAGCCGCGCTGCAAAACATGTACCGTGGTGCTGGAATTGTGCACAGGGAATTAAGTCGAAAGTGCAAGAACAGGAACGATATGGGCTATAGTGGTAAATAGCGAAGGCGCTAGGGTTAGAGATGATTAGGAGCCAGGTGCTTGGCATTGTTAAAAAAAGAAATTAATTGTAATAATTGGTGAGTTTAGAGTGAAATGAGTGCAAATATAAATCAAGCATTTAGTATAATAATAAAGTATTAATTTTGAAAATATTTAAAAAAAGGTTAGTACGCAGGGGGGGCCGAAACGCAGAATTTTTTATTCATAGCATTGGCACGGTGGCTCGGAGAATGTACTTGAAAGGATAACGGTGCTCAAGGAAAGAGTGATACAGGGCTACTGAGCATGTGCCGTGGTGCTGGAAGTGAATGATGAGTAGCGGAGGTGTAGGGGCATTAAATTGAAAGTGCGGGAATGATAGAACTTATAGGCGGTGATAGGTAGCGGTCACGGGCGGGGCACTAGACATTGTCCAATACAGTGCTTATTTGGAGTAAATAAAAGGTGTAGGGTGAATTTAGTAAAGGTAACATTAATGAAATATAATATTTATAGACACTTAAATGTTTTTTTTTTATTTTAGAATTTGAGAATTGATAATTTTTTTTATATTGTTTGGAAGTATGTCCTTTAGTTCACTACTGAAGTTGTGTTTTGTTATTTGCGTTTGATATTGTGGGCAGGTTACTAGTAGATGATGGACTGTTATTTGCGTATGACATTGCTGCACTGCGGAGCTGTTGTTTTACTGATTAAATGAAGATGCGCCAATCTCGTATGTCGTGTTCGTAGTCTGAAGAAGGTTTTTTCGAATTATCTATTGCTGTGATGAGAAGTTCCCCATTTGTTTTATTTACATTAATTAATCTCAATTTGTTGTTACTTATATGCGTCCAGCACGAAGCGAAAGTGATTACAACTGTTGTTAGTGAGAGATCGAGATATGAGATAAAACACGAGAAAAGCACACGAGTCGGCTGATTGTAAATTAAACGCGAAACAAAGTTTTTAACGAAAACGAGCACGAGCAGTGTATCGTGACTCTATAGATTTTTTAACAATAGCAAAACAGGGGATTCTATTGTGTTATTTTAGATTGTATGTATGCATTTAAATACTTTTCGTATACATCGCTGTTGATGATGTCATCTTGAAACCAACAATGCCCAGCGACCGATAAATCTAGTCGCTGAATATATGCTCAAAACCAGTTTAAAATCAGTTTAGTTACGTTCGTGCCGTGTGTTTTATCTCACTCGTAAACACTTTCGTTCTTTTACTAACAACACAGTTGTAATGACATTCGGTTTGGGCAGATTCGGGGCTAAGGTTTGCAGCAAGTCGCGTCGTGTGCTTAGGGCCTTATAGTTATGAAGCTTTAACCCGGGGCGAGTTGAGTTGATCAGTAATTGTGTGTTCAACAAAAGTTGAATATTAGTTGAAACAGATTTAAAGCCACACATTCTATGAATGTACCAAAACAGATTCAGGTATTATTCAACTTTTGTTGATAAGACAATTACTGGTCCACTAATTCAGTCAACTTTTTAAAACAAAGTTCACAAACCCATTGTTCTTGATTGGGCTTGTGTCTAATGTCTTAATTTCTATAGAAGCGTACTATATATTGATAAAGTGGGTTACTAGAACCTCAAATGTTCAATTATTTTTTAATAATTCCTTATATGTTAAGATATATTAACAATTAAAAAAGTCATTTTGACTCTTTAATTATTAAAGGGATCCAACGTTGTACACATTCCAAATGCATGTGATATCACAACCGCTGCCAACCTTACAGCTCATAAATCTCTGCTATATGTATTTACATATCAAAATATCATATATTATTTACAGCTATTTCAAAGAATAATAAAGTTTCAATACTATGTCGGCCTTAGCAGGATTAAATAAAATAAAAACACCAATACACATTTATAAATATCTATTTCAATCAACAATCAACAGTTTTCTTTTTAGAAATTATTTAGACAAGATAATTTACATAAACATCAAAATTTCTAGATCAATTTCACCACATATCATAACTTTTGATTATGGAAAAATGGTGACACAGTTTTCAAAAACTAAGTGTATATAAAAAAAATCTTTTTTGAAACTATTGGAAGAAGAAAATTATTAAAAGGATACCTTGAGGATATGAATGGCAAGTGTAGAGAAAAATTCAATAAAAACGAAATTAAACTCCAAGAATGAATAAATCATACACTTATTATAACAACGTTGTCAAATTTATTATTACTTTTTTACAGATATGTAATTTGAATTGAATTAATATAAACTTCACATTAATTATAGTTAATATTCTAATTATTATACTTTTATATGAATAAAAAATAATTTTAACAGGCCAGAAGCAATTTAATTGAGAACTGAAACTTTCATTTTTCAAAGGTACAGTCTCAATATTTGTACGTCATTTATTTAGTAATTCGATTTACCGAGAGATAAACTTTTTGCATTGACGGTACATCCTTGAAAGTATTTAATAAGTCCACAACTGAAATATTCATTTTGACAGTTCATTGAAATGATTAAACAATAGCGCTACAAATTATTGTATTTTATCTAAAAATATTGTGTTACCAGGCTATCTAAAGGTAAAATAAAAACGAAAATATACGTTTATTAACCCATATATCAATTTATTATTCAAAAAGTAGGACTCTTGATTTACTATCATTTTAAAGTTAATGAACAAAAACTGTTAAATACATAATTAAATTTAAACTTTATTCCAATGGCTTGAACGTTCCTTTTCACTCTAGATTTATTTATTTTATTTGCGATTACAATATATTAATTTACTACAGATTTATTACAAGCTTTACATAAGTTCAACTTAACCTCATTTATTGCACAATATTGCTATAAAATGATTTTGTTATTCAACCACTTATATTTAAAGTTTTATCGACAGGTTGCCCCTATTTACTTCGAATAGTAATAAATTGTTAATTAGTTTCAGAAAACGATAAAACTGTTGTAATAAAATGGAGGATTATAAATCACAGAACATAAAACTTGAAATTGATGTAGAGTTAAATGAACCAATGGAAACAGGAAATATAAACGAAGATATAAAAATAGATATAAAGGAAGAACGTGTGGTCAAAGATGAAGTGTTATGTGATGAAATTAAGGAAGAACCAGACAGTCCAGAAGAAAATGCTATATTACCACGGGACAATCAGTACTTCATTAAACTTGAGCCGTGTCATGAGCCCTCTGATTATTGCAATGATATGTTCCTGGATGGAACTAAATTACAGGAACACCTGGATGCACCACCTAGTTGTGGGGGACATGACATCAAAGTGAATCCGGTTTATAAATTATGGCCTGTTATGCAGGTACTTTATTTATACTTTCCAATATAATATTCTATTAAAATTAATATATTTACAGCATTATTTGTGATCAATTAGGTCGTGAACTCATTGTTTGGGGTCGATTTTGGAATTGATTATTGAAATAGATGTTAATGAATATGTCATAAATTGATGGAAATATAGCTGCTTGAAATTTGAACTGGAGTATTGCCGCTAAATCTATAGAGTCAGTTCTGACGTCACAGAGAAAACAACACAGTGGCTCAATTAAAAACATGTCTGTGGTAATGGTTGCTGGTAGTACGCATGCGTTAGCTTTAAAAAGACTAATAAATAATTAATTTTGTTCTTCTAATTCATCAGTCGTTAATATATTGAAACTTTATGAGTTGATTGAAATGTATATAAATGTATGTAATATTATTTACAGCTATTTCAAGGAACAATAAAATATCAATATTATGTCTACCTTAGCAGGGTTAAATAAAATAAAATCTTATTATTCTTTAATTTGACTAGATTATTCGATTACCAACAGCTACAAAACATTACCACAGCACTGACCTACTCAATAAATAACTGACGTTAAAATGCATTTCACGTCATACAAATATGGCTGACCATTTTTAGCGCTAAAACTACAATTCAAAGTTTTAATTGCTATATCTCCGTCAACATTTAGATATTTAATAAAATAGATACACCAATACAAATTTATTAACATTAATTTCAATAAACAATTGAAAAATAAACCACTAAAATATGAGGACACAAACCCAAATATTCATATTATGAATATGAGAAAATAAGAATATGTATAGGGTATTAGGATGTATAACTGGATTAGGAATTACTAAAATATTTTTTAAAAACGTTTTTCTAAAAAAATGTTGTCCATAAAATATCTAACCCTACGCCATCAGCACATCCCTTAGCCCTTTAATTGAGTTATTAAACATTTTATCATTTCAACGTTATACATTTATTTTAAAAAACGCGCTAAAATATTTGTACATCAAGTGTCCCTGATCTATAGAAAATTACTTCTCCATTCGAAGATAGCTACAGCTATACATATTTACGAAGTCGACACTGAAATATTCATTTTGACAGATCATTGAATAGGTTGAGCAAGATAACTATAAATTAATGTATTTTATTTTTATTATTGAGTTAATAATTAACGAAAAGCAACTGAAACGGATAACCAAGAATAATCTGCTATTTAATTTATCTAAAGGTATTTTAAGTTTTTCATAATTTATTGCAATATTTTGTTAGAATTGATTTATTGTTATTTTAACAGTAATGATCAAAAACTGTTAATTATGAATGAGGAAATTATTTACAACATTATTCGAATAGCTAGGACCTTGCTTTTCACTTTAGGTTTATTTATTTTCTTTGCATTTTATAAAATAACAATTTTTTACAACAGAGGTTTTACTTTAATTGAACCTAACCTTATTTATTTTTCAATGCTTCAGTTGAATGATTTTGTTTTTCAATCATTTATATTTTAAGTTTTTTATTAACTGGTTCCCCATATTTACTTCAAATAGTAATAATAAATTGTTAATTACTTTCAGAAAACGATAAAACTATTGTAATAACATGGAAGATTATAAATCACAGAACATAAAACTGGAAATTGACGTAGACTTAAATGAACCAAAGGAAACAGGAAATATAAACGAAGATGTAAAAATAGAAATAAAGGAAGAACGTGTGGTTAAAGATGTAGAGTCATGTGATCAAATTAAAGAAGAACCAGACTGTCCAGAAGAAAATGCAATTTTACCACGGGACAATCAGTACTTCATTAAACTTGAGCCGTGTCATGAGCCCTCTGATTATTGCAATGATATGTTCCTGGATGGAACTAAATTACAGGAACACCTGGATGCACCACCTAGTTGTGGAGGACATGAGAAGTCCACAGTTGAAAAACCAGCCGAACCTCTGAATAACGAACAACTGCAAAGTGGAAAATTAAAATCAAAGCTGAATCATTTTATTTGTGATGTATGTAACAAATCGTTTCTAGACAAGGTGGATATTAAAAAACATATGCGGGTGCATTCAACAAAGAATTTGTATTCTTGTAATGAGTGTACTAAAACATTTAAATATCCATCATTTTTAAAACAACATAAGAACACACATTTAGTTGTAAAACCATTTTCTTGCAACGAATGTAATAAATCGTTTAGTCAATCATCACATTTAAAACGTCATAAAAACACACATTTAGCTTTAAAATAATATTCTCGTAATTTGTGTCATAAATCTTATCCACAAGTTTAATATATATCTAACTCACGAATTTGTAATCAACCTCTTCTTGAAATCAATTTTTGATTAACAATGTGTAAAATATTTACGGGAAGATTTAACAGTTTATTAAATGAATACTAGACTCATCCTTTCACATTTCTTATTTATTGGTAGACTAGTGAATAAGAATTTGCTTCTTTTTTAGTTTTCTTTATTTTAGAAGAAATTTTCCTAACTAGTGTAGATGAATTGAAATCAGCTTCTGTAATGAAAAAGAAAATCATGTAAATTCATAAAAATGTCTGTCTAATCCGCAGGACTTCAGTACGCGGTTTTATTCCAAGTACTTGTTTCAATGCGATTCCTCACAATTCCTAGTATTACTTTGATGATTTTATCTTTAGCAAATTCAATTTGAATCAATATATTTGAAATTCCCTCACTTAATGATTTATATTTATTTTGGATTATAATTTTGTAATAAATAAATATGCATACATTTAATTATTACATTTCTTTTTATTAATTACTTAATATTGCAGAATTTTCATTATAAGTACATCACAAGATATGTATCACATAATATCGTATCATCGTTAAATCGTTTTACAAATTAATAGAAAATACAAATTTTTATTTTATATATATATAATTGTAATTATATGACTGATTTCTAAAGTTTTTGTAAATCACAGATAATTTATTCGCATATTATCACAAAATAATATATCATCAAGCAAAAGTGAAAACTACAAGACACTTAACTTAATTATTACATTTGAAGTCAGACTTTTTAAAATATCACAGCAAAAGAGAATACGCTTTAATGAAAATCTCAATGTGGGCCAACCTCTTAAATGCATCATTACAAATAAATAAATACTCTCTTTAAAAATCATTTACTGGTGGTTTGTTATAGCTTATTTATGTAGTAATATCTCGTCAATATAATAATTAGCATGAAGTAAATTTAAAATAGAAATTATTGGCAAGGTGGATAAATGTCGCAGTACACATTTAAACATTCGATGTATATGCCACGCATTTGTTCGATGTACCTATATTATTAAGCTAATTAAGTATGAAGAAGGTAAATTTGTACACTAACCATTTGTATAGTTAATATTTAAAAATTGTCATAATAAACCTAATGGCAGAAAATGGACAATTGATGACGAAATAATGGCTATAACAATTGATAAACGAGGGTCTAGATGCTATCGTATTTTATCAGGGTTTCAACCTATGCCTTCCAAATCAACTTATTAAGATTATTAGAAAAAGTTTCAATGACATTAGGTATAAATAAATTTATATTTAACGCTTTAAGAAGAACATTTGCTAAATTGGGTAAAAATGATGCGTACTGTGTGTTAATGCATGACGAAATACATTTAAAGCAAGGTTTGACGTTTTGTAGACACAGCAAAAAACATTTGTGATATTTAGATCTCGGTGATGGGGAACAAACAGTGAAATTAGCGAATAAAGCTTTAGTTTTCCAAATCAAAAGTATATTTTCAAAGTGAAAACAACCAGTTTCTTTTTATTTTACAAACGGTTGTGCTCCTGCTGAAGCAATGAATAGAATAACTGTTGAAGAACTTCAAAAAGTTAATTTAAAGGTTATTGCTGTTCTTTGTGATCAAGGTCCAACTGCAGAAAGTGCTATGAATGCGTTCTGCAATATTGAACCAACAGTCCCAGTGAATGACCCCCTTTTTTCAACTTGAACCGTCAGACTTTGTTTAGTTTTTTGGTTAAACTGAAACCAGAAGATTTTACTGGATTACACCATAAGAATAAATATTTAAAAATGCGTGTAGGAATAGCAGCCGGACAATTGAGCCGTAAGGTTTCGGCAACAATAAATCCTTTTGCTGAGCCTAGCAAGGACCCCGGCAGTCCTACTCTTCTTCCTGAAGAAGCTAGATTTATGGATAATGGACGTGCAGTAAATTTAAATTTAAATGCAAATGAAGATACAAACAGTGAATATATATTATCCACATTCAATATTGGACACAAATGCTACAAAATATTGCCAAAGGGTAACTTTATAAGGCTATTTAAAAGTTGCAAATCCGCATAATATCCTGGGTTGTGTTTTAATGGTAAAAGGAATGATAGAAATTTCAAATATAATAAAAAGTGAAATATTTTCAAGAATATTTAGAGAATCTTTTTTGCAATATCCGTCTATTTGGTTTTGGTAATATAATGCCAAAATGTAATTAATTTATTAGAGCATTAAATGGTATACCATCACATGTAGTAGGAGTAAATTGTAAAAAGGACGACTATGGTGTTCTAATTGATTTAAAAGACTTTATTGAGGGAAGTAGTATATTAGAAAATAGCTATAAAGGTGAGAAAACGTGGAATCCTCTGAATTAGATGATAACTTGATAGACGTTTATGAATACGATGAGTTTGAAAGTTTACCATTAGCTTACGTTACAGGGTTTGTTGCTTAAACATTGAAAAATATCCACTGTTTTGTGTGCAGCAACGAACTTAACGAACGAATATGACAAAAACAATTTGCGTATGGTATATCCCAGCACTAAACTAGCGAATT
Organism: Panorpa germanica; assembly: GCA_963678705.1. Taxonomy (NCBI): domain Eukaryota; kingdom Metazoa; phylum Arthropoda; class Insecta; order Mecoptera; family Panorpidae; genus Panorpa; species Panorpa germanica. The sequence continues at coordinate 6,194,527 of OY783208.1, read as the reverse complement.
GTTTCCAGAATATTCTAACGACGTAAATATTTCCAGGAGTAGGTAACTGCCTAGAACCATTTTAATTATTTCCTTATAGCATGACGCATACTTAATTCTAGATGAATCGCCGCGCTTCTTCTATGACGCAGTCCTCAGTAGGTCGGTATTATTATTTCTAAGGATCGCGCAATGAGTTGTACAAAAGTTATTATGAGTTTTATCTATGACATGTTTCCGAGTTTCTCTTATGTTTACATTTAGCCGAAGTACAATCGGAGTGACCATTTCTGCTTATTAATTCCCAATTGCAATTTTCCTATGTTCACACGTTCGCAAACTGGTAACAATACTTTACTTCCTTGTCTTGCTGATTCTTTCTGTGTTTATAATCTAGGATGTATATGTTATCCATCGTTGACTTCCTTTATTAAAGCCCGCCTAGTTCTCCGGGATTGTCTTATTCTTCTCCAACTCTTCCTTTAAACTTTTCTAGTGTTGCTGTATCGAATAATTTCACTTTTATATAATATGCTTTGTGATTATATAAAGTTCAAACTATATTTAAAAAAACAAACAATAAAATAGTTGCCTTTTTTAACTCGAAAATGTGTTGTCATTTATGTTTCTAGCTTCAATTTTCGTTAAGAAGAAATTAATGCATTTTCATGCAAATTGAATCTATTTAAAAAAAAAAATGTTAAACTAAGCATTTTGTATAATAATGAATTATCAATTTTACAGTGTATAGCACAGACTAAACTAAGTGTATAGAATAAACATTGAATGAATTAACAGTGTATCAAAGTGTAAGTATAAATAATTAGCATAATATTAATTGTAAATATATTTTGTATTTTTCGCAATCAGGGATGTCATATCTGTATTTCATTTACATTATTCAAAAACAAAACAGCGACAATTCAGATCTCTATTAATATTAAGGCAGATTTAAATATAATAACCTACATTTCAATCAAAAATGAGAAAAGCAACCCAAAAGAATTGAGTTAAAAGCCCATTGTTATTATCCCTTTTAGTCATTAAAATATAATTGTATACTTAAGGTCGTGACGTGATAGACGATTCTATCTAGAGTATCGTTTTATAGTTATTAAAACAACCGGTACTAATCGTAAGTACTTGTCCGATTTGTTTCAATATACTGAAGCAACAGTATAAATACAATCTATATTACAATCAAAAATTAAAAAATAAATCCTAAAAAAAAAAGAATAAAGATAAAATTTGATATCCAGAAAACAATCATACTTAAATATAAATACTATATATATACACAAGAATATGTATAGGGTATTAGGATGTATAAATGCATTTGCATTTAATCAAATATTTTTTTAAATGTTTTTCTAAGAAATTGTTGTCCATAAAATATCTAACTATCTAAAATATTCTGGACGAAAGCTCACATCTTGTTCTGAAAGTAAAATTTATTTTCAAATAATTTTTTATAACTTAAAGTTGGCTATCATAACCTCAACTATGCAATTATTTTTGTTCAATTCACAATATTATAGAAGTTATTAACAATTGGAATAGTCATTTTATTCCCTTTTATTATAAAAGGGATCATTTACTTCCCTACTACCATTTGCCTACCTTTACCATCACTGATAAACAAAAGAAGTGCAAAAGAGATGCAGAATTAAACGTCAAAGCTATAGCAGCTGTTGTGTCGTATACCCATAATGTTTCAATATATTGTCGTGATATAAAACGAAAAATAAATAACATTACTTATAATATTCTAACGAGTAAGTGACGTCATTAACTACTAAGATAACAACTGGAGTAGATATAAATCTGTCATTTTTTAGATATTTAATAAAATAAAATCGCTAATCGGAAAAACGTAGTCGTACCATCGGATAGTATAAAATCCACTTTAAGGGTGTGGTAAGGTCAAAACGGTAAAAAAAAAGCATATTTTCGATAATGCTTTTTGACGACACAGTTAATATATAATTATTTCTATAATTACTACATGATAAAATAACATTTAAAGAATACTTTGTAAAATTTTCATAAATAAATATCAAGAAATGAGCCATTGACAGCGAATCTCCGCTGACGTCATAAAAAAAAGTTTCATTGCGGTGTCCCTCATAACTCATCTCTGGAATATTTGAAATGAAAAAACCAAAATGATTTCATTAGTTGATAAGTTTCTGCAGGTCACCCTGTCGAGTCTTTTTCTTTTATTGATTTTTCAATTTTTTACAGCACTTAGAAGTCAAAATAGCGATTTTTTATGAAACTTTGTTATTGTGAAATACGTTGAAATTTAAAAAATAGAAAAAACTCGACAGCGCTACCTCGGCATTTATGTAAAGAAAGAGTGTGCAAAATTTCAAAAGGATCGCTTCAGTAAATTTTGAGCTAGAGAGGAATTAAAATCGAAATTGAAACATTTTATTTGTGATGAATGTAACAAATCGTTTGTAGACAAAGTGGATATTATAAAACATATGCGGGTGCATTAAACAAAGAATTTGTATTCTTGTAGTGAGTGTACTAAAACGTTTAAATACCCATCATTTTTAAAGCAACATAAGAACACACATTTAGTTGTAAAACCATTTTCTTGCAACGAATGTAATAAATCGTTTAGTCAGTTATCAAATTTAAAACGACATAAAAACACACATTTAGCTGTAAAGCCATTCTCTTGCAATGAATGTAATAAAACATTTAATGACTTATCTAATTTAAAACGACATAAAAACACACATTTAGCTTTAAAATAATTTTCTTGTAATTTATGTCATAAATCTTACGCACAAGTTGGTTCCTTAAAGCGAAATCAAAAAACTCATTTACATAAAACTGTCTAGGTGTGTTCTGTATGTGATCTAAACTGTTTGTATTCGCTGGAGTTTTACTTTATGGCGTGTGTTTAATAATTATGACGAACTCATGAATTTGTAAGCAACTTTTTCTACCACATTCCACGATGTATGTTAAAATATGTAGATGCCTCTTATGTTCCTAGGTTCAATTCTCGCTAAGACGAAATTAATAAATTATAAAGCGTATTCAATTTGTTTAAAAAATTGTTGCAATAATTGGACCTATTGTATTAAGAACCTTAGAATAAGCATTTCCTTTTTAGTAATAAGACCATAGTATAAGGCCCTATTGTATTTAAGTAATAAAACTAAAGTAATTATGAATATCCGTTGTTTAGATTTGAAACGAACCTATTAAAAACTAGCAGAGTAAGTGAGATACAAATTCAATGTGATCGACCACCCTAATATCCCAGTAAACATTTTGGAGTCAATTCTATTTCACATGTATTACTTTTTATGAGTTTTTTGTCATAAACGCGTTTGTTTTCTATTCAGTCGTTCACATGGAATGTCTTTTCTATGAGCTACAGATGGAACAACGACTACACACTGTTGAATCAAAGTGTATCCGGTTTATAAATTATAGCCTGTTATGATTAGAATGAGATATTATATTAAAATGAAGTGGGAAGTTTAAACAAACTATACCATTTTGAAAAATATAATCGATTTTAATTATAAAATAAAATTATAATAAAAAAAAAACAATAAGTTTATGGAGGTATATTATTTATAATTTCCAATATAATATTTTATTAAAATTAATATATTTACGCCATTATTTGTGATCAATTGTTAATATAACATTAGTCTACATTGTTAAACATTAAATAAACATACAATAACTATTCTATACACTTGAATATACACAGGGCTTGAACTTTAGCTTTAGTTTTATCTAGGAGACAGTTTCTGAAAATTAAATTACATGTACATATTTATATAGGGTAGTACATTTAATTATTATTTAAACAATTTAATTAAAACACCTTTTTTATATAAACGCACTTCCACATTTATTTTTACAGTTCATCAAAAGGGCTTGTGTCCTCATTTTTTAGTAGTCGGTTTTTCAATTGTTGATTGAAATTAATGTTACTAAATGTGTCTATTTTATTAAATATCTAAATGTTGACGGAGATATAGCAATTAAAAGTTTGAATTGTAGTTTCAGTGCTAAAAATGGTCGGCCATATTTTCTTGACGTGAATGCATTTTAACGTCAGTTATTTGTTGAGTAGGTCAGTGCTGTGGTAATGTTTTGTAGCTGTTGGTAGTCAAATAATCAAGTCAAGTCAAAGAATAATAAGTTTTTATTTTATTTAACCCTGCTAAGGCAGACAAAATATTGGAATTTGAGTGTTTCTTGACATAGCTGTAAATAATATTTGATATTTTGATATATAAATGCATATAGCAGAGATTTATGAGCTGTAAGGTTTGTAACCTTACACAAGAATTGTGGTGTCATATGCACTTGGAATGTGTACAACGTTGAATCCCTTTAATAATAAAAGAGACAAAATGACTTTTTTAATTGTTAATATCTCTTAACATATAAGAAGTTATTAAAAAATAATTGAATATTTGAGGTTCTAGTAACCCACTTTATCAATATATTGTACACTTTTATAGAAATTAAGACATAGGACACAAGCCCATTCAATTGTTCTATATACCAACCTTTGCACAATCCGTCTCTCGAAGTGTTACAAGCTAAAAGTGCTGTAATTTCGATATTTATAAATATTTTTATTTCACATTTCACGGCATTGTTGGAAATACGATAAAATCTTTTAACAACATGACTCTGATCTATATAGCTTTCTCTGGCACGGATCAAGGCGCTACACGAATGTTCGCGCTGAACAAATTCGTAAGTTTTTAATACGAAAAAATATACAGTACTTTTCTAAAAGTATTAACTATATCAGGAATATTTATTAAAAGTGCTGCATTTCTAAGAAATAAAACATATTTCTACGAAACAAAGATATCGATAGACCCGATGTATTTAAGATGTCGGCAACTGAAATACCTGTTTTGCTTTTGACAGTTCTATCATAAGTACAAGTAAAACACAACGGCAATTCGTTTATTACTGTAAGTAATATTTCACGAAAAGAAACTGCAGTAGACATTCAAAATAGTGTGTTAATTAATATACAAAGGTATTTTTTATTTTATTTTATGGTAGATTTTAATGGTAACTATTTAGTTCACGTTTATTTTTTGTTTTGAAACTTGTTAAAAAACTATTGTACTTTTTATGTTTTATGGAGCTTGTTCTGTGTTCAAAACATGTACAAATCATTACTTAATAGTTATTATAGCACTTTCAATTAAGAAATAGACTTTTAGATTCAAAGTTGAAATTTATAATATGAGGTTAGAAATAATACGACATTGTTCCAAATTAATGGCGTCATATTTCACATTCACTAGGCTCCGCACACTACGCGACTAGTTGCAAACCTTAACCCAGCGAATGTGATTACAACTATGTTGTTAGTGATGAATCGAACGTGTATGAGAGTGAGATAAAACACGAGGAAAGGCACTAGAGTCGGCTGATGTAAACTAAACGAGAAACGAAGTTTACAAGAAAAACTAGCACGAGCCGTGTATCATGACTCTATAGAGCTTTTAACAATAACAAAACAGGGAATTCTGTTGTGTTATATTTGATTGTATGTATGTATTTAAATACTTTTCAATAGTATTCGTAAACATCTCTGTTGATGAAACTAGCAATGCCCTGCGACCGAGAAATCCTAGTCGCTGAATATATGCTCAAAACTAGTTTCAAATCAGTTTAGTTACGTTCGTGCCGTGTATTTTATCTCACTCGTAAACACGTTCGTTCTTTTACTAACAACACAGTTGTAATAGCATTCGCTTCAAGCATATTCGGGGCTAAGGTTTGCAATCAGTCGCGTCGTGTGCTGAGGGCCTAAGTCAAAAGGACAATAATTCTTTTTACTAGTTTCAAAAGAAAAAATGTAGCTTAACTAAATAAATACCAATTTAATTGATTATTTCAATGCCTTAATATTCTTAACTATAATGGATACAAACAGCAGTTAATTCGAAACGAACTAATTAATAACAACATCATCAAAATGGTTTAAATCATCTATAACATTATCATCAATTACATTTACTTATTTTTGTTTTGTTTTACAAAGGAATAATTCCTTATATAACAGTTTTACATTAAATTAACTTAACCTCACTTAGTTTTCCTTTTTTATGTCATGTGGTTTCTTTCGTCTTCAAGATTTTACTCTTTATAGTGGTAATAAATTTATATCTTTGTTTTTAGTATACTTTAAAGTAGTACTACAATGGAGGATTACAAATCCAAGCAAATAAAACTAGAAATTGATGTGGGGTTAAATGGACCTATGGAAACAGCAGATGTAAACGAAGATATCAAAATAGAAATAAACGAAGGATGCCGCGTTGTCAAAGATGCAGAGTTATGTCCTGTAATAAAAACAGAAATTAAAGAAGAACCAGGCTATAGTTCAGGGGAAACTACTACTGGAAGTTATTTTATCAAATTAGAGCCCATGGATGATTCATCAGGTTTAGTTTGTGATTATTGTAGGAACGAATTTCAAGACGCTACTAAATTGCAAGACCACCTAAAACACTCTCCTGGTTGTAAGGAAAACGTGGAAGTCACCGTTGAAAAACCCAACGCTTTACTGAATAGTGAACGACTACAGACTGACAAAGTAAAAACCAAACTGAATCCTTACTTCTGTGATGTATGTAGCAAATCGTTTAAGAGTAAAGCAGTAATTAAAAAACATTTGCAAGGGCATTCAGTAAAGAAAACACATTGTTGTAACGAGTTTAATAAAACATTTAAACGCCCATATCATTTAAAACGACATAAAAGCACATATTTAGCTTTAAAACCATTTTCTTGCGATGAATGCAATAAAAGGTTCAGTCAACCAAATAACTTAAAACTACATAAAAAAACACAAAATAAGGAATATAAATAGAACATGCTTTTAATCAGGCAAAGTTTTCTATTTGTTCATATACGTATAAATATAAACATTTCCTAATATTCACATTTCACGTTATTTTTGTTTTTATCATATAAGTTAAGATTTCATTTTATTCCTGTACACACATTGCCTAATCTTAAGGTTTTGGTTTATATAACTTCACTAGCTGTAAGTCATATTATTGTAACATTTGAACTAATCATAACTAAGCATAATTGTATCATTGCACTTTGTTGGCACTATTTTCCATCCCCTCCACAGATAGTCTGATGAAGACCGTCATGAACACGACGCTTCGGTCTAACTCATCCTTACTCCATCATACTCCAAAGCGAACGATTCATGTTTTCCATATCAACAACTTAATGTTTCATTTTCTATGTGTATTAAACTAAGTTAAAACAAGTGTGTGTTTTCTGGGTTATCATCTGCTTGAACTTAAATAAATAATAGTTAATTAGGACTGGTAATGAAGGGAACCTTCGAATCAACAACATCAGAAGTACGTATTGAAGATATTGGGGCTCATTTTTACCTCCAATACGTCACAAACCACCTGCAACAGTGCCGCACTTCCATAGGGCGGATCTCAGTATACCACTATCAAAATATGTACTTTTTAAGATTTCATTAAATTATTCGTTTAAGAAAAATAAATGATATAAACTATATTAACCACAAAAAATATGTTCCTCCTGATCTTTAACTTGGACGTAGTTGTCTCCAGTTTTTTAGGTCCTCCGCACACTAGTCGAGCCTTGTTTTGAGACTATTGCATTTTTAACAATAGCATAACGGGATTTTATTGTGTTGTATTTGTATGTATGCATGTATTTAAATACTTTTGAATAGTATTCGTGCACATCTTTGTTCATGATGTCATCATCAAAAGCATGCAACCAAGAAACAGACTCAAAACCAGTTTAGTTTCGTTCGTGTCGTGTGTTTTCTCTCACTTGCATAACGTGCGTTCTCTCACGAACAACACAGTTCCATTTTCATTCCGTTTGGGCAGATTCGGGATTGAGGTTTGCAATCAGTCGCCTCATGTGCGGACAGCCTAAGAGATATAAATAATAGATACATTAATTAGTAAATACATATGCTATTTACATAGAAAATAGGAAATATAATAAATACAATAATATATGTCTTATTAAAGATAAAGATAGGCTTGTTGTTACTTACCTTATACTTAATTAATATTAATTATTATATTTATTTATTATTAGTATTATTATTTATTCGGGAAGGTATTCATACTTCAACTATTGCTGTTGACTACTATTATTATTGGGCAAGTGTCATTTTACAATATAAACATATCTTAGTTTGATTATTCACTGTTATTATTATCTTTAGTAGTTGCATCTTTGTTTTTGCGGATTTATATTACACCTTTGTGTCACTGTTAACTGATAGCATTTAGATTTGTTTGAAAGCGTTCCTCTCATTTGTTCTGTTTGTGCAGTTTAATTGTTACAAGCGGGTTAATTAATAGATTGTTACTAAATTATTCATAGCTATTTCAATTGTTACCTATAATATAGCATCCAATTATTTTTGCATTTGTTTTTTCCATTTATCCGTTTTTTCTCAAATAATTTTAATTTTTAATTTCAATTTTTCTATTTTGTATTCTATTAGTAGAGGTAAGTGAGTATGCAAAATGTGAGGACCGAATTCCATCAATGGATTTAAGTTAAGAAAAGGTCAAAATTAATAATGCGGATCTTGCCGGTCAAATATTTGTTTCATTTTTTTTTTTACCGCTCTACTCTTATTTGTAAAGGAAATGATTGAGTACAATCTATAAAATAATTTTAATGATTATTTCAGTGAGGATGGATTGATAAATGAAAAAAATAAAATAAAAATAATAGTAATAAAATCTTTTTTATTCATAAAAAAGATTATATATTAAAAAAAACAGTAAATTTAAATAAAAATATACATAAAGTAGGCAAACAATTACTCATTTATATTTAGACAATTGTTATTAATACATTTACATAGAGAAATACAAAATAATTTTGATTTTTAGCAACTGCAAGACAATGTGCGACAATTTGTAGTACATTTACAAGGTTGAATTAATAACTCTGGTAAGGGCGGCTTAGTCATTTGTCGTGGACGTAAGTCACCATTCAACTTTTCATAACCGTACAAACAATAATCGATGGGGTGTAATTGTGTTTGATAAGAATTTTTCCAAATAAATGTTTGTACTTTAGCCCTTAATAAATGCAAATGCAAAGCATCTGATGTGCATATCACTTTCATCAAATTAAAACCGAAACCTATGTTTTGTGAAATCAGTTTATATCTGAGTTCATCAGCAAATAATTTTTTTTTTAAAGAAATAAGTGCAAACTATTTCTAACTGTTTCAATTGTTCATTATTTAGGTCAAGGTTTCCTAAAGATATAAGGGCTGTTTGTACAAAATCTTCAGACGCAGCTTTCAAACATTGCATTTTACTAAAAAATCTGCTAGTAGTGTCGCAACCACTTATAGCATGTAATGCTGGCAAAATATCGCATATCCTTTCACCCAGTGATTTACCAGCTAAATGGCATCCTAGAAAATGTTTCTTTGCATGAGAGCCATCGAACCATAGACCAAGACACCCGATATTTGCTAAGTATCTCCACAAATAAATTCCCAATTTGAATACATCTGTACAATGTATCAGCGCTGATTATAATAATATGAGCAGATTAAATCCTAACTGCATGGAACATATGGCAAAACATTCTTGAATCAGCTTCTAAGTGGTTTGAATGTAATTCAAGTTCCTCACAAAATAACGACCCTTGTAACTTGAAACATTTAGTTGGATCGTCGAATCCTCCACAAATGTACATCTCGCAGTCTTCTTTAACTTGTGCATATTTTGGAGCATTAGTGCAAAGAAATCGAACAAGTTGTAATTTATTTTGAATGTTTGCAAGAAAAGCTTTACAATCAGCAGGAATTTTTGTTGAATGACTTGAAATTATGACATTTTTAATAATTCGGCCTTTACTCCGTAACTTTGACTCCAAAAACTTTATAGAAATATCGTCTTATCTGTCGAATATTACATCTATTCTCTTCACGTCAAGCAACGTAAAAAATTGCATAATTTTTTTGAAGAAAGCCTCGGCAAAATCACCAAAAGTATTGAACTTATTTAACTGAATTTTGTGCCATATCATCAACTATATAAATTTTGAAAGTATTTAAATTTATAATATCTTGCCCAGTAAACATTTTGGAGTAAATTTTACTTAATTTCTATTACATATCATGAATTTTTTGTCTGGAACGTGTTCGTTTTCTATTCAGTCGTTCATAGGAAAGGCCCTTTTTATGAGCTACAGAGATCGCAACGACGGTTCACTGCTGAATTAAAACCGGAGTAGGTTTATGATTTATGACCGGAGTTATAAACTTGACACTAGCAGGGGTATAAAACTTAATGGAATTCTACTTTTTAGAGTCTGCAAAATATAAATATTTAAATGAAGAAATAAATAGATGTAATCTTTAGTATCGATCGTGATTTTTTTAATGAATATTATTCATCTTCAACAATATTCGTTATATTAGTTTTGGTTGGGGAGTTTTAACCTTGTCTAGATCTATAGGCTGGCTAGAGCGTATTTGTGATCTGTCGGCGGTATCCAAGTTCTCGAGCGGCTCGGGGGCGCTCAGTTCCTTTCAATAGCTTAGGGTGCGCACAATTTATGAAGGACCTTTTTGTTATTTATTTTACTAATAACAATTTTTTATTTATATCAGAAGAAACAGTGAAACAAAGAACTTTCCAGAATACATTTATTTTACAATTACACTATTGGATTACTTAGATTGATTAAATATTTTAACTGATCAAAATACTAGTTTCGACACTATGTTGATGTAACTCTCGGTTTTAGTTATTTTATAATATTTTAAATTAATATTACTTTTGTTTATGCGCCAAAGGTTAAAGCGTGCTGACTGTTTGATGGCTCAGTTAATAATGATGAAATACGAACATAAACGTAGTGTCGATGCCTAGTAGAAATGTGGTCGTGACACGAAGGCAGTTTGCATGAGCATGGTTCGGTACCACTCAAAGGGAGCGTTGTATCTGAGTAGAAAAACAATTACACATAAAATATAAATGTTTAACAAAAGAATTCTTAAAACTAACATTAATCAAAAAATAAAGGCAAGATATTTATATATAAATATACATATTGAATGCGTTTATGAACAAGTTTTTTACATTGTTTTGGTGATTCAAAAATCCACGATCGGCAGGTCTGCGTTAGGTTTAAAACCTCTGTCTTAGCATCGTATAAGTCATAAACTTTACACTAGCAAGGATGGCAGGGGTATAAAACTTAATGGAATTTTACTTTTTAAAGTCTGCAAAATATAAATATTTAAATGAAGAAATAAATAGATGTAATCTTTAGTACGGATGGTGATTTCTTTAATGAATATTATTCATCTTCAACAATACTCGTTATATTAGTTTTTTTCATTGTTTTGGTGATTCAAAAATCCACGATCGGCAGGTCTGCGTTAGGTTTAAAACCTCTGTCTTAGCATCGTATAAGTCATAAACTTTACACTAGCAAGGATGGCAGGGGTATAAAACTTAATGGAATTTTACTTTTTAAAGTCTGCAAAATATAAATATTTAAATGAAGAAATAAATTGATGTAATCTTTAGTACGGATGGTGATTTCTTTAATGAATATTATTCATCTTCAACAATACTCGTTATATTAGTTTTTTACAATGTTTTGGTGATTCAAAAATCCACGATCGGCAGGTCTGCGTTAGGTTTAAAACCTCTGTCTTAGCATCGTATAAGTCATAAACTTTACACTAGCAAGGATGGCAGGGGTATAATACTTAATGGAATTTTACTTTTTAAAGTCTGCAAAATATAAATATTTAAATGAAGAAATAAATAGATGTAATCTTTAGTACGGATGGTGATTTCTTTAATGAATATTATTCATCTTCAACAATACTCGTTATATTAGTTTTTTACATTGTTTTGGTGATTCAAAAATCCACGATCAGCAGGTCTGCGTTAGGTTTAAAACCTCTGTCTTACCATAGCTAGGTACTATCATCGTTTATATACATTCTATTCGGGGGTTGAGGGAGATAGCGTCTGTCTATTACCGTTAAAGAAATATTTGTTGAAAAAGGATAGCATATACTTTAAATATCTGTACAGAACGAAATATTATACAAGTATACAAGTGTAACGGTGAAAAATATATTTTACTTGTCTAACGCATCTCGTTTCTCTCTCACTTTGGAATAAATGAAATGAATGTGAATTTAAAAAAAATATATCCATGTGGGAAAGAAACAGAAATGAATGATGTTGGAAAAAGAAAGAATATTATTATGAAAAAATTCTAACACTAACACAAAATCTGTGACAGGTAGAGAACTTGTAAAGCGTTAGAATAGAATTGTACGAGTGACTCGAACTTCACCAAATAGGGCACTTCACCAATTGTTAACTGAATTTTGTGAACAAGTGCCATACCATCAACTATATAAATTTTGAAAGTATTTAAATTTATAATATCTTGCTGAGTGCTCGTACCACAGTTATAGTTTTTCTGAATTTCAACTAGTTGTGATTTTGGTGACTTCCTATAAAATCCGTCATTATCAAAGAGATACTTGCAGTAATTCAATACTTCATACGATGCTAATATCTTTGTATCAAATATACGTTGAGAAGCCACCATGAATGATTTTTGGAAAATTGTTATGTCTGTTACGTCTTGTAATTTTTTGTTGGAAGTATTTTTGTTTGTTCTCGCAGGAGTATCTTCAAAGTTGTAAAATTTAGTTTTTTGTATAGCATCCGATAATTTTTTAGTTTTCTTGAACAATATTTCATTTTCGTATGTATTTAATAGAGTCTCCGCATTTTCTTTAACACTAAGTAAGCATCGCGGAGATGATTCTTCAGGATGTGAAGGGAGCGGGAAGAGACCATCACAGCTGGTGGCAAGATGTGTTTTGTTATTATTTGGGGTACAAAGTATAAGAATCCGACCATAGTTGCCGGTCCTCACATTTTGCATACTCAACTACCAATAGCGCCTGCACTAATATAAATTTTATATATAAAAACAAATAATTTTTCATATAAAAAATATATTTTTTTCAACAAAATAAAAAATATTATCAATTTATTCGGAATTTGACCAACTTTTTTTTTCGAAATTTGGCATTTTTTTTTTTATTTGTAAATTAGCTACCAAAGTTAAACTGCATAAAAAATTCTAATGAAAAGGAAATTTAACTCCAAGAATGAATAATTCATACACTTATTATGACAACGTTGCCAAATTTATTATTACTTTTTTACAGATATGTAATTTGAATTTGAATTGAATTAAAATAAATTTCACATTAATTATAGTTAATATTTTATTTATTATACTATTATATGCATAAAAAAAATATTTTAATAAGTTAGAAGCTATTTAATAAGGAATTAAACCTTTCATTTTCAAAGGTACAGTCTCAATATTTGTTCATCGTTTATTTCGTAATTCGATTTACCAAGAGATAAACTTTTTGCATTGACGGTACCTCCTTAAATGCATATAAGAAGACGACAAATGAAAAAATATTCATTTTGACAGTTCATTGAAACGGTTAAACAACAGCACTACAAGTTATTGTATTTTATCAGAAAATATTGTGTTACCAAGCTATCTAAAGGTAAAATAAAAACGAAAATATACGTTTATTAACTTATTTATCAATTAATTATTAAAAAAATAGGGCTCTTGCTTTACTCTCATTTTAACGTTAATGAACAAAAACTGTTAATTACATAATTCATCTACAACTTTATTCCAATGGTTTGAACGTTGCTTTTCACTTTAGATTTATTTATTTTCTTTGCGTTTACAATAAATTAATTTACTTCAGATTTATTAAAGGCTTTACATAAATTCAACTTAACCTCATTTATTCAACAATATTGCTATGAAATGATTTTGTAATTAAATCACTTATATTTAAAGTTTTTCCGACAGGGTGCCCCTATTTACTTAGAATAGTAATAAATTGTTAATTAGTTTCAGAAAAGGATAAAACTGTAAAAAAATGGAGGATTATAAATCACAGAACATAAAACTGGAAATTGACGTAGACTCAAATGAACCAATGGAAACAGGAAATATAAACGAAGATATAAAAATAGATATAAAGGAAGAACGCGTGATCAAAGATGTAGAGTCATGTGATGAAATTAAGGAAGAACCAGACAGTCCAGAAGAAAATGCAATTTCACCACGGGACAATCAGTACTTCATTAAACTTGAGCCGTGTCATGAGCCCTCTGATTATTGCAATGATATGTTCCTGGATGGAACTAAATTACAGGAACACCTGGATGCACCACCTAGTTGTGGGGGTCATGAGAAGTCCACGGTTACAAAACCAGCAGAACCTCTAAATAGCGAACATCTGCAAAGTGGAAAATTAAAATCGAAGCTGAAACATTTTATTTGTGATGTATGTAACAAATCGTTTGTAGACAAGGTGGATATTATAAAACATATGCGGGTGCATTCAACAAAGAATTTGTATTCTTGTAGTGAGTGTACTAAAACGTTTAAATATCCATCATTTTTAAAGCAACATAAGAACACACATTTAGCTTTAAAACCATTCTCTTGCAAGGAATGTAATAAATCGTTTAGTCATTCATCAAATTTAAAACGACATAAAAATACACATTTAGCTTTAAAATAATATTCTTGTAATTTATGTCATAAATCTTACGCACAAGTTGGTTCCATAAAGCGAAATCAAAAAACTCATTTAAATAAAACTGTCTAGGTGTGTTCTGTATGTGATCTAAACTGTTTATATTCGCTGGAGTTTTACTTTATGGCGTGTGTTTAATAAATATGACGAACTCATGAATTTGTAAGCAACTTTTTCTACCACATTCCACGATTTATGTTAACATATGTAGATGCCTCTTATGTTCCTAGGTTCAATTCTCGCTAAGAAGAAATTAATAAATTTTCAAGCGCATCCAATTTGTTTAAAAAATTGTTACATTAATTGGACCTATTGTATTAAGAACCTTAGAATAAGCATTTCCTTTTAGTATTAAGACCATAGTATAAGGCCCTATTGTATTTAAGTAATAAAACTAAAGTAATTAAGAATATCCGTTGTTTAGATTTGAAACGAACCTACTAGAAACTAGCAGAGTAAGCGAGATACAAATTCAATATGATCGACCACCCTAATAATGCTAATTCCGCATTGTTTTGAACAAAGAAAGCGGATGATGTAATTTTAAAAGGGGTGTGGCCCTATTAGCTAAACCCTTCTGGTTTATTCAAATTAAAATCAGTCTATTCTGTAGCCTCATCTCGTGTCTAAGTCCATTTTCGTTACTAGGACTTATTCGCGTTGCGGTTTTAGAACTAAGACATGTTAGATTTTTAGTTAAAACAGTGTTAAGATTTAAATTTCTGTAAACCGAAATTCCGACAAGACGGCGTAAAGCTAAGTTAAAAATCTGTATTACATTGATAACCCTAGATAAGAATTGTTTGACACCACTGATACCGTTGTAAATTCAAAAGTAGAATAGAGAAAGTAGAGATTGTGACAAATTGTAAATTACATTTGTACGTACGTTATAACGATGGATAATATTTAAGTTCCTTAAGTTAGTAAACTGGGTTGTTGCTAGATTCTAAAAGGACGCCTAAACCTAAAATATTAAATTAAAACGGTTACATGGAATGATATAATGATATACAATTTACATTAAATTAAGAACAAATAATGAATTGGAATGGATCATTCAAATCACTGGGCAATAAAGCAGTGCATTATATTGATAAAGTTGGTTACCAGGACCTCAAATGTAAAATTTTATTTCAATAACTCGTTATATTTTAGAAGATGTTAATAATTGAAATAGAATATTTGTTTCTACAAATATTAAAGGGATTCAACGTTACAGAACATTCCAAGAAATGTAACGTCAAGTCCGCTAAGTTGCTATCTCTTTTATTTCATAGAGCGTAAAAGAGACAACATACTTACCACAGAACTCTTATCCATATAACAAATTGTCATAAATATTTTGACCTGTAGCTCTAAAACTACAATTCGAATTTTTAATTGCTATATCCTTGTCAACATTTAGATATTTAGTAAAATAAAAACACTAATATACATTCATTAACATCTATTTCAATCAACAGGAAATGAGTTCGCAGGGTCATTGACACCTTAAACATTTCGAGGTAAAATAAATTGAAACACAGTAATTTAAAACAACAATGCTTTATTGAAACAATTATTGTAAGAGTTTTAACATATTAGTAAGGATCTTGTTCCTATTTTGAGCTTGCTTCTAAATAGCTAAGTGTGAAAACAAGTTAGCAAAATATAGAGGTGACTTTTCTAAATGTTTTTTTCTATTACGACGTTTTAGTTTATGTAAAGTTGTGAAAGTCTTATTGCATTTACAAGTTATATGTCTCGGTTTGTGTGAAGCCTCATGTCTTTTTAACATGTCTACATATGGAAAGACTTTATTACATTCACCACAAGTGAACTTCTTTTTATCTGAATGTATATTAACATGTTTGTCATAATGGTGTTAATATCTAAACAATTTGTTACATTGTTAACAATAGATTTGTTTGTTACCTGCGTGCATGTTTAAATGTTGTTTAAATAAATGATCGTCTGTAAACGTACTATCACATACATCACAAAATAACGATTTCACTTTTCTAAATTGTTTCACTTTCTTTTGTTAACAACTTAAGCACGGAATAGATTCACTACAACACTATTGCGTCTTTTTATCTAAAGGCTCCATAGTAGTAGCCTTACTTTCCAGTTGTTCATAAGCACCTGCCTTTACACCAAGATGTTTATCAATGTCTTCATTTTCAGCAACTATTTTTAGGCATTCCACCATCTTTCCCATAAAGTCGTCCGTATCTATTTTCATACTCTGAAAGCATTTGATCGCCATCTTAATTCGATAATAACTTAAAATAAAAAAAAAATTAAAATTAATACGTGTGCACAAATTGTGGACTGAAAGGACACTACCGACAAACACACATTGTAAAAACACAAACACAAATTTGTCATGAACTCATTTTAGGGGTTGATTTTCTAATTCTTATTTGAAATATTCGTTAATAAACGTATAGTGGCGTTTTTAATTTATTAAATATCTAAAAACTAAAGAGTATATATCTATTTCAAGATTGTATTTTGTTTTACTGCGTAATATTCCTGTTGTCATATCAGTAGTTGAACACGTCACTTACACGTTATAGTATAATAAGTAATGTTATTTATTTTCCCTTTTATATCACGACATTATATTGAAACATTATGGGTCGACTCAACAGCTGCTTTGGCGTTTAATCCTGCATCTCTTTTACACTTCTCTTGCTTAACACTGATTGTAAAAATTGAAAAAAGGTATTGGGGAAGAAGGTGAGGAAGCAATTACGTTCAGTAGTTGGTATTTTTGTGAATTTTTACCATTTTAATTATTAAAGAGACCAAAATGACTATTTCAATCGTTAATAACATTTTTCATATTGCGACTTGAATAAAAATAATTAAATACAATGATGTTTTAGTTAAGCAGCGTTACCGCGGGACGATTTGAGTGGATCAGTAATTGTGTGTTCAACATTAGTTGAATATTAGTTGAAACAGATTTAAAGCCGCACATTCCATGAGTGTATCAACACAGATTCAGGTATTATTCAACTTTTGTTGATTACACAATTACTGATCCACTCAACTCAGTCAACTTGTGTAAAACGAGGTTCGCAAACCAATTGATCTTAAATGGGCTTGTGTCCTATGTCTTAATTTCTATAAAACTGTACTATATAATAATAAAGTGGGTTATTAGGACCTCAAATGTCTAATTATTTTTTAATAACTACTTATATGTTAAAAGATATTAACAATAAAAATAGTAATTTAATTATTAAAGGGATCTAACATTCCAATACATGTAACGTCATGTCCGCAAAGTTGCTATCTCATTTATACAACACAACGTAAAAGAGATAGCTTATTCTACAGAGAATTCTTATTCATTGAAAAAATAACTGACCTACACTTAACAGTACAGACATGTTACGTCATAAACATGGCCGACATCTGCAGCGCTAACATTTAGATATTTAGTAAAATAAAAACGCTGATTTACATTTATTAAGATCAACTTCAATTAACATTTGAAAAATCGTCCGCCAAAAAATTAATCCACAATCCCGTTTGACTTACGTAAAGAGAAATAACAATTTACATACAATCTATTATTACAATCAAAAATTAAAAAATAAATCATAAAAATGAAAGAAGCAAGGTGTATATTGTTTTCCAGAAAGCAATTATATTAAAATTTGAATACTAAATATACATATTGTGTACATGAATATAAGAAAATAAGAATATGTAAAGGGTATTAGGATGTATAAATGTATTAGGAATTAATAAAATATTTTTTAAAAACGTTTTTTTAAAAAGAAGTTGTTCTTAAAATTTATCCCTACGTCATCAGCACATCCCTTAGCCTTTTTTATCGAGATATTAAACTAGGAATCATTTCTACGTTATACATTTATTTTAAAAAACGCGCCAAAATATTTGTACTTCTAATATCTGATCTATTAAACAGACCCTGAAATATTCATTTTGACAGATCATTGAAACGGTTGAGCAAGATCGCTACAAATTAATGTATTTTATTGTTTCTCACTTAGTTAATAATTTGTAAAAAGCAACTGAAGCGGATAACCAAGAATAATCTATTTTTTTAAGTTATATAAAGGTATTTTAACTTTTTCATAATTTATTGCTTCTTTTGTTGAAATTGATTTACACCTATTTTAACGGCACTGATCAAAAACTGTTAATCATGAATGGGCAAATTTTTGACAACATTATTCCTAGTACCTTGCTTTTTACTATAAGTTTATTTATTTTCTATGCATTTTATAAAATAAAAATTTATTACAACAAAGGTTTTACATTAATTCAACCTAACCTCATTTATTCACCAATGATTCAATCGAATGATTTTGTTTTTCAATTTTTTATATTTTAAGTGTTTTATTAATTGGTTCCCCATATTTATTTTGAATAGTAATAAATTGGTAATTAGTTTCAGACAACGATAAAACTGTTGTAATAAAATGGAGGATTATAAATCACAGAACATAAAACTGGAAATTGCCGTAGAGTTAAATGAACCAATGGAAACAGGAAATATAAACGACGATATAAAAATGGAAATAAAGGAAGAACGCGTGGTCAAAAATGTAGTGTCATGTGATGAAATTAAGGAAGAACCAGACTGTCCAGAAGAAAATGCAATTTTACCACGGGACAATCAGTACTTCATTAAAATTGAGCCGTGTCATGAGCGCTCTGTTTCTTGCAATGATATGTTCCTGGATGGAACTACATTACAGGAACACCTGGATGCACCACCTAGTTGTGGGGGACATGAGAAGTCCACAGTTGAAAAACTAGCCGAACCTCTGAATAACGAACAACCGCAAAGTGGAAAATTAAAATCGAAGCTGAAATATTTTTTTTGTGATGTATGTAACAAATCGTTTGTAGACAAGGTGGAAATTATAAGACATATGCGGGTGCATTCAACAAAGAATTTGTATTCTTGTAATGAGTGTACTAAAACGTTTCAATATCCATCACATATAAAGCAACATAGAAACACACATTTAGCTTTAAACCCATTTTCTTGCAAGGAATGTAATAAAACGTTTAATCAGTTATCAAATTTAAAACGACATAAAAACACACATTTAGGTTTAAAACCATTTTCTTGCGACGAATGTAATAAAACATTTAGTCAGTCATCATATTTAATAGTACATAAAAACACACATTTAGGTTTAAACCCATTTTCTTGCGACGAATGTAATAAATCGTTTAGTCTATTATCTTATTTAAAACTACAAAAAAATAGACATTTAGCTTTAAAATAATATTCTTATAATTTATCTCATAAATCTAACGCACCAGTTGGTTCCTTAAAGCGAAATCAAAAAACTCATTTAAATAAAACTGGCTAGGTGTATTCTGTATGTGATCTAAACTGTTTGTAATCGCTGGAATTTTACTTTATGGCGTGTGTTTAATAAATATGACGAACTCATGAATTTGTAAGCAACTTTTTCTACCACAGTCTACGATTTATGTTAAAATATGTAGTTGCCTCTTATGTTCCTAGGTTCAATTCTCGCTAAGAAGAAATTAATAAATTTTTAAGAGTATTCAATTTGTTTAAAAAATTGTTACAATAATTAGACCTATTGTATTAAGAACCTTAGAATAAGCATTTCCTTTTAGTAATAAGACCATAGTATAAGGCCCTATTGTATTTAAGTAATAAAACTAAAGTAATTAAGAATATCGGTTGTTTAGATTTGAAACGAACCTATTAGAAACTAGCAGAGTAGCGAGATACAAATTCAATGTGATCGACCACCCTAATAATGCTGATTCCTCATTGTTTTGAACAAAGAACGCGGATGATGTCATTTTAAAAGGGGTGAGGCTCTATTAGCTAAACCCTTCTGGTTTATTAAAATTAAAATCAGTCTATTCTGTAGCCTCATCTCGTGTCTAAGTCCATTTTCGTTACTAGGACTTATTCGCGTTGCGGTTTTAGAACTAAGACATGTTAGATTTTTAGTTAAAACAGTGTTCAGATTTAATTTTCTGTAAACCGAAATTCTGACGTGAATAAATAATTATTAAACTTTAAACTAAGTGTTTCCTGTTAGCCGAGACCTTATCTCTGCCTTTACAGACCGACTAGATCAGCCCCCTGGACCAGAGCACCCCTCAGAGTATCGTAGGACGTTGCAGATCACCTATACAAGAGACGGCGTAAAGCTAAGTTAAAAATCTGTATCACATTGAGAACCCTTGATAAGAATTGTTTGACACCACTGATAACGTTGTAAATTCAAAAGTAGAATCCATGAAGTAGAATAGAGAAAGTAGAGATTGTGACAAATTGTAAGTTATATTTGTACGTACGTTATAACGATGGATAACATTTTAGTTCCTTAAGTTAGTAAACTGGGTTGTTGCTAGATTCTAAAAGGACGTCTAAACCTAAAATATTAAATTAAAACGGATACAGGGAATGATATAATGATATACAATTTACATTAAATTAAGAACAATTAATTAATTGGATTGAATCCTTCAAATCACTGGGCAATAAAGCAGTGCATTATATTGATAAAGTTGGCTACCAGGACCTCAAATGTAAAATTGTATTTCAATAATTCGTTATATTTTAGAAGATATTAATAATTGAAATAGAATATTTGTTTCTTTAATTATTAAAGGGATTCAACGTTATAGAACATTCCAAGCCATGTAACGTCAAGTCCGCTAAGTTGCTATCTCTTTTAATTAATAGAGCGTAAAAGAGACAACATACTTACCACAGAACTCTTATCCATATAACAAATAACTGATTGCCATAAATATTTTGACCTGTAGCACTAAAACTATAATTCGAATTTTGAATTGCTATATATCCGTCACCATTTAGATATTTAATAAAATGAAAACACTAATATACATTCATTAACATCTATTTCAATCAACAGGAAATGAGTTCGCAGGGTCATTGACACCTTAAACATTTCGAGGTACGTATCTCGATGAAAGCAGGAACAACAGGTAAAATAAATTGAAACACAGTGATTTAGAACAACAATGCTTTATTGAAACAATTATTGTAAGAGTTTTAACATATTAGTAAGGAGCTTGTTCCTATTTTGAGCTTGCTTCTAAATAGCTAAGTTTAAAAACAAGTTAGCAACATATAGAGGTGACTTTTCTATTATGACGTTTTAGTTTATGTAAAGTTGTGAAAGTCTTATTGCATTCACAAGTTAAATGTCTTGGTCTGTGTGAAGCCTCATGTCATGTTGAATATTAGTTGAAACAGATTTAAAGCCACACATTCCATGAGTGTATCAACACAGATTAAGGTATTATTCAACTTTTGTTGATTACACAATTACTGATCTACTCAACTCAGTCAACTTGTGTAAAACAAGATTCGCAATCTCATTTATACAACACATCGTAAAAGAGATAGTTTATTCCACAGACAATTCTTCTTTATTGAAAAAATAACTGACCCACACTTAACAGTACAGACATGTTACGTCATAAACATGGCCGACATCTACAGCGCTAACATTAGATATTTAGTAAAACAGAAACGCTAATTTACATTTATTAAGATCAACTTCAATTAACATTTGAAAAATCGTCCGCCAAAAAATTAATGCACAATCCCGTTTGATTTACGTAAAGAGAAATAACAATTTACATACAATCTATTATTACAATCAAAAATTAAAAAATAAATCATAAAAATGAGAGAAGAAAGATATATATTGTTTTCCGGAAAGCAATTATATTTAAATTTGAATACTAAAGATACATATTGTGTATATGAATATGAGAAAATAAGAATATGAATAGGGTATTAGGATGTATAAATGGGTTAGGAATGAATAAAATATTTTTTAAAAACGTTTTTCTAAAAAGATGTTCTTAAGATTTATCCCTACGTCATCATCACATCCCTTAGCCTTTTTTATCGAGTTATTAAACTAGGAATCATTTCTAAGTTATACATTTATTTTAAAAAACGCGCCAAAATATTTGTACTTCTAGTATCTAATCTATGAAATAGACCCTGAAATATTCATTTTGACAGATCATTGAAAAGGTTGTGCAAGATGACTGACTACAAATTAATGTATTTTATTGTTTCTCACTTAGATAATAATTTGTAAAAAACAACTGAAGCGGATAACCAAGAATAATCTATTTTTTTAATTATATAAAGGTATTTTAACTTTTTCATAATTTATTGCATCTTTTGTTGAAATTAATTTATACCTATTTTAATGGCACTGATCAAAAACTGTTAATTATGAATGGACAAATTTTTTAGAACATTATTCCTAGTACCTTGCTTATTACTTTAGGTTTATTTATTTTGTATGCATTTTTTAAAATAACGATTTATTACAACAAACGTTTTACATTAATTCAACCTAACCTCATTTATTTACCAATGCTTCAATCGAATGATTTTGTTTTTCTATTATTTATATTTTAAATTTTCTATAGACTGGTTCCCCATATTTACTTCGAATAGTAATAAATTGTTAATTACTTTTAGAAAACGATAGAACTATTGTAAAAAAATGGAGGATTATAAATCACAGAACATAAAACTGGAAATTGACGTAGAGTTAAATGAACCACTGGAAACAGGAAATATAAACGAAGATATAAAAATAGAAATAAAGGAAGAACGTGTGGTCAAAGATATAAAATCATGTGATGAAATTAAGAAAGAACCAGACAGTCCAGAAGAAAATACAATTTTACCACGGGACAATCAGTACTTCATTAAACTTGAGCCGTGCGATGAGCCCTCTGATTATTGCAATGATATGTTCCTGGATGGAACTAAATTACAGGAACACCTGGATGCACCACCTAGTTGTGGAGGACATGACAAGTCCACAGTTGAAAAACCAGCCGAACCTCTGAATAACGAACAACTGCAATGTGGAAAATTAAAATCGATGCTGAACCATTTTATTTGTGAAGAATGTAACAAATCGTTTGTAGACAAGGTGAATATTATAAAACATATGCGGGTGCATTCAACAAAGAATTTGTATTCTTGTAATGAGTGTACTAAATCGTTTAAATATCCATCACGTTTAAAGCAACATAAAAACACACATTCAGGTTTGAAACCATTTTCTTGCGACGAATGTAATAAAACGTTTAGTCAATCGTATAGTTTAAAACTACATAAAAACAAACATTTAGGTTTATTTTGTTGCATAGAATGTAATAAGACGTTTAATAGGTTATCACATTTAAAAGAGCATAAAAACAAACATTTAGGTTTATTTTGTTGCATAGAATGTAATAAGACGTTTAATAGGTTATCACATTTAAAAGAGCATAAAAACACACATTTAGCTATAAAACCATTTCCTTGCGATAAATGTGATAAACGTTTCACAGGGGCTGGTGTTTTAAAACTACATCAAAAGAAACATTTAGATAAAACTGTCTAGGTGTGTTCGCACGGTTGACTAAATCGTGTTTTGATTTTCTAACCTAATTTTAATTTGTCTTCGTTGGAGTTTTACTATAGAGGAATGTTTAATAAATATGACGTGTTTATAATATTAAAAGCAACTTTTTGTTCCCTTTAGTTCGATTTAACATAGAAATTTTATTTTTAAAATATTGTAAAATATTTCATTTTTAAATATATAACAAATATTGGTAATTATTGGGTATAGTCACACCTGTTATTTTTAATCTTTTATTTAAACTACTACATTTTTGTATGTTATATGGTGGTTGTAGTATACTTAAAACAAGTACAAATCACTACGTTACATTCATTATACCACGTTTTATTTAGAAGAAGACAATATTAACAGTTAAAGTTGAAATGTCCAAATTGAGGTTAGAAATAAAATGACATTGTACCTAATATAAGTGACGTCATATTTCACATTTATTGGTCAACTTTAACAATGATTACTGTCTGTAATATAATAATAAGTGGTATAATAAATACTACGTGTTGATTTGTACATGTTTTGACTGTACTAAAGGCCCTATAAAACGTACGAAAATCCAATAGTTTTTTTATAAGAATCCAAACAAAAAGTGTGGTTGAATCGAATAATTGCCTACATATTATTTAACCTACAATTAATTTCTTTATTTTCCTCACATGTTTTGCGATTTGTTTTAGTTTAAAGCTTCAGTAAAAACTATTTCTTAAGTAATGACAAAATTATGTTAATACATGAAGAATTTATTTAATAAAAGTTGAAAATTTATTTTGTTGGAGTTTACTTTATATATTTCCAGTTAAATAACATTTTGGGCAACTTTCACCATTAGGGTTGTTTGCTGGAAAATTGTTATTTTGTACCAGCACACATTGTTCTCCATGTTTAAGATTATTATGTAAGTTATCATGTAAGAAGCTTATTGCCTACTTAGGCAGATTGCTGAAACAATTCTTGTTTTACAAGAAATAAATAACCGAGATTATTGTTTCTTGTTGTCAAGCTTCGTTTTACAATACTTCATGGGATACAGAACTCAGCTCTTACGCATCTCTGTTGTTTGAAAGTGATGGTATTTTTTATAACGTTGGAACTCTTTAACAATGAAAGTAAAAATTTACCATTTTATTTGTTAATATCTCCTAAAATATAAGGAGTTGTTAAAAAACAATTGAACATTTGAGGTCTTGGTAGCCAACTTTATCAATATGTATAGTAATATTTATAGAAATTAAGACCCAAAGATCAAAGAAAATTGAACTAAGTGTCACCATAAGACATTCTCTGCTCTAAACGCTGAGTGCTTGAGTAGAATCTGTCAATATTAGTAATTTCCAGATACATTGCTTTTTAAAACCATTGTGTGACATCATTTTCTAACATGTTTAGACAAGTCAAGATTTGCTGGTAATGAATTCGGCATCGTACAAACGAGTGCAATACACTTGCCTCTTACACAATCAATATTTCAGTATTTTTAATTCCATTAATAATTATCCGATAATGATACCCTTATATGAAATTGATTTTTATATATTTTACAATACTTTAAATGGTTTTTATAAATTCAAATTATGGTTTACTTTAATGTAGCTATCACACCTCTGGTTCTAACACCTTTTAGGTAATTAAATTAACTAAAAGATAAAATTCGTCAAACATATATACTCCATTTTATAAATTATACTAAACGATTTGGATAGCTGTCATATACTTTTAAAAACATTTTATATAAACATAATTTTGGAACATTTTTTAAATGATTAAATTGGATAGATTCGTAGATTTCAAATTCTATAAATTATACTATTAGTCTGCTCGTTATTTCTTTGGTGTCAGAGATATTTGCAAACAGAAATTGTGAAACCAGATGTTTCAACAAGACCGGTCATTTTAAATCAATAGAAGAACGTAATATTTTCGTAAAAAGTGATGATATTTTTATGCTAATCTGAAAAAAATGTCATCGAAATATGAAATACTGCTCTTGTTGAAAGACCCTATTGTATTATTTGCTACTACAGCAAATAAAAAATATGTTAAATATAATTGCTAGTTACGCTTTGGACAATTAATGCAATTCAAAAAAGCAATTACGCCTGAAACCTATGCTACTTCTATTACAATGACATATATTACCAATGGCAATTTAATTTTTGATTGAAATAAATATTAATATATGTATAATGGCGTTTTTATTTTTTTAAATCAAATCCCAATTTGAGCGGAAAATTCAAAATCGAAATAAATGTTATACAAAATATAACAATTTATTGGTGAAAGAACCAAATCACGCATGCGTCAACGCAGGTAAATTTACAGCGTTGCAAAATTTATTAATCCTTTTTCAAAATATTTAATTTGTATTTAAATTGAATTAATATAAATTTGATATTAATTATAGGTAATTTTTAATTTATTAAAAAATCATTTTAACAAGCAAAAAGCAGTTTAATAGGGAATTGCAAAATTCATTTTCAAAGGTACAGACTTAATATTTGCTCGTCCCTCATGTACTTTATATTTTGCATTTCGTATTACAGAGAGATAAACTTTTTGCATTGACGGTACATCCTGTACCTCCTTAATACATTTAAAAGTCTTTTCAGTAAAAATTCTTAAAAAATTGCTTTCTTTTGGGCCTAATAACTGTATATAATCCCTTAATACTTGGTTGGTAACTTATATATAGTACAACTTTATAGAACTCAAGTCTACGAAACTATATAATTGAAATAATGATAAAAGCTATGACCAAAATCTATCTAAGTATATATTCCTTTGCTCCTCTAGTTACCTACTTTCTTAGATAATTCTTAATTTACTCTCCTACAAAATAATTGCACTAAAACTATTGTATAAATGGCGGTACAATGAAATTCAAGTATACATACGAGCCGATTCGATTCGGTTTGATTCGTAATAACTACCCTTAATGGTTTAAAAACTTAAATGTAAAGTAATGGTCATGTGTCTTCTTTTAATTTTCCTCTGCTTCTTCGCGGAAGAGGTAGGTTGACCAGTATACGAGATTAAATAGTGCGAACACCAGTGGGAAAGTGATTCTCGAGATGACGTCTATTCTCTTGGATCTGGTTGAGAATTTACTCAACCAGGTTCTGCAGCAATTTGGACGCGGTTGTTGCATATGGATTTCACATTGTCGAACTTTGTCCATCGACATTGGATCCCCATGGCGGACTAGAGGCTTCTGGAACAATTAATAAAATATCAACACTATTTATCAACATAAATAGGCAAATTAAAAGTACAAAATTGATTTAGAAAGAAATAATGCAGGATTTGCTATATATAAACAAATGCATTTATTATTTGATAAATTTAAATGAAATAACAAAGTTAGCTCTTATACTGGAGAACAATTAGCAATATTAAAAGCATTGGAAATCAATGAAAATATAAACAATAATAAAATTATAATAATAACGGATTCTTTGTGTTTTAAAAAATTTAAATTCTAATGATAACAAATTAAATAATGATATTTTGACATGCAAAATTAAGAAGATGTATTTCAATATAATATATAAGAATAATACCATAACATTTATGTGGATACCAGGACATTGTGGAATAAGAGGAAACGAAATTGCGGATAAATTGGCAAAGGAATCAATAAATTTGGAAATTGAGATGAAAGTGAAATTACCTTCATATGAAATTTTTAATATAATCAAAAAATTAAACATCAATTTGAGAAACACAGATTTCATTAACAAAAGTCAGCAAAAGGAAGAGATTATTATATGTTACATCCAAATTTAAGTAAGAAAAGATGGTTTAGAAATGAGTCCCGCAAAATTATATCAGAATCAAAAGTAATCATTGTAAAACTTCACCTGTACAAAATTAATATTAAATCTGACGATAGATGTCAATGTGGTGAAGAAGGAACTTTGGATCATATTATATTTAAATGCATAAATTATAGTTTAGAAAGATCAAAATTCAATAGTGAAATATTAGATGTGATTAAAACTTTTCCCGTTAGTACTAAATTTTTGTTAAGTGATTCAAAATTAATTAGTGAATTATTGAAATATTTAGAAGTGTGTAAAATTGAGTTATATATTATAAAAGATGTATAAAAAATGTTTGATGGTGGCTATGACGAAAGAAAGTCAAGGCAAATAAGTAAATGAAGAAAAAAAAATAGATACCTACGTATTATGTAAATTTATTGTTATAAAAATACAAAATAGTAATAACAATAATATTTCATTGCATTTCATTTTAAAAATATAAGCAACGGGGGAGGAGTGAATTTCAAGCAAGCATTCAAAATGACGTCAAAATCTGTCAAAACTGTTGCAAAACCAAACATCTCGAAATTTTATAGTGAAATATAACATTGCCAACTAATCAAATGTATAAACAGATCTTTTAAGTAAAATACGATAATTTTTAAAAATTAAAAAAAAAAAACGGAAAGTCCTTACATATATAGTTTGAAATCTACGAGTTTTTGCCATTTTCCCAAATATCAATTGACATCGAGATGCCGGGTGTTGCAAGTGGGCTACTCCCCTACACACAATTTGTCGTATCTTAGTAATCTCGTATCAGAGAGCGGTTAGACAGTAGTCAGACAGTGTTCGGAAGGGCATATTATCTCTTACCACTACATAGACCATGTATATGTATTATAATACACACAAACAAATAATAAACGAGGTGTTGTCTGTTTATACGATTTTAAGAATCTTAGTTTCGTGTTAGCCGAACATTTACGAAGATTTAGTATATTCAAGATGGCTGCAACTAATTTTTGATGTGAAGAGCTCTGTCCGCATGTAAAGGCATATGCATATAAGTCGTTATTGCTCGTGTTCTACTCGTGTACGGTCGTTTGTTGGTGTGGTTATGTGAAATCTGAGTAGAGGTGGTAGTACCACGACTTGCACCTCGGATAACCTCGTTTGGAGAGTATTAGGAAGGGCACCAGAGAGGGTACGTAGCGTTCCGGCCGGTTCAGACATGCTGTCCAAAGCTTCATGTAATGTCACAATTATGTCTAATAGGATTCCAATCACCATTCAAAGTGATACGATTCGCATCTAATTGGATTCCGAACAAAATTGTTTGTAGGACCATGTGTAAAAATACGATCCTTCAATAATTACCATAGCAAAAGTAGCGTTGCTGTCCGTGTCCATGAGATCAGAGGCTGCATCCAGGCTGGCTGCGTGCTCCATTTCACGGCGCTTCTTCTTCATGTTCTCCCTGTGCATATCGGACCTGGAGGCGTAGTTGACCAGCGCAAACTCCAGGAGGGCACCAAAAACAAATGTCAAAGACACTCCTGTCCAGACGTCGATAGCTTTTGTGTAGGAAACGGGAGGCAGAGAGGCGTTTATTCCAGATGTTTGGGTCGCCATTGTTAGAAGAGTTGTGACACCTGAATAATAAAACGAAAACATTATTATTATACTTTCAGTTTTATTTCGAAATAGGATAGACCCCTCTATAATGTACTTAAGATGTATTGAATGCAAGTTTTATACAATGCTAATCTCCTGTAAAACGAACATATTAAAAAATTGAATCTCAAAGCCATAAGAAATATCTTGAGTAGTTATCCAATAATCAAACCAAAACCATAAAAAATATCTTGAGTTCTCCAATATTCAAACCAAAATTTTTAGAGTTCTATTTACTTGGTGCATTGCTTGTAGATGACATGACGATAAGTAAAACAATTTCACAAACATTATTATTATCTACTATCAATCTTATTTCGAAATAGGGTTGTCCCCATTATAATGCACTTAAGATATAATGAATGCAAATTTAATGCAATGCTAATCTCCTGTAAAACGAACTTTTTTTAAAAGTTGAATCTCAAAGTTATAAGAAATATTTTGAGTAGTTATCCAATATTCAAACCAAAACTTCTAGAGTTCTATTTACTTGGTGCATTACTAGTACATGGCATGACGATAGGTAAAACAATTTCAAAAGAACATTAATAAATTTGTGTATAATGAAATACATAATGAATAATGTTACCTAAGGACACGCGGGCAGGAACGGCTCCTTGATCCAACCAGAAGGACACACAGGACACGATAACAAGCATGCAACACGGAATGTAGATTTGTATGAAGTAGTATGAAAATTCTCTCATGAACATTAGGTCCACCTTCAGACAGCTGTACTCTCCTGTAATAGTAGAATTGTGTTTTAGGAAAGTCTTATATTTCCTAATGGGCTTGTGTCCTCATTTTTTAGTGGTCGATTTTTCAATTGTTTATTGAAATTGATGGTAATAAATGTATATTGATGAATCTATTTTATTAAATATCTAAATGTTGACAGAGATATAGCATTTAAAATTTGAATTGTTGTTTTAGCGCTAGAAAAAGTCGCCCATATTTGTATGACGTGAAATGCATTTTAACGTCAGTTATTTGTTGAGTAGGTCAAGGGCGCTATTCCTGAGTTCAATCGAATCGTAAACTCTTCTTCTTTCCGTAAAAATCAGTCGATTTTCTCAAAAGTGGTATTCCTGAAAATTTTACGAAAATTTATGAGCAGAGAAATCGAGCAAAAAAGTGAACATTTGCACGCACGTCGACTATTTAGCTTGCGAATGTACGATCGAACAGTAAATTTTAATGATTTTTATTGGTTATCACTGTTTCAGGCAAGAGTATTTAGTAAAATTTGTGTTGCTTGCTCTATTTTTCTGATGTCAATTTTTTTATTTTTTGAAATGTCAAAAAAATAAATATTTGTTGAAGTTAACCTTAAATTTTTCTATTACTTTTTATTTATATTATTATTTATATTTATATTACTATATTATATTTTTAAAATTATATTACTCGTATATTAATATTTATATTAATATTTTTATTATATTAATATTAATTAAGCTTTATATTAATTTAATAAAAATGACATATATAAGAAGTATGGCTTTAAATAATTTACCTATGCTTGAAGAAACGGAGTTAAATTATATGGAAAATGAAATACAGTTAAGAAAATACAACCATTAGAATCAGAAACTAGACGTAGACAAAACACTTAATTAATAGATCTTATTTTTAATACTTAATTAATAGATCTTATTTATTAATAAAATTAGAAACAGTATATTGTGTTTATTCTTAAATATATTTATTAAAATAAGTGCTGTTTTTTTAATCTATCATAATTTAACAAATATAATGTATTCTAATATTCTATTAATGCATATAATTTTTAAAATCCAATTGTGAAATGATTAAAAGTTCTAAAAAATTAATAAATAGGAGAATATATAAATTATTATACAAACTCTGTATTTAATATTAAATTTGTACTATACTAAGATAAATGCTTCTTATAAAATCCAGAAAAACGGTAGAAATAATAGTTTAACCAGATAATGATATCCAACTTACAAAAAATATTTAAATTAATTTAAATTTCCCGCATTTTGCTGGTCTTCAAAACGTTCTACACAATATATTCAATCGAATGGAGAATGTTAGTTTCGATCGTATTCAGGAATAGTGTTTACAATTGTGATCGAATCTTACTTCACTCGTTTCGATCGAATCTGTTCGATTGCGAACATTGCTCGCAAAATTCAGGAATAGGGCCCCACTGCTGTGGTAATGTTTTGTAGCTGTTGGTAGTCAAAATATTCAAGTCAAAGCAAGGAATAATAAGTTTTTATTTTATTTAACCCTGTTATTGCAGACATAATATAAATTTTTCCTTGAAATAGCTGTAAATAATATTTGATTTATAAATACATATAGCAGAGATTTATGAGCTGTAAGGTTGGTAACCTTACACAAGAACTGTGATGTCACATGCATTTGGAATGTGTACAACGTTGAATCCCTTTAATAATTGAAGAGACAAAATGACTTTTTTAATTGTTAAAATCCCTTAACATATAAGGAGTTATTAAAAAATAATTGAACATTTGAGGTTCTAGTAACCCACTTTATCAATATATAGTACACTTTTATAGAAATTAAGACATAGGACACAAGGCTATAGACCCCAGAAACGGGAGTCAGTGCATTCGAAAGAGAAGGCTTCATGATAAACAGTTGTCGGTCGCTATCGTTTGACACATACACACTTCTTCTATAGTAGCATCAGTCTCGTTGCGTGTAAAAAGATTTAAACGGGCAAGAGACGATAACTTGTAAAGTTGCACCCCAAACAAGTGTATCCAATGTTTACAATGTAACACAGTACAAAATGATAGGGTACAAACAATAGTAGTGTCAAAATTTCTGGTCAAAAATATTGAGAATCGTTACAATTTGTACCAAAACATGTAGGCTTTAAAAACAAAAATAAATATCAAATAAAAAACGTCAAAAAAATTACAAATTCAACAACAATAATTTTTTCCTTAAAATTAACCAAAAACTAAAGAAATAGAAAAAAAATTAAATAAATATAAAATTTGAATAAAAATATATTAAAAACCTAAAAAAAATGATTGTAGAACATTGGACGTTTGGGTATCCAGATTTTCTAAATGCAATGGATAAATTCTCCAAAATATCAAGTACGAAAGTCGTGGTATACTTTTACGCTCGTCTTAAGATCCCCGATGGAAAGAGCTGGTGCAAGGACTGTGTGAGAGGTAAGACACTCTTAAGTTTCCTTTCTTAAACTCCTTGAATTCGACAGTAGTTAAACAGTGTTCGGGAGAGCTGCCACTACATAGACCATGTATATTTATTATAATCCACACAAACAAATAATAAAAGGGGTGTGTTAATAAATGCATGCAATATTCATATTTGTATATCAATATCTTGCTTTTATTTTAAATTATTGTTAGAATTAAAATTTCTTTGTCTCAATTCATTTATATTTTATGCCTAGTTGTTTTCATATACACTGCTCTCTATGGGCAAACCATAATACTTCTTATATAAACATCTTTTGTTTATATGAGTCACTTTACTAGGGTTCGACACTACGTGCTTGGTCCTAATTCGTGCTTATCGCTTGAACACTCAAACCTACAGCACGCTTAATCTTTTTGGTGCATATACATAAAATAATAATTACACACATTTTTATTTATAACTTAAACCGCGAGTTACTAGTATTAGTTTTACAGCTCAAAACAAGCAATGAAAATGCTCTATTAGATCATGTGATCCATCACAATTCAAAGTATTCCTTTTTGTCGTTACAGCTTCTCCATTGATTAATTCAGCGGTTCATGAATTTCCCGATCATACAGCTTTTGTTAGGGCAGACGTTGGATTAAAGCCAGAGTACAGTTTACATCGAGTCTTCTTGGTGAGCGCACGTATTTACAATAAACAAAACAATAAAATAAATAGTGATTTTTTTTTTTGCAAATTAGAATATTTTTTTTTTTCGTGATTTATTTTTTTTTTAAATTATAATTTATATTATTATTAAGTGTTATTAAGTGTTATTAATAAGAAGTGAAGTAACTTTTATTTAATTATCACTGGTTAATTAACAATATGGATATGGAGGTTGAACCTCCCGATAAAAAT
Organism: Panorpa germanica; assembly: GCA_963678705.1. NCBI lineage: Eukaryota > Metazoa > Arthropoda > Insecta > Mecoptera > Panorpidae > Panorpa > Panorpa germanica. The sequence goes on along the minus strand of OY783208.1, from coordinate 6,160,880 downwards.
CCGATCAATAAAAACAACTCTGTGACTAACAAATCAATTCCTACAGATAAAACATCCAGTGATATAACAGAAAACTTAAATAACAATAGTGACAATGTTAAAAAAATATTTAATAATTTATACAACACAGAAACAAAATATGACTCGTATAAAGTAATGATAGTTAAAAATAATAGTGATGGAAATACATTTTTTAGTTCTCTTAAATTAGCAGAAATAATATGTAAAATTAGCAATAAATCTAATATAATAGAAATTAAAAAAGTGGGAAGAAATAGAGTAATCGTTCAATGTGCTAATGCAGTACTAGCTAACGAAATTACCAAATCAACATTGCTGAAAAACAATGGGTATGAAGCGTTTATACCATTTTACTGGTGCACAAAAGTTGCTATTATAAAAGGTGTTGATATTGAATATTCGGAAGATACAATTTTAAATAATATAGAGTGTCCTCCTTTTAAAGTAACGAGAGTGCAAAGGTTAAATCGAAAACTAAGAGTTGACGGAGCTATTAAATATGAACCCAGTACAACAGTGAAATTATTCTTTGAAGGACTTGCTATTCCTGCTTATGTTTACATGTGGAGAGTGAGACGAGCATGTGAACCATTTGTACAACAGACGATACAATGTTATAATTGTTTTAAATTTGGACATGCAGCCACAAAATGTAGAGCAAAAGTAGCAAAATGTAAATTCTGCGGAAGTGAAGATCATTTACGTACTGCATGCACATCTCCTAATCCGACATGCATAAATTGTAAACTTAACCACGAGGCTACAGACAATGAATGTCCTGAAAAAAAAAGACAAATCAAGATAAAAGATCTCATGGCCCAACACAATCTCAGTTTTTATGAAGCAAAATTAGAATTAACAGAAAAAAATACAGACTATTTATACTCAGTAAGAACTCAAAACTCTTTTGAAGCTCTAAACTACAATGAGACTTTTCCCAATATCACTAATAAATACAATAGTATCAACATAATTCCAACATACAAACCAAACCCTTTAACCAGAAGAACTAATACCAGAGTGAATAAATCAAATACAGGTAACTCGTTACAAAGATCTTACAGTCAACCACAACCTACGACATCCACTAAAGAACCAATTCCAAAAAGAAGAAGAGAAGAAAAGAAACCTAACAATGAAGAAAGCGACACATACCTTAAGATAACTAATCAAGGAAAAAACAGAAAGCAAATCAACCAAGAGACACCTGATATTACAATGGAAAACAATGATAATGATACTTGCTATACATCAATATATAATAAAAATAATGATGACAAAATTAAAAATACAAACAAAGACCCAAATATTACATCCCAATCCCTTAGAAGCTACAAGAAACAAATATCTAGTGTACAATGGCCAAACTCGTAAGAAAACATCGATATATAAATTAAGTTTATTTTTTAAAAATCTATTCACATCACTAAACCTAATCGTTTAATAAATTTACTAAAATATTAAATCAACAATAATTATATAAACGGAGAGAAAAAAAAATAAAATAAAATATATAAATAAATCTAACAACAAGACCAAGGACAGATATAAAAATCAATAATTAATTAAAACAGTTAAAATGATAAATTTTATTCAATGGAATTGCAGAGGAGTCAGATATATTAAAGAGGAACTACAACATATGTTACAGAAGCATAACATACATATATGCATACTATCAGAAACGTTTTTAACAAAAAATATCAATTTCAACATCAAAGGTTATTTTATTGAAAGAGAAGATAGGATACAGAATACAAACTATAATCCCCACGGGGGTGTTGCTATCTTGATTCATAAAGCTATAAAATATAAACGAGTAATGCTAAATAACCCATTTAATTCGGTCGAAATAGTTGGAATAATTTTAACACATAACGAAACTGATGTAATATGTATTTTATCAATCTATGCTAAACCGAATCATAAACTATCTAATTCTAATTGGTCACAGATAAAACAACAAATAGATGTTCCTGTTATACTTGCTGGAGATTTTAACGCGACTAATCTTGCTTGGGATATAAATTGTCCAGGTAGTCAGTATGAAGGTAACGAATTGTTAGATTTCATAGAAAACGAAAATCTAAATATTATTAACGATGATAAACCAACTAGAGTAAGCAATCTCAGTACAAGGGACAGTATATTGGATCTCACATTGGTATCAATGACGTTAACACAACAAATTACTTCGTGGCAAGTTCTTGCAGATAGCTTAGGTAGTGATCACTACCCAATTTTTTTCTGTTTGAATGTATATAATAAAGACCGTTACCGTACATCTGAATATTTAACGAGGAGAAATTTCCGAAAAGCAGATTGGGAGAAATATAGCCTTGAAATAGAAAGCAGAATTTCAAACCTTAGCACAAATGGAATCACAAGTAATCCCCAAGATGTTGAAAACAAATACAACCAATTTAGAGATGTTATTAATAATTCGGCAGACATACATATCCCATCTACCAGATTGTATAATATAACTCCTAATAAAATAAAACCGTCTTGGTGGGACACTGAGTGCAATAAAATGATAGCTCAAAGAAAATTAGCACTAACTATTTTTAATAAAAACATGACAATGGCGAATTATTTAAATTATAAAAAACATCAAGCTAAAACCAGACGATATTTTAGAGCCAGAAAAAAAATAGAATGGCAAAATTTCTGCGAGAATTTAAACCCAAACACAACAACCAACATTGTCTGGAATAATATAAGAAAAATTAACAATAAAAGCTATAGTACTAAAAGGATAAGTGATAATGAAAATTTAATAGAAGAATTCATTAAAAAAAAATTTCCACAGAACAACAATTTAAATATTACTACCACCACCATCGTAAAAGATAATTTTCTAGATAATAACATAAATAAAAATGAAGTAAATTTCGCGTTAAATCATAATAAAAACAGTAGCACAGGATTTGATAGAATAAATTACAAAATGATACAAAACTTACCTGACAATGCAATAAATCATCTTACACAAATATATAATCTGTCATTAAACACTGCTGATATACCATTAGACTGGAAAAAACATATCGTTGTTCCTATATTAAAAACAGGAAAAGATCCAAACAAAGAAGAATCATTCAGACCAATTACTTTACTATCATGTATGGGCAAAACTATGGAATCCATCATCAAAAACAGACTGGAGTGGTATCTCGAACATCATAAAAGATTACCTGAGTTACAATTTGCGTTTAGAAAAACAAGAAGTACACAGCATAACTTAAACATATTGAATATAGATATACAAAGAACATACAGTAAAAATCATTATATGATAGCTGCTTTCATTGACATTGAAGCTGCTTATGACAATGTTAATCTAAAAATATTAAAAGAAAAAGTAGAAAACATAGGTATATCTTCCAAAATATCCAACTGGATTATAAACTACTTCCAAAATAGAGAAATAACAGTTAGATACAATAATAAGTTAACTGGTCCTATACTATGTAATCACGGAATTCCACAAGGCTCAATATTATCTCCCTTATTATTCAACATATACACAGAAAAGTTAACAACATTATCAGATAACAACACAACAGTACTGATGTATGCAGATGACATGGTTATTTATAGTATGGGCCATACACAAGATATAGCTCAAAACAGATTACAATCGAAATTAAGAAAACTAGATATTTTACTAAAGGAAATCAAATTAAATATATCGTCAGAAAAAAGTAAAATAGTTATATTTACAAGGCATAGAATAAACTGCAGTCCAAAAATAACCATCAGAAATAAAAATATAACTGTTAGTTCAAATACCAAATTTCTGGGTATATTCTTTGATACGAAAAGCACTTGGGCGAAAGAAATTGCACATATTATTAACAAATGTCAAAAAGGCTTAAATTTGATGCGATGTATAGCAGGATACAAATGGGGCGCACACCCAACAACCTTAATAAAAATATATAAAGCTATTGTTAGACCGCATATTGACTATTCTAGTACTATGATCTGCACCGCAAATAACTCAAGATTAAAAAAAATTGAAATTATACAAAACAAATGTTTAAGAATAATATTAGGTGCAATGGTTTCAACACCAATCCAAATCCTCAACTATCAAACTAATATTCCTCCGGTAAATATCAGAATACAACAAATATCAGACAGTTTCTTTTGTAAAAACAGACATAACTCATGTGGCCCCTTAAATACAAGATTATCTAAACTATATGTTCTTTATAATAAACCATATTGGACAACTCATAAAAAACCGGCACTTTTAACTAGTTTTGATAGATATAATAACTTGAACTTAGAGGTACACAACATTATACCTTTTTTCAAATTTCCATTAGAAATAAGCATGACAACAATACATACAGAAATAAATTTGTTCAAGAAGAATGACAGTAAGGAAATAACTTATCAAAAATATATGGAATATATAACAAAAGATGATATAAACTGGAGTATATGGTTTACCGATGGTTCATTCGAAAAAAACTCTAAAACTGGAGGAATTGGCATTTTCAATTATAATACAGATCAGCAGTACAAATACAAACTTAACAACATCACAAATTCTTATAATACAGAAATAACAGCAATTATGAAATTACTAGAAATAATACAAAAAACTGACAATAAAAATATATTAATCTTTACAGATTCTCGTAGTGTTTGTGTATCTTTAAATAACAATAAATTCAAAAACAATAATAATAACAAAATATGTGCAATTAAAGAATATCTTTTAAAAATGGAAAAAAATGATATCAATGTTAAACTTATTTGGATTCCTGGACATGTAGGCATAAAAGGAAACGAAATGGCTGACAAACTGGCCAAAGAAGCTTGTGTAGATGGGGAAATAATTGAAATAAATTGGTCTATAAATGATTCCAAAAAAATAATTAAAGAAAATTGTATGGCAGAATGGCAGAATATATATAATGAGAAAAGTCAAAGTACTGGAAAAAATTTTTTTGCAGCGAATCAAAAAATTCCAACAACCACATGGTTTAATAAAAATCATTCACGGAGATATATTTCAACAAATTGTCGAATGAAATCTGGGCATTCTAGATGTCCAGCTCATCTATACAAAATAAATATAAAAGACACACCAAATTGTAGATGTGGAGAAGAAGGGTCTTTGGACCATATAATTCTAGGGTGTCATCTTTTAACATCAAAAATTGATAGACTTTTAAATGATTTATGTAATGTAACACAGTTCCCAGTCAATATGTCCTGTTTAATGACAAGTGAAGCAACGGCGGAAATATTAACAAACTTTGTGATAGAAAATAATATAGAAGTGTAATTTAAGTTAAAATATTTTATTTAGTATGTATTTAATTTTAAGTTTAATTTTTTAAAAAGAATCAATTTGTTTTGTACTTATTAGAACAATTATAATTTATATGTAAATTTTTATATAATTTTACAAATAAAAGCAATGGCAAGAAGGCTGAATAAGCCAAAGCCTAAATAAATAAAAAAAAAAAAAAAAAAAGCCAGAGTAAGTAAACTAATAAATCTCACTAACAGAATTTGGTTTGTGAACTTTTCATTCTAGGTATCGATTCTTTAATGAGCTTGTGTCCTCATTTTTTAGTGGTCGATTTTTCAATTGTTGATTGAAATTGATATTAATAAATGTGTATTGGCGTGTCTATTGTATTAAATATCTAAATGTTGACGGAGATATATCAATTAAAAGTTTGAATTGTAGTTTTAGCGCTGGAAATGATCGGTCATTAGTATGACGTGAAATGCATTTAAACGTCAGTTATTTGTTGAGTAGGTCAGTGCTGTGGTAATGTTCTGTAGCTGTTGGTAGTCGAATAATCAAATCAAATCAAAGAATAATAAGTTTTTCTTTTATTCAACCCTGCTAAGGCAGACATAATATTGAAATTTTATTGTTCCTTGAAATAGCTGTAAATAATATTTGATATATAAATATATATAGCAGAGAATTATGATCTGTAAGGTTGGTAACCTTACACAAGGATTGTGATGTCACATGCACTTGGAACGTGCACAACGTTGAATTAAAGAGACAAAATGACTTTTTTAGTTGTTAATATCTCTTAACATATAAGGAGTTATTAAAAATTAATTGAACATTTGAGGTTCTAGTAACCCACTTTATCAATATATAGTACACATTTATAGAAATTAAGGCATAGGACACAAGCAATGGCTATTTCATTTTATTAAATATCTAAAAGTTGATGGATATATATCTCAATAACCAGAGATGTGCGTTTTAAGGAATACTCAAAATACAAATACAAAAAAGTTAATACCTATTTTCTATTTTGTATTTGAATACCTTTTAAGAGTACAGAATTTTATATTTTATTTGAAAACTTTTACAAACATATTTTCTATTTGGAAAATACAAAATACTTTTTTCATTTTTGTTAAACCCTTAAAACACCACTAACCACCAATTTCCTGGAAACCCGTAATTTTGGAAAAACTGAAAAAAAAAGTGGCCCTTTTTTGCTGTATAACTTTGTATTCGTAAAAGATATAAAGGTAAAATTTTGCATGTGTATTATGCTATTGAATGTGAACATATTTCAAAACTTTGGATCTCGGGGCGCCGAGAAAATTGGGGGGCCCGGTATGAAACTTTGGAGAAAGCTTAAATTTTGGATTGTGTAATAATTGAAAATCATATTTAAAAAAAAAATCAATATTTCTAAATTTTAGTTGGAGGCGCGGGGGCAGTATTTGCCGAAGGTAAAAATTATGCTAGAAAGTTGAAATTTTGTGAATAGAGCAAGTTTGGTACCTAATTTACAAATAGAAGAAAAATTAACAAGTTTTGAAAAAAAGTTGGTTATATAACGAATAAATTGAAAATATTTTTGATTTTGTTAAAAAAAATATATTTTTTTAGTTAATTTGTATAAAAAATTATTTGTTATTTTATGTAAAATTAATATGGAACGAAAAACATTTCAATTTAAAAATGGAACGAAAATTTGAAATGAAATTCAATACACACAAAAGACAGTCGTCGCTTGCGAGGGGGGTAAAAACTAGTAAGAATATAAGATCATAAATATACACCTGGGACCATCAATAATAATTATCGAGCATATATGTATATACAGGGAATATCTCATGATTATTTCCTTCTGCTTCAAACAATAAATTTGTAATATTATTTTCTTTTTCTTTTTAGGTATTTCGACATGCAAAATGGATTTCGAACGAACCCCCGAATAATGTTGTATGATATTCCGACACTGCAGATTTGGGGATCGGACTACCAATTAATTGGAAGTGATTGTTTTAAATTGGAAAACATAGAAAATTTCTTTCGCAACATAAATAAAGAAAAAAATGATTTATTTTATGTTGAATAAAGCTTTTAATCTTGTTAATCCTGCAGTTTACTTTAATGGGCTTCTGTCCTCATTTTTAAGTGGTCGATTATTTAATTGTTGATTGAAGTAGATGTTAATAAATGTGTAATGGCGTGTCTATTTTATTAAATATCTAAATGTTGACGGAGATATAACAATAAAATATTTAAATTGTAGTTTTAGCGCTAGAAATGGTCGGCCATATTTGTATGACGTGAAATGCATTTTAACGTCAGTTATTTGTTGAGTAGGTCAGTACTGTGGGAGTGATTTGTAGCTGTTGGTAGTCGAAATAATCAAGTCAAGTAAAAGAATAATAAGTTTCTATTTTATTTAACCCTGCTTAGGCAGACATAGGGCCTTATTTTGCAACTCTGACTACGACGTCGTATACCAGTCCGATACACGACGACAGGACGCTAAATTTTAAAAACGGCATTTTGAACGACATTTCATAGCAGGAGTGTGTCTAGGAAATGCCGTGAATACGACGCTATTTACCAGGCACCGATTAAGCTGCCTGGTAACACGGATCCGACGTCAGACTTAGTTGAAATATATACTATCTACTATATAAAAATAAGTCGGGTTTTCCTTCCTGACGTTATAACTCCAGAACGCACGAACCGATTTCCACGGTTTTGCATTCGTTGGAAAGGTCTCGGGCTCCGTGAGGTTTATAGCAAAGAAAATTCAGGAATTCAGGAAAAATTTCAACAGAAAAGCGGGAAAATCTTTTTTCACATACAGCGCCTACTCTGATACATAGCATATATACAAACCAATATTTTAAGTAGACCGGTGTTTTAAGTAGTAGGCGCCGGTGCGTGATACATTGTTTGACAGCTACTCATTATTCTCTGCTCAGTTAATTAATTTCATGTGACAAACCGGTATTGTGTTCATTGTGAAATTGTGAAAAAAAAGTTAAAAAAATAAGTTATTCATTTCCTAACATTTAAATTGGAAACCATCAAATCAATCACGTGTATTGTGCAAATTTTTATTCAATTTCAACAGCAGGCATTTGTCTTTAAGGTGGTAAGTTGAACTGTGTAAATTATGTGGATCGTGCATTTAAGGTTACATTCACCACTCTGTCCATAGTCCAAAATGCCTAGAGGACGACGTGCGAACATCGGCCGCCGCGCAAGACATGCAAGCCAGCAACAACTGTATTCACAGAACTTAAGCGAAGAAAGACAAAATATAATAACAGAAAATGCCCGATTGAGACAACGCGTGAGCACACGAAGATCATTGGCAGCATACAATCGCTTGGCATTCCAATATGATCCCACTGCGAACTACAGTGATGATGAAAATTTAGATATTGGACGAACGACGTAATGAAAAAGAAAATCATGTAAATTCATAAAAATGTCTGTCTAATCCGCAGGACTTCAGTACGCGGTTTTATTCCAATTACTTGTTTCAATGCGATTCCTCAAATTCCTAGTATTACTTTGATGATTTTATCTTTAGCATACTAAATTTGAATCAATATATTTGAAATTCCCTTATTTAATGATTTATATTTATGTTGGATTATAATTTTGAAATAAATAAATATGCATACATTTAATTATTACATTTCTTTTTATTAATTACTTAATATTGCAGAATTTTCATTATAAGTACATCACAAGATATGTATCACATAATATCGTATCAGTCGTTAAATCGTTTTACAAAATAATAGAAAATACAATTTTTTAATTTTATATATAATTGTAATTATATGACTGATTGCTAAAGTTTTTGTAAATCACAGATAATTTATTCACATATTATCACAAAAAAATAATGTCATCAAACAAAAGTGAAAACTACAAGACACTTAACCTAATTATTACATTTGACGTCAGACTTATTAAAATATCACAGCAAAAGAGAATACGCTTTAATGAAAATCTCAATGTGGGCCAACCTCTTAAATGCATCATTACAAATAAATAAATACTCTCTTTAAAAATCATTTACTGGTGGTTTGTTATAGCTTATTTATGCAGTAATATCTCGTTAATGTAATAATTAGCATGAAGTAAATTTAAAATAGAAATTATTGGCAAGGTGGATAAATGTCGCAGTACACATTTAAACATTCGAAGTATATGCCACGCATTTGTTCGATGTACCTATATTATTAAGCTAATTAAGTATGGAGAAGGTAAATTTGTACACTAACCATTTGTATAGTCAATATTTAAAAATTGTCATAATAAACCTAATGGCAGAAAATGGACAATTGATGACGAAATAATGGCATTAACAATTTATAAACGAGGGCCTAGATGCTTTCGTATTTTATCAGGGTTACAACTTATTAAGATTATTAGAAAAAGTTTTAATTACACTAGGTATAAATAAATTTATATTTGACGCTTTAAACAAAACAGTTGCTAAATTGGGTAAAAATGATGCGTACTGTGTGTTAATGCATGACGAAATACATTTAAAGCAAGGTTTGACGTTTTGTAGACACAGCAAAAAACATTTGTGATATTTAGATCTGGGTAATGGGGAACAAATAGTGAAATTAGCGAATCAAGCTTTAGTTTTCCAAGTCAAAAGTATCCCGTCCGGCAAGAAGATAGCATAAAGTTCTCTTAATGTTAACATTATTCAAGATCTGATATCAGAAAAGTTAACATAAAGTTAACATAAAGCTCTCTTACGAGCCATTTAGTGTCATCTTTTAGAGATCAAAAAGTCATATCAGAAAGATAACATTTTCCAGAGATCATAAAGTTAACATTTTTATGTTAAAATTAAGAGGCTATTGTAAAATTAAAATTGACAAGGAAAATACTGTTTAAATATTATTTATTTGATAACACAATGAATAATAACAATATTACATCTCAATATAAATAATCTTATTATTAAAATTATAAATACTTTTACGGCTCGAATAATTATTATAATTATTTATGTTATTTAAGGCGATCGCCAGCATGCTGAAACCATGATTTAATAACTTTTTCAATTTTTTCCTTATCAGAGGCACTCCACTTTTGTAAAATTGTATCTGAAAAAATAGAATTATGTATAAAGTAATTATTATAATTTTTACATATTTTTGAATGTATAATATTACAATTATGATTAAACTAATTCGTATTCTATTCAATATAATAATACAAATTGAGTCAGAAAATAACAAAAGTTTAGGAGTTTCAATAGTTGCGTTATTTGTAGGATAGGCAAGCTTCACCTGTAATCAATTTTATAAATGCTAATCCGTCGACCTTAATCGTATTTTTGGCATCTGTCCAACTCATTTTATATGCCATCGTATCAGAAACAGTAAACACTAATGTCTTCCTTACATGCTTTTCAAAACTTGCACCACCAAGCTGTTTAATATTTTCTCGCTTCAAAATAATAACAGAAAAGTAAAAGAATGAAAATATAGCATTTAAGAAAAATAAATGTAGGACATAAATAAATAATAAGCAGCGATAAATTGATTATCGTAAAGTTAAATAAATGAATTTCTTAAGTAATGAAATGAATAGTAATTTGTTCATGTAATTAGGTTTATAGATTCCAAGTTAAATTTTCAAAAAAAAGACTTACATATTGAGTAGCTGCGATCACATTTTCAATTTTGCTCTCAAATACTGCTAACTGACTTCGAGTTTGGATCGGCAATCCAAAATCTACTGTTTCATTGACAGTATTATTACTGGCAATATCATTTTTATCAGATAGTGTCAGAAAAATTGACGAAACCAAAGTTTTTAAGCTTTTTAGTTCACTCAAAACTTTTCCTGTCCATACATAAATATTGAATATTCAATATTGAAATATTGAAAAATTTATGATAGTGATAATACAAATATAAATCTGAACATTTTATTACTGGATTAATACTTACGACAACAGCCATGACCGTGAGTATCTGAACCAGGCAAAGACATGTGGTTATCATCTTGAAGTTTTGTAAGAGGTCGAATAGAGGTAGGAGGCGGTTGTTCAATGTTTGATTGACGAGAGTGATCCATTTGGATTCTAATAGGAATACTGATACTAATATGAATACTGAATAATGAACTTGCAGGCGAAATCTCAACTGAATCATTATCAGTATTATTTTCATCGATATTATTAAAAGAGTTTATAGATTTATAAGTTGAATGTCAACTCTTGACTTGATTTTTAATTCTACTATGATGAAGTGGTGTAGGACTTGTAAATGTTGTTGGTGATTCCTGATCCTTTTGACTCACGTAAGTAGTAGGTGGCATTGGTATATTATTGATTTCGCTTTCTGAAAATAAAGTGTTTTATTAATATGGAACGAAATAATTATTTATAATTAAACAACTTTATTTGTTTCATACCTCACTTTCTGAAGAACTTGATGATGATATTAATTTCTTTTTACTTTTAGTTTCTATATAATAAATAAATAAAATTAATATTAGAATTATTATAAAAAAGATTTTAGGTAAAGGTAAAATAAATGCTATTTATTTTTCTTTTCAATTTTCATGCAATATTAAATTTCACAATTTAAAATAAACTCTATGATCCTTACTTTTTTGTACAGGCGTAGATTCATCTTCTGTATCACAATAGCGTAAAGGTTTATTGCAGATTCTTTTTCCTTTTTCTACTATTTCTAATTTTTGTTTTGTTTTAATAGCAGCAAAACCTTCATCATCATTTGTAGACAGATTTAGGGCATCTAATTCAAAATCGCGCGCTTCGTCATATGTCTCTGTTATAAAAAAATAATGATAATTAAATACATTATTATCTTACTATTTATATAAGGTAAGATGTAATATAGTTAATTAGATAATTAAGAGCCAAAAGCGAGTTACTGCAAATATTTGCATATCCATATTTGAAAATTAAAGTACAGAAATACATAATGAGATTATAACAAATTATTCCTGATCAACGACTACATATTTTACTGTATAGTGTAAATAATTTTACCAAATGGACCACTGAGTCGAATATAATTATAAGTGATCCAATTATCTTTAGCGTTCTCAGCTCGAATAATTTGTAAGGTAGGATTTTTTGTTTTCGGCCACTTAAAAGTTCGAGATTGTGAATCTACCCACGATGCAGGTACGATTCCAGATATTTTATCCCAAAACACCACGAAATACATCTTGTGCTGAATCCTAAAAAAAAATATCCAATCAGAAATTGTAAATATTCATTAAATTTTAGCACATTCTAAATTTTATCAGACACTTTTACAAAGATGATGTCGCAAAGTTTTTTTTATTTAATCAAATCATCTATGTATTAATTTAATTAACAAAATTGTATAAAAATATTTAAAATTAATAATAATTTAAAAAGTTAAATATTTTTACTGCAATTAATTAAAAGAGCGACGGGCATCGTGTTATAATTTAAAATAATTAAATTAGATATAAAATATGAAAAAATGTGTTTATAACCTATATTCATACTTACAAGTTTATTTGTTAGCCAGTTAAATTCTTGACAACTGAATGAATAATCAGAATCACAAAGACTATTAATTATATTTTAAGCAAGTATACTAAGTCAAAAATAATACGTTTATATTGTAATAATTTATTAAAAACACTATGCAATGCCAAACAAATTATAACGCAATTCATGCTTGTGCTTGTCAACAACCACTTTTTTATGGAAGAGTGAGAATATGGTAGAAACAAAAATGGCCGCTGTTGGCGCGAAAAGCACTAACAATTAAATTTTTCACATGTTTCAGTATCAAATTATTTTCGAATAGAACACCAAATTTATTTTAAAAAAAATAACTAATTAAAATTGTTTTTAACCAATGATTAATGGAAATTCAATAAATCGAAAAATAGCAGAAATCTGATCATTTTTAAAAGTTTTATTAAATTAACAAAAAAAGTAATGCAAGTAAAATTATAAAATAAAGCAATTATAAGATATCTATCAATTTTAATGTCATAAAATTATATGAAAAATTTATATCGCACTATGATTCGATATCTGAATGGATTAAGGGTAGAAAACAAAAGGTCTTTTTATAGGGGATGCAAACTGTTTTCATGTTTATTTCTTCAGCACTAAAAAACGTTGGTTGAGACCACGTATTTCCGACGTATACCTGGAACTCGAGTGAACTGACAGGATAATTAGGAAAGCTAACAGGATCTAATAATGATACTCCTGTCAAACTTATTTTACCATCACTCGAACCAATATTTTCCACTCGAACAAGAACATTGTTTCTTAAATAACAATACTTATCACCTTGCTTTTTCAACGACAGCGAAAACTGTTTAAAATGTATTACTCGTATATTATAACAAAGAATGTTTAAGTTTCTAGAAATTTCTAAATTTTGCTCAGTTACAACTGGTTGATTGCAAATTTGACTGTTCGATGGAGTGCTGCATAAATTGTTTTCGACAATTCTTCTGTACAATTGCTGTAAAGGTTGATCTGCTTTTTTAAATTTTTTTTTTAGAATGTATAAGTAACTCTCAAATGTAAAAGCACTTATAGAGTCAAGATGTCCAAACATTAAAACATCGTCAGGCAAATGAATTAAATTGTGAAAATTATATACTAACATTTTTTCTCCGTATAAAATTTTACAAAAAGTTATCAGAAAGATAACATTTTGCTGAGCTCTAAAAGTCAACATGTTTCAGACAACATTATGTCATCTTACCGACTTTTATGCCGAACGGACTACATTTCAATCAAAAATGAGAGAAACAACCCAAAAAAATTGGGTTCAAAAGCCCATTGTTATTATCCCTTTTACTCATTTGAATATAATTGTATACTTAAGGTCCTGATAGACGATTCTATCTAGAGTATCGTTTTATAGTTATTAAAACAACCTGTACTAATCGTAAGTACTTGTCCGATTTGTTTCAATATACTGAAGCAACAGTATAAATACAATCTATATTACAATTAAAAATTAAAAAATAAATCCTAAAAAAGAGAGAATAAAGATATAATTTGATTTCCAGAAAGCAATCATACTCAAATATATATACTAAGTATAGACTTAGTGTACATGAATATGAGAAAATAAGAATATGTATAGGGTATTAGGATGTATAAATGCATTTGGATTTAATCAAATATTTTTTAAAAATCCCTACGCCATCAGCACATCCCTTAGCCTTTTAATCGAGTTATTACACTAGGAATCATTTCTACGTTATACATTTATTTTAAAAAACGCGCCAAAATATTTGTACATCTAATAGGGATTGAGAAACATGACTTTGACGCCAACTACCGTGAAAAATGTAAAACAAAGTGGTGACAAGTGGTATAGAAAACAATAAGGAATTTGTTAAATTAATAATTTTTTTAATCTAATCAAAATAATTTTTAGTAATGTCTTCTTCAAAAGTATCGTGCTGTATCCGTGGCTGTTTCAATATGCCATATAAAAACAAAAACCAAAATACAAGTGTGAAATTTTATCGTTTCCCTGCGAGTACTGTGAATTCAGAATGGATAACCTTTAAACGTCAACAATGGATAAATGCAGTGAAAAACTATGTGTAAGTAAATTATTTTAATAAAAAAATTTAATTAATCACAATCAAATTTGAAAAGCTAAGTATTATAAAATAGAATATTAAACTATATAATAATTATTTTATGAAATAAATAAAATAGTAATAAGTAAAAGTAAAATTTAAAAAATTTGTGTTTCAGAAAATATCCAAAGGATTGGGAACCAACTAAAAATACACGCATTTGTAGTGATCATTTTGTGAATAATCAAAAGTCAGAACATCCTCGGCATCCTTCATACACACCAACAATTTTTCCTGGTAAAGTAAATACCAAAAAATCCACTCAGTCATTTGAACGTTTCGAACGATTACGGCAACGGAATCTACGA
Organism: Panorpa germanica; assembly: GCA_963678705.1. Lineage (NCBI taxonomy): Eukaryota > Metazoa > Arthropoda > Insecta > Mecoptera > Panorpidae > Panorpa > Panorpa germanica. The sequence goes on along the minus strand of OY783208.1, from coordinate 6,145,610 downwards.
AGTGAAATGAATATCAATAATGAAATTGAAATTCAAGAGGATAATTATGTAGATATTGAAACACAGAGCGTTGAAGATCATTATGCTTCTGATGCTACTCCACAAAAAACAACTCGTAGTATAACATGTCAAACTGATGAAATTGTTGATGAAAGTGTTTTAGATGAACATAAGTATTTTTTTTGTAACATAAATTCCCGTGATGGTGTAACTACTGCAGAAGTGCAAGTAAACATTCCAATATTATAATATATAATATAATTAATTTGCCGCTTTTACGAAAGAATGTTGAAGATGTTGGGTGTGATCCAATTACTCCAGATCCTATTAAATCTGATTATCAAGGTTTCAATGGAATTACTTCTATTCATGATGACCAATCGTTAAGCAGTTTAACAGGTGTTAATTTTTCAATATTTGCATTTCTATTGAATATGCTTCCCGACATAAAATCTACCAAAATAGATAAAAAAACGAAATTACTTATCACTTTGACAAAATTGAAAACTGGTCTGACATTTACAGCATTAGGAGTACTATTCTGCATCCACAGAACTTCAGCACAAAAAATATTTATCAGTAACTTACAAAAACTGAATATTTTATTGAAAATTTTTATAGTTTGGCCTTAATTTAATTTAATTATTTTTTGCATTATTTATTTATATACTATTCTATGCATATACTATTTCTACGCTGTTTACACCACAATCCTTTACATTTATGACACCAGAGCGCTCCACTTTCGGCAATAGTGCTGCCTCTACAGTTGTTGCTCAATCCCTATATATGATCTATAAAATAGACACAGAAATATTCCTTTTGACAGATTATTGAAAAGGTTGAGCAAGATGACTACAAATTAATGTATTTTATTTATTATCTTACTTAGTTAATAATTTGTAAAAAGCAACTGAAGCGGATAACCAAAAATAATCTACTTTTTTAGTTTATATAAAGGTATTTTAACTTTGTCATAATTTATTGTTTCTTTTGTTGAAATTGCTTTATACCTATTTTAACAGTACTGATCAAAAACTGTTAATTATGAATAGGCAAATTTTTGACAAATGACAAACAACAACAGTATTCGAATAGCTAGCACCTTGCTCTTTACTTTAAGTTTATTTATTTACTATGCATTTTATAAAATAACAATTTATTACAACAAATGTTTTACATTAATTCAACCTAACCTTATTTATTTTTTAATGCTTCAGTTTAATAATTTTGTTTTTAATCATTTATATTTTAAATTTTCTATTAACAGGTTCCCCATATTTACTTCGAATAGTAATAAATTGACAATTATTTTCAGAGAACGATAAAACTGTTGTAATAAAATGGAGGATAATAAATCACAGAACATAAAGCTGGAAAATGATGTGGACTTAAATGAACCAATGGAAATAGGAAATATAAACGAAGATATAAAAATGGAAATAAAGGAAGACATGTGGTCAAAGATGTAGAGTCATGTGATCAAATTAAAGAAGAACCAGACAGTCCAGAAGTACTTCATTAAACTTGAGCCGTGTTATGAGCCCTCTGATTATTGCAATGATATGTTCCTGGATGGAACTAAATTACAGGAACACCTGGATGCACCACCTAGTTGTGGGGGTCATGAGAAGTCCACGGTTACAAAACCAGCAGAACCTCTAAATAGCGAACATCTGCAAAGTGGAAAATTAAAATAGAAGCTGAAACATTTTATTTGTGATGTATGTAACAAATCGTTTGTAGACAAGTTGGATATTATAAAACATATGCGGGTGCATTCAACAAAGAATTTGTATTCTTGTAATGAGTGCACTAAAACGTTTAAATACCCATTAAATTTAAAGAGACATAAAAACGCACATTTAGGTTTGAAACCATTTTCTTGTAATGAATGTAATAAAACGTTTAGTACTTCATCAAATTTAAAAGTACATAAAAACACACATTCAGGTTTGAAACCATTTTCTTGTAACGAATGTAATAAAACGTTTAGTACTTCAGCAAATTTAAAATTACATAAAAACGCACATTCAGGTTTGAAACCATTTTCTTGCGACGAATGTATTAAAACGTTTAGATTTTCGTCACATTTAAAAGAACATAAAAACACACATTTAGGTTTGAAACCATTTCCTTGTGATGTTTGTAATAAAACGTTTAGTTCATCATCTACCTTAAAACGACATAAAAACACACATTTAGGTTTGAAATATTATTCTTGTAATTTATGTCATAAATCTTACGCACAAGTTGGTTCCTTAAAGCGAAATCAAAAAACTCATTTAAATAAAACTGTCTAGGTGTGTTCTGTATGTGATCTAAACTGTTTGTATTCGCTGGAGTTTTACTTTATGGCGTGAGTTTAATAAATATGACGAACTCATGAATTTGTAAGCATCTTTTTCTACCACATTCCACGATTTATGTTAAAATATGTAGTTGCCTCTTATGTTCCTAGGTTCAATTCTCGCTAAGAAGAAATTAATAAATTTTTAAGCGCATCCAATTTGTTTAAAAAATTGTTACATTAATTGGACCTATTGTATTAAGAACCCTAGAATAAGCATTTCCTTTTAGTATTAAGGCCATAGTATAAGGCCCTATTGTAATTAAGTAATAAAACTAAAGTAAATAAGAATATCGGTTGTTTAGATTTGAAACGAACCTATTAGAAACTACCAGAGTAAGTGAGATACAAATTCAATGTGATCGACCACCCTAATATCCCAGTAAACATTTTGGAGTCAATTCTATTTCATATCTATTCCTTTTTATGAGTTTTTTGTCATGAACGCGAATGTTTTCTATTCAGTCGTTCACATGGAATGTCTTTTTATGAGCTACAGATGGAACAACGACTACACACTGTTGAATCAAAGTGAATCCGGTTTATAAATTATAGCCTGTTATGCAGGTACTTTATTTATACTTTCCAATATAATATTTTATTAAAATTAATATATTTACAGCATTATTTGTGATCAATTAGGTCGTGAACTCATTGTTTGGGGTCGATTTTGGAATTGATTATTGAAATAGATGTTATTGAATACGCCATAAATTGATGGAAATATAGCTGCTTGAAATTTGAACTGGAGTATTGCCGCTAAATCTATGGAGTCAGTTCTGACGTCACAGAGAAAACAACACGGTGGCTCAATTATAAACATGTCTGTGGTAATGGTTGCTGGTAGTACGCATGCGTTAGCTTTAAAAAGACTAATAAATAATTAATTTTGTTCTTCTAATTCATCAGTCGTTAATATATTAAAACTTTATGAGTTGATTGAAATGTATATAAATGTATGTAATATTATTTACAGCTATTTCAAGGAACAATAAAATATCAATATTATGTCTACCTTAGCAGGGTTAAATAAAATAAAATCTTATTATTCTTTAATTTGACTAGATTATTCGATTACCAATAGCTACAAAACATTACCACAGCACTGACCTACTCAATAAATAACTGACGTTAAAATGCATTTCTCGTCATACAAATATGGCTGACCATTTTTAGCGCTAAAACTACAATTCAAAGTTTTAATTGCTATATCTCCGTCAACATTTAGATATTTAATAAAATAGATACACCAATACACATTTATTAACATCAATTTCAATGAACAATTGAAAAATAAACCACTAAGAAATGAGGACACAAACCCAAATATTTATATTATGAATATGAGAAAATAAGAATATGTTTAGGGTATTAGGATGTATAACTGGATTAGGAATTAATAAAATATTTTTTAAAACGTTTTTCTAAAAAAATGTTGTCCATAAAATATCTAACCCTACGCCATCAGCACATCCCTTAGCCCTTTGATTGAGTTATTAAACATTTTATCATTCAACGTTATACATTTATTTTAAAAAACGCGCTAAAATATTTGTACATCAAGTGTCCCTGATCTATAGAAAATTATTTCTCCATTCGAAGATAACTACATATATACATATTTACGAAGTCGACACTGAAATATTCATTTTGACAGATCATTGAATAGGTTGAGCAAGATAACTATAAATTAATGTATTTTATTTTTATTATTGAGTTAATAATTAACGAAAAGCAACTGAAACGGATAACCAAGAATAATGTGCTATTTAATTTATCTAAAGGTATTTTAAGTTTTTCATAATTTATTGCAATATTTTGTTAGAATTGATTTATTGTTATTTTAACAGTAATGATCAAAAACTGTTAATTATGAATGAGGAAATTATTTACAACATTATTCGAATAGCTAGTACCTTGCTTTTCACTATAGGTTTATTTATTTTCTTTGCATTTTATAAAATAACAATTTTTTACAACAAAGATTTTACTTTAATTGAACCTAACCTTATTTATTTTTCAATGCTTCAGTTAAATGATTTTGTTTTTCAATCATTTATATTTTAAGTTTTTTATTAACTGGTTCCCCATATTTACTTCAAATAGTAATAATAAATTGTTAATTACTTTCAGAAAACGATAGAACTATTGTAATAAAATGGAAGAATATAAATCACAGAACATAAAACTGGAAATTGACGTGGACTTAAATGAACCAAAGGAAACAGGAAATATAAACGAAGATGTAAAAATAGAAATAACGGAAGAACGTGTGGTCAAAGATATAGAGTCATGTGATGAAATTAAGGAAGAACCAGACTGTCCAGAAGAAAATGCAATTTTACCACGGCACAATCAGTACTTCATTAAACTTGAGCCGTGTCATGAGCCCTCTGATTATTGCAATGATATGTTCCTGGATGGAACTAAATTACAGGAACACCTGGATGCTCCACCCAGTTGTGGGGGACATGAGAAGTCCACAGTTGAAAAACTAGCCGAACCTGTGAATAACGAACAACTGCAAAGTGGAAAATTAAAATCGAAGGTGAAACATTTTATTTGTGAAGAATGTAACAAATCGTTTGTAGACAAGGTGGATATTATAAAACATATGCGGGTGCATTCAGCAAAGAATTTGTATTCTTGTAGTGAGTGTACTAAAACGTTTAAATACCCATCACTTTTAAAGCAACATAAGAACACACATTTAGGTTTGAAACCATTTTCTTGTAACGAATGTAATAAATCGTTTATATCTTTAGCACATTTAAAAATACATAAAAACACACATTTAGGTTTAAAACCATTTTCTTGTAACGAATGTAATAAAACGTTTAGTACTTCATCAAATTTAAAAGTACATAAAAACACACATTCAGGTTTGAAACCATTTTCTTGTAATGAATGTAATAAAACGTTTAGTACTTCAGCAAATTTAAAAGTACATAAAAACACGCATTCAGGTTTGAAACCATTTTCTTGCGAAGAATGTAATAAATCGTTTATGTCTTTAGCACATTTAAAATTACATAAAAACACACACTTAGGTTTAAAACCATTTTCTTGTAACGAATGTAATAAAACGTTTAGTCATTCTTCTAATTTAAAAGTACATAAAAACACACATTCAGGTTTGAAACCATTTTCTTGTAATGAATGTAATAAAACGTTTAGTACTTCAGCAAATTTAAAAGTACATAAAAACACGCATTCAGGTTTGAAACCATTTTCTTGCGAAGAATGTAATAAATCGTTTATGTCTTTAGCACATTTAAAATTACATAAAAACACACACTTAGGTTTAAAACCATTTTCTTGTAACGAATGTAATAAAACGTTTAGTCTTTCATCTAATTTAAAAGTACATAAAAACACACATTCAGGTTTGAAACCATTTTCTTGTAACGATTGTAATAAAACGTTTAGTACTTCAGCAAATTTAAAACGACATAAAAACACACATTTAGCTTTAAAATAATATTCTGGTAATTTATGTCATAAATCTTACGCACAAGTTGGTTCCATAAAGCGAAATCAAAAAACTCATTTAAATAAAACTGTCTAGGTGTGTTCTGTTTGTGATCTAAACTGTTTGTATTCGATGGAGTTTTACTTTATGGTGTATGTTTATTAAATATTACGAACTCATGAATTTGTAAGCAACTTTTTCTACCACATTCCACGATTTATGTTAAAATATGTAGATGCCTCTTATGTTCCTAGGTTCAATTCTCACTAAGAAGAAATTAATAAATTTTTAAGCGTATCCAATTTGTTTAAAAAATTGTTACAATAATTGGACCTATTGCATTAAGAACCTTAGATTAAGCATTTCCTTTTAGTATTAAGACCATAGTATAAGGCCCTATTGTATTTAAGTAATAAAACTAAAGTAATTAAGAATATCCGTTGTTTAGATTTGAAACGAACCTATTACAAACTAGCAGAGTAAGTGAGATACAAATTCAATGTGATCGACCACCCTAATATCCCAGTAAACATTTTGGAGTCAATTCTATTTCATATCTATTACTTTTTATGAGTTTTTGTCCTAAACGCGTTTGTTTTCTATTCAGTCGTTCACATGGAATGTCTTTTTATGAGCTACAGATGGAACATCGACTACACACTGTTGAATCCAAGTGAATTTCTTTTTATAAATTATAGCCTGTAGTACTGAAAGTGAACATTTTTCAAAAATTAGAAATTCAGAAATTGAATAAGGAGGCTGGACAAATTCAACTTAAGCCTGGAAAAGTGGAATTTTTCTCATTAAACATTTACTCATAAAATCAATTATCAATCTAAATAATATTATTGCATAAGATTTTTAAATATGTCTGAACTCAAAATATTTCTTTTTTTGGTTTCATAGATCTTTTTTAGTATTATCAGGTAGACCAGACCAACAGTTGCCACATGTGCGAGAACCATTTGTGTTGGTTGCTGTGACGTCACAACTTAATTACGCCAGCCAGATGGGATGTTCCCCCCTTCTCTTCACCATACTATTTCTTACTTTAGTCATCAAATACACTTTAAATTTCTCTTTTAACTACGATCTTCAAGCATGTAAGACCTATTTCACCTACAAAACACAATTCAAATAAATATTACTGTAAGACCGCGTGCTCAAATAAATATTACTAAATACAACGCGCTTTCGTAATATAAAATACAATCTTACTTGCTTGAACCTTTCTAATATCAAACTTAGTTATTAAAATTATTGTTTTTAATTGTTGTACCATATTAAATAAATTGTTAAGTGTTAATATTATTCGAAAAACCATGTGTTGTGTTTATTATTAATTAAGCTGTTTCATTAATTAACAGAGGCGTTGAGAAAATGAGAGGACCTGATAGGAAACTTAGGAGAAAACTCATATTTTGAAATGTGTAATAATTGAATATCTTATAAAAAAGAAAATTTTAAATTCAAAAATTTTATTTGGGTCACGGGGGCGGTTTTTGCCGAGAGTAAAAATTGTGCTAGAAAGTTGAAATTTTCTATATGCGCTAACTTTACTACCTGAAATCTTACCTAAAGGAATCAAAAAAAATTTCCAAATCTTGAAAAAAAGTTGGTCAAATTCCGAATAAATTTAAATATTTTTTTTATTTTGTTGAAAAATATATATTTTTTTAGTTATATGAAAAATTATTTATTAATATATGTAAAATTATGCATAAATTATAGTTTAGAAACATCAAAATTGAATAGTGAAATATTAGATGTGATTAAAAGTTTACTTGTTAATTCTAAATTTTTCTTAAGTGATTCAAAATTAATTAGTGAATTATTGAAATTTGTAAAATTGAATTATAAATTATAAAAGATGTATAAAAAATGTTTGATGGTGGCTATGACGAAAGAAAGTCAAAGCAAATAAGTAAATAAATATAAAAAAAAAATATATATATTTAAAATTTTATGCAATTATTTTATTTATATTTTCCAATATAATATTTTGTTAAAATTAATATATTTACGGTATTACTTGTGCTCATTTATTAATATAACATTAGTCTACATTGTTAAACATTAAATAATCATACACTAACTATTCTATATACTGCATACTTGTACTTTAGGTTTAGTTTTATCTAGGAGACAGCGTCTGAAAATGAAATTACATGTACTAAATACAGGGTGGATTGTCTCCGACTACCATTACTTTAAGGACGTGTTAAGGATGGGAGGTAATGTAGCAAAAATGGGCTTGTGTCCTATGTCTTAATTTCTACAAAAGTGTACTATATATTGATAAAGTGGGTTACTAGAACCTCAAATGTCCAATTATTTTTTAATAACTCCTTATATGTAAAGAGGTATTAACAATTAAAAAAGTCATTTTGTCTCTTTAATTATTAAAGGGATTCAACGTTGTACACATTCCAAGTGCATGTGACATCACAATTCTTGTGTAAGGTTACCAACCTTACAGCTCATAAAACTCTGCTATATGAATATATATATATCAAATATTATTTACAGCTATTTCAAGGAACACTCACATTCCAATATTATGTCTTCCTTAGCAAGGTTAAATAAAATAAAAACTTATTATTCTTTGATTTGACTTGATTATTCTCTTTTACGCTCTGTTGTATAAAAGAGACAGCAACATAGCGGTTGTGAGGTCACATGCATTTGGAATGTTATACAACGTTGATTCCCTTTAATGATTAAAGAGATAAAACTACTTTTTTAATTGTCAATATATCCTTACATATAACGAGTTATTCAAAAATAATTGAACATTTGAGGTTCTAGTAACCCACTTTATCAATATATAGTACACTTTTATAGAAATTAAGACATAGGTCACAAGCCATTGAAAAATCGACTACTAAGAAATGAGGACACAAACCTATTTATAAAGGTTCACAACCTTTTCTATAGTTATCATTTTTTTAAACCTTATTTAATTTGGTTTGAAACTGTACTGTTTAATATGTCATAATAAATTAAAGTTTTTATTATTTTAATAATTAACAAACATCTTTGATTTATATCTATTTTATAAATTATGTACATTTTAAGTTTTTTTTTTATTGTTTTTAAATTAACAAAAACAAAATTGTGTTATGTGGAGAATTTGTTTCTGCAAGTATCACGCCTTTTTTTTGTTTCAGATTAACTGACAAATACTGCAGAGTATTTACCCCATGGTGCGGCATCAGTGTCATTTTGTAAAAAGTGTTATTAAAAATATCATTCTATAAATTTCTTATAAGGATAGAGGTATTAGCAGCGTACATATATTTGTATAAAATTAGAAGTTAAAATTATTTTAATAAAATTAATTTTAACTTCCTAACCTCAAAATATATCGCTTGAAAAGTTAATTTCAATTTAATACTAATACTCTCTTAATACTTTAAAAGAAATAATTTATATTTAAATGAAAGGTATGTATAACACACTGCTTTATATATTTTTAATAAAAAATATTAATTAATACAATTCTCATTAACAGCTAGAAAAACGTTCAAGCAAAACGTCAAAAAATTAAATGCCTTATAAAAAATAATATTGGAAGAAGAATAGTATATTAAAATGTTAGCCAGTACATCCCCTCGAGTTGTTTTAAAACGTTTACATTTTAATGAAAATATCGTTTTTAATTTCCTGCAAGAAGTTGAAAATAAATCTTCTGCAACTTTAAAACCGGAGCAAGTTGAAATTACCAAAATGTCAAAGCGTAAAGGCCCAAGAGTCGTATTGGAACGGATGCGTTTTGATGAAAATATGCAGCCGGATAATGGAGAGTGTTCTATAACTCCAAAACCGGATATAGTAGTTAAGGAGGAAGTACAAACTGCGGAAATGAAGAAAAATAAAGTCCCAGTAGTAATACTGGAACGTATGAAATTTGAAGAAAACATGATTATAGATTTACTGGACGACGATGATGTTGAAAAGTCTACAACCAGGAAATCAGAAACGATGCGTAAACAGGAAGTGCAAATTTCAAAACCACCCAAACGTAGAATTCCAATCGTAGTTTTAGAACGGATGGATATGAATAAAAACGTTGAAATAAGTTTGGGGGCAGAGGAAAATAAGAACGAAATCGAATTGGCTAAAAGTAAAACTCCAGGAGTTGTATTAAAACGTAATTTCGAAGAAAATGATAAGCAATGTGTAAAGAAGAAGAAGAAAACCAAGAGCCTGAGCAAGAAAGTGCCACTGGTTGTCTTGCAACGTTTCGATTATAAAGAAACTAGTGTAGCAAGGCTACCGGAATTGGAAATAGAAAACACAGTAGAACCGCTTGTTACTTTAATTGAGAAATGCGATGAAGCTTTGAACTACGTTGTTGAAATTGTGGAGGAGCCCCATTTGATCTTCTGCAAAACTTGTAGTGTATTCCATAGTAATGCAGAAGACCACTTGGCAGCATCTCCAGATTGTAAAGAGAAAGCAAATATCGAGACCATTGATTTAACATCGAATGAACTGCGTGATTTAGATGAAAATGTAAACATAGTTGATTTGGATCATTTGTCCGAATTTCGTGAAAATTCCGGAACAATTCCGGATACACAGCATTCTGTAGATGATGATCTGCAGTTTGTTCATTTGCCTGCGAATGAAGGTCATCCTGTGAACGATAATGTACAGATCGTTGACGATAATTTGGATTCTTTGCCAAAAGATGATAGTCTGTTACAAGTCGTGGATTTGACTTCCCCCGAGTTACATCCGGAGGAAGACGATGTCGAAATTATTGAGTTGGATTCCTTGTCAGAAGATAGCAGCAGCTCTTTACAAACTTACACTTGTGAAGTTTGCAACGTATCCTTTCAGCGGCGGTATGAAATAAAAGAGCATTTACGAGGTCATGCTCTATTTATTACTTTATGCGATAGAAGACGAAAACTATTTCGTCCTGTTCAGAGAAAACCGAAACCTATTTACTTACCGTTTTCTTGCACAAAGTGCAGTAAATCATTTTCATGCTTAAAATATTTGAATCGACATAAAGAAATACATTCGGAAGAAAAATCGTGTTCATGTCAAGCTTGTAATACAGACTTGAATATTCAGCAGTTAAATACGACGCTCTATCAATGTAAACTATGTAACACATCATTATCATGTTTAAAACTTCTGAAAATTCATAAAGATGATCATTTAACTAAGAAACCATTTCATTGTAATCAATGTAACAGATCGTACGTTAAAGAAATTTCACTTTTTAATCACGTATGTCGCAATGAAAATTTTTGTGAATTATGCGATGAATCGTTTATGCGTCGAATAGAATTGATGCAACATTACAGAGATGCTCATTTAGATGCGAAACTGTATAGTTGTGACCAATGCGATAAAACATTTGCATGTTCTGCCTATTTGAAAAACCATAAAGCTGTGCATTTAGAGAAAACAATACCTTGTGGCTTATGCAATAAATTATTTTCATGCTCACGTTATTTGAGAAACCATATGGTGACTCATGCTAAAAAAAATAATCTCCCTAATATTATAAACAACAACTTTAAAGCAATTTTTAATCCAGAAGCGGGCCATTTAGATAATAGTATTGTTGTGACAATTGTATAAAATCATTCTTTTCTACAAAACAAAAAGCAACCCTTGCCTACAATTGATGTGTTACAGCAAAAAAATGTGTTTTTATTTCTACACATCATTTTTATTTTCATTAATATTAGAATATGTATTCTTAGTATATCTTAAACTTTCATTTGTTTCAAATTTAAAAAATAATGTAATTTGCAACGAAGTTGCTATAAATTTAACGGTAAATTATAGAAGGCTCGAAATTTCTTAAATATCTATAATAAAATTTGTGTTATTTATGTTATAGGCGTGCCTAAATTTTTTTATTACGAAATTCAACTATGTTCTACGTTCATAAAAAGTGTCATCACAAAAGACATCATTTTCATTTTATAATTTATTAACTTAAATTTCGGGATTTAATTTATTATAAATTGAAATTTGATACAGGTTTATAAAAAATAATTAGGCTAATCATTTTTCCTCATTAAGTTTAATACAATTAGATTTACATATATATTGTAATTTTATTGTTATCCTTGTAATATTGTATTGTACTTATTTTAATAAATTAAAAAGGTTATATGTGTTTTTCTATTGTTGACATCGATATTATAATATATTAACCCTGCGTGTATACACTTGTCTTTGGAATTTTCCAATGTTAGTATATGCTTCTTTTTTTTTGCTTTTCTCGTTGTTCTACAGTTTTTTTATGGTTAAAATAAATGTTTTATGTAATTTAATATATTAATTCTTAGATTACATATGTAGATTTTTTTTAATTACTTTATCTTTTTACTACAATAAGTTTTTGAAGATAGATGACAATTCAACGGTTTCGCATCGTAAATTTTCTTTTTGAAACTAATTATAATTAACTAATATTAATTATTATTTCATAACTTTTGTATTTTCATCAATAAAAACTCATTTTGTCCTAAATAATCACCGTTCCGTTTATTATGACATGCCTGAATCCGTAAAATATTCCCCACTTTCAGGTGCACAAATAATGCAACTTTTTAAAGCCCACGCCAAAGACACTACATTCTTTCGACAGCTTATAGTCTAAGGTAAAAAAGTCTTCAACATTTTTTCTTAATATTTGTTTGTTCTAAAGTTATCAATTTTTTAACAATATTTCGTTTTCTACTTATGTTTCACTATTTGTGAATTTTTATTAACAACGGTTTTAAACTTTGGACTTTGGCAACTTCTACCATGGGACCATGTAGTAGACACTTCAAGAAGTAATCCAGATTTTTTTCAGATTCTTTGAAAGCTTAGAAAACTCTAAAAACTTAACTGTTCCCTCAAAGGCCTTGACACTATGTCTCGAAAAAAAGAGTGTTCACACACAGGATTAATTTACAAATTGGTATTTTTTATATTTTATTTTAATGAATTGTTTGACAGAACCAAGCGAACCAAGATACCGTTTAATATTTGACAATCTTGTAACACGAATTGTGTCTAATACATAAAATATTTCATTCTTAATTCTCTGCTTAAATATAGTACTTATTAAGTAACTATATATATGTATAAGTACTTATGCATTATCTATAGCTGAATTATCTTCAAGTAAAGATAATCAAATATATTGTTCGTTATGTATAGGGTAAAAACATTACGATGTTTCAAAACTGACGAATGGTGAAAAAAATGTAATATTCATGTCAATGGGGCCCTAACACAAACCACACAATATTCAGTGGATTGTGGGCCCTAAATTATATGCCATTTACATATGCATTTTTTTCACACCCGAAGCCTACTGTAAAACAATGAGTGAAATGACAGTCGCTAATTTGCTAAAACCTCATTCGATTTTAATTGATCGAGTTAAATCGTTCATCAGTATCGACCCGTGAAACTTTAAGGCCTGTCGCAGACGAATTCGGACGTAAATCGGCGGGTTGGATGAGCGGCTTCTATTATCAAAACAAATCGACTGTGTGTGTCACAACACATACATACCACGTACCGATACGACAGTACTCCAAGCAACTTGTGTACTGTAGGGGGTGTATGGGAGTTGTTTTGCACTAACATAATGGGTTTGCGTCCTATGTCTTAATTTCTATAAAAGTTTACTATATATTGATAAAGTGGGTTACTAGAACCTAAAATGTTCAATTATTTTTTAATAACTCCTTATATTTCAAGAGATATTAACAATTAAAAAAGTCATATTTTCTCGTTAAATTGTTAATGAGATTCAACGTTGGACAACATTCCAAATGCATGTGACGTCACAGCCGCTAGTTGCTATCTCTTTTGAACGACAGTGCGTAAAAGAGATAGCATATTCTTGACAAAACTCTAACAAGTTTACAGGTCACCAACCTTAAAGCTCATAAATATCTGCTATATGTATTAATATATCAAAAATTATTTACAGCTATTTTAAGGAACAATCAAATTTCTACCTAATTTCTATTTCTATTATGTCTACCGTAACAGGGTTAAATAATATAAAAACTTATTATTCTTTGACTTGACTTGATTATTTGGACTACTAACAGCTACAAAACATTACCACAGCAATGACCTACTAAACAAGTAACTGACGTTAAAATGCATTTCACGTCATACACATATGGCCGACATCTCTAGCGCTAAAACTACAATTCAAACTTTTAATTGCTATATCTCCGTCAATATTTAGATATTTAATAAAATAGACACGCCAATACACATTTATTAACATCAATTTCTATCAATAATTGAAAAATCGACCACTAAAAAATAAGGATAGAAGCCTATTGAAGAAGAAATTTATGTTTTTATTACAAACGTCAGATAATAATTAGAGCGAAATATTAATGCATAAATTAATATTAAAAGATTTGAGAGATCACAGTTTCAAAATGGTACTGAATGCAGTTGTAAAAAAGGCTGTAATACATTTATTAGCACTTCAACTAAAAGAAGAATTAAAAACAATGTTATTGAACATGGCAAAAAACGTAACAAGCGCCAATATTGAGAAAACGTAAATTAGGTGCGGTCGAAACATTAGTAAAATAAGCTGCGTTTAAAGACAATGAGCAATCTGGAAAACATTTTAGACGCCTGAAGGAAAATTTATTTAATTAGGTATATTATTTATTTCTGTTATTTGTATACTTATATTGATTAATTTCATACGCTTCTTAAGCCACGTTCTCACGGGGCGATGTTACTTGACCGATTTAAATTCATCATCATCAGCATCGACCCGTAAGAACCTTACATTCGTATGGATCAACTGTTGAACGGTTGAACAAAACTTTGACTCAATTGAAGTCACGGTTTAATTCGTTAAAATACTCATTCTTTTGTTTTGTTTTTGTTCCATATACGTAAAATAAATAGTTTTTAATAAAAAATAAATATCTGGCGATCAATAAAAAACATTCTTTTTAAATAGATGATCAGTTTTAGTTGAACCGTCGACCTTCAACTCGTTCTTATTAATCATATTGTTCCTTTCCATGAGCTAAGCTTGTTCAAATTTAATCGCTCCATGTGTAAATTATGTCAAGCGTGCAAATTACGTAAATTGCATTCCACTGGTCCAAAATGTGTGCGAGAGAGAAAGGTATATGTTCCTATTTGTTCTAAAGTGACAGCATGCGTCGAAATTGACAGTTGTCTAATCAGAGCTGTCTAGATATAATACGTGACAGTTGTTAAATATGACATTATATTTATGTAGTATAATGTAGATATGTATAAATATAAACAAACTATAAATAAATATAACTGAAAACTTGAGTTCTGTCCACTCCAAATATCAACTCATAAGTATAGGTTTTCACTGAACGGTCACTGTTTTATCGACAGACGAGTTTTGTACTAACTACAGAAATATAATTTCTTTACATATTTAATATTTATAATTATTATAATAAAATATTAATATTTATTATATCTAGACAGTTGTCACTTTCGACTAATAGGAAATAGGAATATATCGAATTTCCTGGAAACCAGTAATTTAGGAAGAACTAAAAAAAATTTCTTACTTTTTGCTCTATAACTTTTAATTCGTAAAAGATAGAAAGTTGAAATTTGACATGTGTATTACGGTGTTCCATACTAACATTTTTTTTAAATTATAATTTAAATAATTGAAAATGGGGGCGTTAAGAAAATTAGGGGTTCGGTAGGAAACTTGGGAGAAAACTCAAATTTTGGATTACTTAATAACAAAATATGTTATTAAAAAAGAAAATTCAAAAGTTTTATTTGGGGGCACAAGGACAATATTTGCCGAGAGTAAAAATTGTGCTAGAAATTTTGTATATGAGCTAACTTTGGTACTTAATTTATGAATCAAATAAATATTCCCAAATTTTGAAAAAAGTTGGTCAAATTCCGAATAAATTATGTATTTTTTATTTAACGTCGGCCTATTTCCGATGCTGAGTCCTATCACCGACGACCTCCTTCAATGTTGGCAGTATTTATGGTGAATAAATTATATATATATATATATATATATATATATATATATATTCTACATCAATATAATTTCATAATAAACAACTCTGACGTATTATATCTAGACAGCGCTCACTTGACAACTGTCACTTTCGAACAAAAGGGAACATATATCTTTTTCTCTTGCACATATTTTGGACACATATATAGAATGTGGAGATAGAATGCTGGACTTGAAACTGTGTCCAAAATATGTGCAACAGAGAAAGATATATGTTCCCTGTTGTTCGAAAGTGACAGCATGCGTCGAAAGTGACAGTTGTCAAATCAGAGCTGTCTAGATATAATGCGTGAGAGTTGTAATATATATATATGCTCTAAGCTTTGAATACACAATTACTGAACGACTAAAATCGTCCCATGTGAACAACCCTTTAATTAGTTAATTAAAATATTTGTATTCATCCTACGCTTGATATAACCGTTGCCTATGGCATAGACGCTATGCTGTCAATAAACGCGCCAAGTCACTATTAGATAACTGTCAATCCAGGAGAAATCAGGTAGTTAATATTTTATAATATTTTACATAAAATGAATCGATAAACTATATGTAAGAAAACGTAAATATAAATTAAAATATAAAATTATAATTTATTATTTATTTATATAACAAGTTGCAATGGTTTCCAATGAAAAGTAACTTTAACATTTAACCTTAAATTGTAAGTAATATTCTTTTTTATTTAGATATTTATATTAATGCATAAGTTATGTTTAAATTTAATAATCATTTCCATTAAAGGTGGATCAGTTTTACAGAGTGTTCATTTTGTGGTTAAATAGTTTATTTTTATTATTCTTGGATTAAAAATGCATTTCCATAATGATTGCATGATGATATGTAAAAAATATTTGATAGTTATTCGATATAGCTACTCTTTCTGTTTTGAATCTTATAGAAAAACTATTGCACTTTCGTATATTTCATGATGCTTTTATTATTGTGAAAGCATGTACAAATCACACGTAATATACCTTATACAATTGTTTTGTTTAAAAAATAGACAGAATTTATGCTTAAAGTTGATTAATAAATGTGAAATATGACGCCATTTTTACTTATATATGGAACATTGTCATTTTATTTCTAATGTCACATTTAATAATTTAACTTTAACCATTAATATTATTTCTTTCTAAATAAAAAGTGGTATAATGTATATTAGTTAGTGATTTGTACATGTTTTAGTATATAACAACTGCCATAAAACATACAAAAATGCAGTAGTTTTTTAATCGAATAATAACCGTCATTCGTCAGTAATATGCTTTACTTAATAATAAACACTAAAAGTAAAAAGGAAATATATATACGGTTACAATTCAATAAAAAATTTATCCTTTTTGCACAAATGAACAAAACGTAGTTATGTGTTTTTATGATTTGTATAACATATCAAAAGTTACTAATACTTAAGCGCCTATTTTGTAACTGATTACCTGTCTCTTAATTTCTGACTATTTTTCAAAGGCCTATATTTTCTAAATAAAGCTATGTAAGTTTACACAAAACTATTAAAAGACCTTAAATAAAAAGCAAAATGGTTCTCATACCTTTAAACTAGCATAAGTAGCCTTATTTGTAAATAATAGGGTGTTAGAAAATAGGACCCTTAACTCTAGCTATAGTTACCTACATATATATTTAAATAGTATTTTTTTAATAAGTAAAATAGTTATAAAATAAAACTGTTTTAAGTTAAATATTACTATATTTTGCTTATGTAATATGTTATATAAATAATTTTGCTGAATATAATATTAGATTATATGAAAAACATCGTCACAATGTGACGTTTCGTGATGAAAATTAAACTTTATATGCTAGATTGTATAATGTTACAAATTAAAGTAATATATTAGTAAAAGATTTTAAATGTATTTTCCATTTATGTAATGTCAATGTAACAAAATTATGTTAAATTTTGGTAAATAACAGTACTAAAAGAAAAACAAAAATGACATTTATATAAAATAATACATAAAAGTTAATCCTGCTTACAATAAGTATTACAATTAGGGATGGCGATCTGAGTTCGAAGAATCAATTTTTATAATCGAAAAAAATCGATTTTTTTAATCGAATTTAAACAATGGATTGATCCCGTGAATCGATCTCGAATACTTGAAAATCGAGATTCGATTTTATTTTTGTATCAATTATTTACATTATTTATTATAAGCTTGAACATGAAATATTGGGAATGGGCTTGTGTCCTCATTTTTTAG
Source organism: Panorpa germanica (assembly GCA_963678705.1). NCBI lineage: Eukaryota > Metazoa > Arthropoda > Insecta > Mecoptera > Panorpidae > Panorpa > Panorpa germanica. The sequence goes on along the minus strand of OY783208.1, from coordinate 6,127,500 downwards.
TGGTCGATTTTGCAATTGTTGATTGAAATTGATGTTAATAAATGTGTATTGGCGTGTCTATTTTATTAAATATCTAAATGTTGACGGAGATATATTAATTAAAACTTTGAATTGTAGTTTTAGCGCTAGAAATGGTCGGCCATATTTGTATGACGTGAAATGCATTTTAACGTCAGTTATTTGTTGAGTAGGCTGTGGTAATGTTTTGTAGCTGTTGGTAGTCAAATAATCAAGTCAAGTCAAAGAATAATAAGTTTTTATTTTATTTAACCCTGCTACGGCCGACATAATATTGGAATTTGATTGTTTATTGAAATAGCTGTAAATAATATTTGATATTTTGATATATAAATACATATAGCAGAGATTTATGAGCTGTAAGGTTGGTAACCACATGTACTTGGAATGTGTACAACGTTGAATCCCTTTAATAATTAAAGAGACAAAATGACTTTTTTAATTGTTAATATCTCTTAACATATAAGGAGTTATTAAAAAATAATTAAACATTTGAGGTTCTAGTAACCCACTTTATCAATATATAGTACACTTTTATAGAAATTAAGACATAGGACACAAGCCCTTTATAAAATAGTTAGAAGAAAGAATGGAACTTAACAACCTGTTTTTTCATTATTAATATTGATTTACCAATACTACTAAAATTAGATTTTTTTTTATAGTGTGCAACTCAAAACCAAAATGACGAAAAGTCAAGCAGTCTTAAAACGAGTCGTTTTAAATTCAAAAAAGAAAATGGTCAAAGAATCTGTTAGTAATTGTAACGGTTCTCTTAAAAAAGAAAAGAAAAAAATTCTGAAAGTTTTATTAACGCGCATGGATTTTAGCAAGGAAGTGTTCAAAAATGGAGATAACGAATTCAGTAAAGAATGCTCCAAACCTAATAAGGCACAAATATTAAGCAGAAAGGAAAAACAACCTTCCAAAGTACCAGTGCCTGAACTGATTACAACACCAAAGGGAAAATTGCGTGAAAAGAAGGAAACGGAAATAAATAAGCCAAAGAATAAAGTCCTTCGAGTTGTGTTAACCCGATTTGATCATAATGAAAGGACTGATGAGAACCTGGCTGAATATGTTGTCCAGGATGACCACACAGAAGAATTGGTTGCTAATTTAAGTGACAAATCTGATGAAGCCGCCAATTACGTTTCCTGCGAAATTCTAGAGGAATCACATTTAACCTTCTGTAACATTTGCAGTGTTTTCTTTAGTAATGCAGCTGATCATATGGCTGCGTCACCAGGATGTAAAGTAGACACAGATTTCGAGAGCGTTGATTCAACTTCCGGTGAATTACATCCTGTAGAAGACGATTTTTTGCCGGAAGATGACATTTATTTAAAAAACGAAAATGAAACTTACGTCTGTGAAGTTTGCAATGAATCTTTTCAGGAAGCGGATGAAATGAAAAAGCATTTACGTGAGCATGATCAGTTCAATGATACAAGCAGAAGTAATTTGTCACATGATGACAACGCTGCCTATTTACCGTTTCCTTGCACACAATGCGGTAAATCCTTCTCCTGCTCAGAATATCTTCATCGACATGAACAATTGCATTCGCAAACACAATCATGTTCTTGCTCAGCGTGTAATAATGGTTTAAACATTCAACAGGTAAATGCAAAGCCTTATCATTGTAGCACATGTGGAACATCGTTTGCCTGCTCAAAACGCTTGGAAGAACATAAACCGTTACATTTGAAAAGTAATAAATACTTTTGTAATCAATGTAACAGATCGTATGACGCTAGGTACATATTTTTGAAACATGTATGCAGAGAGAAAAATATTTGTGACGTATGCAATAAATCATTTAGATTTCTAAAACGTTTAGAAGATCATTACGAATTTATTCATCCAAATATAAAGCAGTTTTCTTGTAATCAATGTGATAAGTTATTCGTAAGTATAGGAGCCATGAGAATTCATCGAAGAAGAATTCATTTCGATAAGTTATTTTCTTGTGACCAATGTTCACAATCATTTTCTGCTATGACATTTTTGAAAGTACATAAAAAGAACCATTTAGAGAAAATGTTTGCTTGTGATCTATGTAACATGAAATTTCTTCGTTTAAGTAGACTAAATAGACACAAAGCTAGGCACGAAGAAAAGATATTTAAGTGTCAGGAATGTCAACAAACGTATCCTAATGCAAATCGTTTAAAGAAACACAGATTGAAAGACGGACATACAGAAGGTATGTTAAAATGCGACGAGTGCAGCAGACTATTTAATATTCGCAGGTCTTTAGTTGAACATAAAAGGGTGCGGCATTCGCCAAATGAAGCCGCTAAAATGAAATGTCATATCTGTCCTAAAGTATATCGCGATCCATTCTCTTTAAAAGTACATATAAAGAGAATTCACACTGTAAGAAAGTTTGTCTATAATGTTTAAACAATTTATCACGCATTTAGGAATAAAATCATTGTTGTATATTAAATGAGAATTTATAATTTTATATTTAGGGTAATATAAAGTAATAATATATATATATGTTATATATAATAGAGATGTTTTGACGGTTTGATGGAATGGCCTTGTGGGCTCATTTTTTAGGAATCGTTTCTTTAATTTTTAAATTGAAATAAATTTTAATAATTGTATACTGGCATTTTAATTTTTTTTAATATCCAAATGCTTACTTAATGCTTGATTTTTTAGTGGTCGATTTTTCAATTGTTTATTGAACTTGATGTTAATAAATGTGTATTGGCGTGTCTATTTTATTAAATATCTAAATGTTGACGGAGATATAGCAATTAAAAGTTTGAATTGAAGTTTTAGCGCTTTAAATGGTGGGCCATATTTGTATGACGTGAAATGCATTTTAACGTCAGTTATTTATTGAGTAGGTCAGTGCTGTGGTAATGTTTTGTAGCTGTTGGTAGTCCAATAATCAAGTCATATCAAAGAATAATAAGTTTATATTTTATTTAACCCTACTAAAGCAGACATAATATTGGAATTTGAGTGTTCGTTGAAATAGCTGTAAATAATATTTGATATTTTGTTATATAAATACATATAGCAGAGATTTATGAACTGTAAGGTTGGTAACCTTACACAGGGATTGTGATGTCACATGCACTTGGAATGTGAAAAACGTTGAATCCCTTTAATAATTAAAGAGACAAAATAACTTTTTTAATTGTTAATATCTCTTAACATATAAGGAGTTCTAGTAACGCACTTTATCAATATATAGTACACTTTTATTGAAATTAAAACATAGGACGCAAACCCATTATGAATGTATTTGACAGGTTAGAATATATGATAAAATATTAATGACGATTAAATCGATAAAAATGAGACTTGTGTGAATGAAACAAGAATTTTATTGACGGGTTTGCACAAAAAATTTGAGGAAAGGTATTGTATTACAACAAAATAAAATTTAAATCAGTCGGTATTAAATGTTGTTCATAAAAACCGCCAAAAACGCAATGCTCTATCAAAAACGCACTAAAGTATCGAAAACTGAATAGTTTAGTTTGACAGCTCATAGAAATGGTACGGACTAAATTACGTACATATTATTTCCATCTTATTTGTTAATATTTTACAAAATTAAAATAAATAGAAGCAGATATTTCGATAAATTGTAAGTTATTGTGTAAGAGGTATTTAAACATTTTACTTTAAAATGAAACATTTTGTATGATTTAATTTGCTACTTTTTTTTTGGGAGTAATAAACCTAAATTAAAATGACTAATTGATTTTGAATCTTGCTGTATCAATATTATTGTATATCTCTAATTAAAAAGTTGATAATTATTCGATATAGCTACACCTTTTGTTTTGAATCTTATAAAAAAAACTATTGCACTTTCGTATATTTTATGATGCTTTTATTATAGTGAAAATATGTACAAATCACACGCAATATACCTTATACAATTTTTTATTAAATAATAAACAGAATTTATGCTAAAAGTTGACTAATGACATTTTCATTTATATATGTAACATTGTCATTTAATTTCTAACCTCAAATTTGAACATTTAACTTTAACCATTAATGTTGTCTATTTCTAAATAAAAAATGGTATAATGTATATTGCGTAAGATTTGTACATGTTTTGAGTATACAACAAATGCCATAAAACGTAAAAAATGCAGTAGTTTTTTAATGAGATACAAAACAAAACGTGTAGCTATATCGAATAATTACCAAATAGTTTTTTGTTTTGAGTATACAACGACAAAACATAGTAGTTTTTTTAAAATGATATAATTACCTTTGTTTCAGTAAACTAATAAATTGTAGTAATGGAGGATTGCAAATCAGAACAAATAAAGCTAGAAAATGATGTGGGATTAACTGAACCAATAGAAACGGAATATTTAAACGGAGATATCAAAATAGAAATAGAAGAAATGCGAGTCGTCAAAGAAGCAGGGCTATGCGATGATATAACAACAGAAGTTAAAGGAGAAGAAAAATATAGTACAGATGAAGCTACACATTTACCCCGTGATGACTACTTTATTAAACTGGAAGTTCCAGAGCAACAACTTCAAAGTAAAATTAATACGAACGTGAAGCCTTATATTTGTGATGTATGTAACAAATTGTTGGACTCTAAGGCAGGAATCATAAAACATTTGCGTATACATTCAGCAAAAAAACTACATTCTTGTAATACGTGTAGTAAAATATTTGCTAATTTGGCAAGTTTAAAACGACATAAAAACACACATTTAGTTGTAAAGCCATTATCTTGCAATGAGTGTAATAAAACTTTTAGTCAGTCAAATCACTTGAAACACCATAAAGACACACATTTAACTTTAAAACTATTTTCTTGCGATGAATGTAAAAAAACGTTCAGTCAATCATGTCAATTAAAACGACATAAAAAGATACACTTAGGTCTAAAACCATTTTCTTGCGATGAATGTAAAAAAGCGTTTAAGCGTTTATCGCATTTAAAGGTACATAAAAACACACATTTAACTTTAAAACCTTTTTCTTGCGATGAATGTAAGAAAACGTTCAGTCTATTAAATGATTTAAAACGACATAAAAACACACATTTAACTTTAAAACCTTTTTCTTGCGATGAATGTAAGAAAACGTTCAGTCTATTAAATGATTTAAAACGACATAAAAACACACATTTAACTTTAAAACCTTTTTCTTGCGATGAATGTAAGAAAACGTTCAGTCTATTAAATGATTTAAAACGACATAAAAACACACATTTAACTTTAAAACCTTTTTCTTGCGATGAATGTAAGAAAACGTTCAGTCTATTAAATGATTTAAAACGACATAAAAACACACATTTAACTTTAAAACCTTTTTCTTGCGATGAATGTAAGAAAACGTTCAGTCTATTAAATGATTTAAAACGACATAAAAACACACATTTAACTTTAAAACCTTTTTCTTGCGATGAATGTAAGAAAACGTTCAGTCTATTAAATGATTTAAAACGACATAAAAACACACATTTAACTTTAAAACCTTTTTCTTGCGATGAATGTAAGAAAACGTTCAGTCTATTAAATGATTTAAAACGACATAAAAACACACATTTAACTTTAAAACCTTTTTCTTGCGATGAATGTAAGAAAACGTTCAGTCTATTAAATGATTTAAAACGACATAAAAACACACATTTAACTTTAAAACCTTTTTCTTGCGATGAATGTAAGAAAACGTTCAGTCTATTAAATGATTTAAAACGACATAAAAACACACATTTAACTTTAAAACCTTTTTCTTGCGATGAATGTAAGAAAACGTTCAGTCTATTAAATGATTTAAAACGACATAAAAACACACATTTAACTTTAAAACCTTTTTCTTGCGATGAATGTAAGAAAACGTTCAGTCTATTAAATGATTTAAAACGACATAAAAACACACATTTAGTTGTAAAGCCATTTTCTTGCAATGAGTGTAGTAAAACTTTTAGTCAGTCAATTTACTTAAAACACCATAAAAATACACATTTAAGTGTGAAACCATTTTCTTGCGACGAATGTAAAAAAGCGTTTAATCAATCATCACATTTAAAAGAACATAAAAACACGCATTTAAGTGTAAAACCATTTTCTTGTGACGAGTGTAGTAAAACGTTCAGTGTTTCATCTAATCTCAAACGACATAAATACACACATTTAACTTTCAAAACATTTCCTTGCGATGAATGTAATAAAACGTTCAGACAACCATTTCAATTAAAACGACATAAAAACACACATTTAGTTGTAGAACCATTGGTTAAATTATAACCAACTCTCTTATGATGGGCCCTTTACCCCAAATACAGTTCTAAAATAATTGAACATTTGAGGTTCTAGTAACCCGCTTTATCAATATATAGTACACTTTTATAGAAATTAAGACATAGGACACAAGCCCTTTCCTGCCTGAGCTTTCTATAATTATTTTTTAATAACTCCTTATATGTTAAGAGATATTAACAATTTAAAAAGTCATTTTGTCTCTTTAATTATTAAAGGAATCAACGTTGTACACATTACAAATGCATATGACATCACAACCGCTGCCAACTTTACAGCTCATAAATCTCTGCTATATGTATTTATATATCAAATATTATTTACACCTATTTCAAGGAACAATAAAATTTCAATATTATGTCTGCCTTAGCATGGTTAATTAAAATAAATACTTATTATTCTTTGATTTGACTTGATTATTTGACTACCAACAGCTACAAAACATTACCACAGCACTGACCTACTCAACAAATAACTGACGTTAAAATGCATTTCACGTCATACAAATATGGCCGAATATTTCTAACGCTAAAACTACAATTCAAATTTTTAATTGCTATATCTCCGTCAACATTTAGATATTTAATAAAATAGACACGCCAATACACATTTATTAACATCAATTTCAATCAACAATTGAAAATTCGACTACGAAAAAATGAGGACACAAGCCCATTACTGGATTTAAAAAATGCAACCATTCTTATAGTACATAAAAATGCCTTATTTAATGTATTTTGAGTATTGTTTTTTTTTCTAATAAAAATAATGAAAAACGATATTTTAAGTTTTTAAGCTTATTATTACACTTATTCTATATACAAAAAAATCAACTTTGAAATTTAAAAATATTGTTAAATATGTTAAAAATGGCGCTGAAGTAGATCCTGTCAAAAAATTGGACCTGGCGATTTTGGTTCTTCTATTTATCTGAATAATAAAAATAATAGCTATTGATGTTGTGAATAACATATTACAATTTCAGATGATTCGGTTGAATAGTTTTTTTTATTTTTACAACACCAGCCGAAAAAAGTAGTTTTAAGTATGCTATGACTATGTGGTTATTGATATATGCTAAAACGGCTGTAGAAACGAAACTATTGGCAATATCGTTACAAAAATTTAAGTCTATTCTTAAAAGACTACTTTCGAAATATCAAAGAAAAAAAAAACAATTTTTTTTTTGACAATTCTAGACCACCGTCCTCCCTTAAGACTATGTAATACGTATTTAACCATTTTAAATTTGATATTAGCGAATTTTATATTACAATTTCTTTAATTTACATTCATTTGTCTGATTTTTTATTTAAATAGTTTGGGTGAACATAAATATCAGTAAATATTTTGGTTCAAAGAAATTTTAAGTTTTTACTCATCAAATACATATTAATATTTGCTGTTATATATATATAGCATATATTAACACAAAATTATTGTAAAAATCATTTAATAATCCGATAAATAATGAAATTCTTTTAAATCTATTGCATCAATTTAATACAAATTTTACAAAAATAATATATACAGATGCATCCATTGATTTAGAAAGAAATAAAGCAGGATTTGCTATATATGAACAAATACATTTATTATTTGATAAATTTAAATGAAAAAATAAAGTTAGCTCTTACATTGGAGAAAAATTAGCAATATTAAAAGCATTGGAAATTAATGAAAATATCAATAATAATAAAATTATAATAATAAAGGATTCTTTAAGTGTTTTAAAAAACTTAAATTCTAATGATAACAAATCAAATAATGCTATATTGACATGGAAAATTAAGGAGATGTATTTCAATATAATAAATAATATATTATATATCATAAATTTATATATCTATTTACTTATTTGCCTTGACTTTCTTTCGTCATATCCACCATCAAACATTTTTATACATCTTTTATAATTTATAATTCAATTTTACAAATTTCTAAATATTTCAATAATTCACTAATTAATTTTAAATCACTTAATAAAAATGTAGCATTAACTGGAATAGTTTAATCACATCTAATATATCACTATTCAGTTTTGATCTTTCTAAACTATAATTTATGCATTCAAATATAATATGATCCAAAGTTCCTTCTTCACCACATTGACATCTATCGTCGGATTTAATATTAATTTTGTACAGGTGAGCTGGACAGGTGAGTTTTACAATGATTACTTTTGATTCTGATTATAGTTGATATAATTTTGCGGGGCTCATTTCTAAACCATCTCTTCTTACTTAAATTTGGATGTAACATATAATAATCTCTTCCTTTTAACTGACTTTTGTTAATGAAATCTTGGTTTCTCAAATTAAATTAATTCACTAAAGTAATTTCACTTTCATCTCAATTTCTAAATTTATTGATTCCTTTGCCAATTTGTTCGCAATTTCGTTTCCTCTTATTCCACAATGTACTGGTATCCACATAAATTTTTTATTATATTGAAATACATCTCCTTAATTTTCCATGTCAATATAGCATTATTTGATTTGTTATCATTAGAATTTAAATTTTTTAAAACACTTAAAGAATCCATCCTATATTATAATGTTCCAACTGTTTGTTTATATTCTTATATGTTTATATGTTTATATTCTTATATGTTTGGTACTGAATTTTGTATGGCAGCGCGAAAACGACTCCGGCGATCTTTTTGAAAATTTCCTATTTCGTAGAGAAAAAAATTCTTAGACTTTTGGCGTCCCCGGATTTTTCCTTGAATTTCCTGGAAACCCGTAATTTTGGAAAAACTGGAAAAAAAGTGATCCCTTTTTTGCTGTATTACTTTTAATTCGTAAAAGATAGAAAGTTGAAATTTTGCATGTGTATTAAGGTACTTAATGCTGACATTTCTCAAAAATTAGAAATTCAAAAATTGAAAAAGGGGGGGTTGAAGAAATTCGGGGGCCCGGTACGGAACTTTTGAGAAAATTCATATTCTGGATTTTAGAATAATTAAGTATAGTATTAATAAAAAAAAATTCAAAATTTCCCAATTTTATTGGGGGGCACGGGGGCACCCAGTAAACAATTTGGTGAAGTGTCCTATTTGGTGAAGTTCGAGTCACTCGTACAATTCTATTCTAACGCTTTACAAGTTCTCTACCCGTCACAGATTTTGTGTTAGTTTTTCATAATAATATTCTTTCTTTTTCCAACATCATTCATTAAGTATTTCTGTTTCTTTCCCACATGGGTATATTTTTATTATCCGGTCATAAATCATAAACCTACTCCGCTTTTAATTCAGCAGTGAACCGTCGTTGCAATGTCTGTAGCTCATAAAAAGGACCTTTCCTTTGAACGACTGAATAGAAAACGAACACGTTCCAGACAAAAAATTCATGATACGTAATAAAAATTAAGTAGAATTTACTCCAAAATGTTTACTGGGCAGTATTTGCCGAGAGTAAAAATTGTGCTAGAAAGTTGAAATTTTGTATATAGGCTAATCTTGGTAACTTATTTACGAATCGAAAAAAAAAATTCCAAATTTTGAAAAAAAGTTGGTCAAATAACGCATAAATTGAAAATATTTTTTATTTTGATAAAAAAAATATATTTTTTTTAGTCAATTTATATGTGTCAATGTATATGTGCGAGTTTATTTATTATTTCAATTTAAAAATAGAAATAAATATGAAATGTAATTACGAATTATTTTATTGGATTCAAATGATACACGCCAAAAAGACGCTTTACGACGGGAGTAAACTCTGATAGAATTAAAATTTTTACATGAAGTTCAAGCCACACACAAAAGACAGACGTCGCTTGCGACGGGGGTAAAAGCTAGTTATTATTATAATTTTATTATTGTTGATATTTTCATTAATTTCCAATGCTTTTAATATTGCTAATTGTTCTCCAGTATAAGAGCTAACTTTGTTATTTCATTTAAATTTATCAAATAGTAAATGTATTTGTTCATATATAGCAAATCCTGCTTTATTTCTTTCTAAATCAATGGATGCATCTGTATATATTATTTTTGTAAAATTTGTATTAAATTGATGCATTAGATTTAAAAAAAAATCATTATTTATCGCATTATTAAAAGATTTTGACAATAATTGTGTGTTCATATATATATATATATATATATATATATATATATATATATATATATATATATATATATATATATATATATATATATATAAGTAGTATGTAAAAGAAGCGTTCTAACGCAAACTCAGATTTGACTGATTTGACACCTAAAAATTTACCCAATTGTTATATATAACCAAATATTTGGAAAACATTAAATATTTATAAAAAATTGCAATAATTGTTATATATAACCAAATATTTTAAAAACATTAAATATTTTTAAAAAATTACAATAATTAATAACATATATTAAAATATTGACATATATTTAGACTTCTAGAGATTCTGCATTATAGTGCTCCAAAAGTTATTATATATCGTGTTTTACCATATTCACAAAATACTGAATAATTTTTTTTCTATTAAATGGAAAATAGAAAATGCTCAACATGTAAGCAAGCCTTATCTTTGGATAATTTTTATTCATATAAAAGTAAAAAAGATAATTTAAGTAATATATGTAAAAATTGTGATTTAAATTATAAAAAACAAACTATTTTTTGTGAATGTGGTAAAATAATTTCAAAATATTTTCATAAAAAACATTTAAAGACAAATTATCATCGATTAAGACTTAATAAAGCTAGAAAATGTTCTTCTTGTCAAATTGAAAAACCATATGAAGAATTTAATAAAAATCAAAGTGATGCATTAGGATATTCTTATACTTGTAAAGAATGTGTTAAAAATTAATTTAAAAAAGAGCAAAAGTATCTTATGTTACTTACTAATCAATTATTTATACACAAATCTGTCTTCACAGTATTACGAAGGAGATTCAATGTATTTACGCAAACTCGAACTCACGAACATATTATCCAGTTTATTAGAATTCGTTCTATTGAGTTTACGCCATCACGACATTTACATCTTTTTACAGACGTCGAGTCTTTAATTCGGCTTTGTAATACTCCTTTGGAGCACTGCTAAGCAGATACAATGAATCATCTCCTTCAGAACACAACAAATCAGATTTTTACATATAAATAATAAGAGAAGAAATCAATATCATAAGATACTTTTGAGATTTAATACGACCAGTCTACCAATGATACTGACTTTGATCTGCACTAATATAAGATGTGCACCTCTTATAAAACGCATACTCAAAACCATAATATCATAGTTATCCCAACATATGAAAAATTAAAACTTGTATATATAGTCCACAATTACAATGTACAATATTATTGAGAGCTAAGACGTGAATCATCCCATACAAATGAGATTTCGTTAATTAGTGTCACCATCTATTATTAATTATTATATGCAGAACTCTGAAAGAGAAATAAAAAAAAAGATTTGTCACATGTGGGATTCGAACGCACTGCTGTTAGTTAAGTTCAGAACTACTTTGTAGTACGAGTTTCTTTAATAAAATTTTTAGCTGTTCTAAAATTGTCATATTTGGACATGTTATATCAAACATTGATAAGTCTTTTTTACCTGATCTAATTAATGAAATTGAAAACTCATTATATTCATAAAAATTATTATTATGAAAAAAATATAATAGTCCATTTATATATCTAAATACATTAGAAACGTTCAACGGTATCCCCGGAAATAAGTCTGATAAGAGACCATGACGTATTGGAGATAACGAACACTCATTTAGTTCTATATAAAGGTTATCATAAAAAACATATGTTTGACCAGTATATGAGTTAAAAATACTTGTAATCATTTTATTTTGTGGAATACCTAGCCTTTGTAAAGGAACACCATTGTAATTATTATTTATTACAAAACTAGGATAACTCATTATGTATAATAACTCATTAACTATTAATAATATTTCACCTGAAGGTCTTTGATAAATATGAGAAATTTTTTCTATATCTTTAGGTAAAAATGTTAAATAATCTGTTATCAGTTCCGGTTCCTGATATATCTTATCACCAATTTTTATTCTCCACACATACTTGTTATAAAATATATAGAGATTATGATTCACAATTAAAAACGTATCTATATTTTTATATACATTACAAAGAATAGGTTTATTGGTTGGAGCGTTTGAAATAGTTGTTGGAATACTAGTTGGAATAGTAGTTGGAATTATTGGAGTTGTTGGAGGACCATATAACCTCTGAACTGCATAAATATCATCTTGACTGAGATTATTCTTTCTTCTATAATAAGGAAACATTATTGCTTCTTCATGTGCAGAATGTTCAATACCTAACGTATGTCCAATTTCATGTATTAATACAGAATACAAACTAGTTCTCTCAGTGTCATTATGATACAAATCCCAATCTTCAGACCTATCTAGATGAATTTCTAAGCAACTATTATTTGTATTAGGATACGTTGCATGTGCTAATACTGTCCCTTCGCCATCAAAATCCCAATTACAAAAACCTTTTGTACATCGAGCATTATTTTTATGTTTATGTATATCGCTTGCAAACGAAATTAATATATCAGGCTTATAAATATTATTATAAAAAGTAAGACCACTTACTATCGACCAAACATTAAAAGCTTTTTGAGTAATTTCTTTGTGTATTGATTGAGCTAAAGCAAAATGCCAATACAAAGTTCTTCTATCCCATTTCGTTGTATGAATTCTATATTGTAAAGGATTATCTTCATTTCCACATCTTGGTGTTTTAATTAACTTTAATGCTCCATCAATAGGTAAATTATAATATTCTTGAAAAAGTATTAAAGAGCCTTCAGAGTCTTTAGTACTCTCCGGAGCGCTACTATTAGTAGTTGAGAAACCAAAATGATTTAAATATTTTTCAATCTTCTTATCAGAGTCCTCGTTTGTTGAAAATATTGGTAAAAGAAATAAAAAGTAAAAAATATATATCATTTATGTAGGTATTATCCCACAATTATAAGTTACAATTAACATCAGCCTAAGGTTGATGTACAATACAACAATATAGTTTCTTTTAAAATGAGTAAACACTTAATTTGGTTATTAATAGTTTGTTTAATCACTTATCAAAGTCATAAACTTATATCTAAATAAAGTTAATCAATCTTAATTATATTCACAACAAAATACACTAGATTAAAATGTCTTTTCACAATGTTTTTAACGTCTCAGTACACAATACGCAGTTGTAATTGTCTATAGTTATCAGCACAATAATTTCAATGATAATACACCTTAGTACTAAAATATTAATATCGCTGCCTAACTCTAACAAAAACAATGATCAAAATAACAACTATTACACCGTAATAAAGTTAACTTAATTATAAAACACTCAATAACGACCATATATACTCTTTATACATTTCTATCGCCATTTGCATTATAAAACTCTGTACACGTATAACCATCATTATATTCTGCCTCGCCCAAAAACATGTCGCAACACGTTCAAAAGTTAGCGAACAATTGCATACGCCACGTTCTCTGAGATGTACGCTCGACATCAAAAGTGAACGGCTAAGCGTTAACCATTGAACTGTTTTTAGTGTTTGTCACTGGTTATTCATGCATTAAAATATAACCCCGTTCTTATCCAAGATTTCTACCCTAGTTTACAGTTATCTTACTATTACTTAAAACTAAATATAATCTAACTTAATTACTCCTTCAAAAAATAACCCACAACTCGGCCCATTCCTGACTAGTAACTGTCCACAGTTGCTAAATCATCCTGCCCATGGTTTCATCATGTCCGCTGATGTAGAAGTTCTTATTGGTCCTTCACACCCTCCTGCTTCCTCCACGTCATAACGATCATTTCCTTTAATTCTCGTTATCTTGTATGGTCCTTTGGTTTTAGCTTTAACTTTAGCTCCTGTTGCTTTAGTAGGTAACAACCAAACAAACTTTGTAAAAGCATTTACTTTAACGAGAATATGTTTATACTTTTTGCTTGTTGTCTTACACCTTCTACCGTAGCTAATTCTGTTTTCTTGCTGAACTCTTAGAATAATCCCTTTATCCTCTTCTCTCAGCTTCTTGCGTTTTTCTACAAACTCATTTTGTATTTCTGCTGCTTGTATCCTCTTCTTCGGCTTCGGAAAATGCTTAACGGCTTCATCCTTGTCCTTCGAGGAACGAACAGTGTCTTGATTGGTTTTCATTTTAACCCCAATCTTCAATCCATTTTCTGTTATACACTTCCTGGTATAATTCTTTGCTTGTTGCGTCTTCTTCGGCTTCGGAAAATGCTTAGCTGCTTTGACCTTATCCTTAGAGGGACGAACATTGCCTTGATTCCTCATCTTCGGCTTCGGAAAATGCTTGGCTGCTTTTACCTTATCCTTAGATAGACGAACAATGTCTTGTTTCACGGCACAACCTAGGTCGTTCATTTCCTGGGCTGCCTGTATGACATCCTTTTCTGACCCTTCACCCCGCTGTTCCTCAACAACTAGTCGATCTGCAGGTGGTAGTCTAAGCGATCTAGAAAATATAGGAGTACCATTTTTCAATACAATTGTCTTTACACTTTCAGAGTTGCGTAACTCTTTACGTTTGTTATTGTCCACTGACTCAGGTATTTTATTAACAACAATTTTATCGTTTATATGAGATAAATCTAATTCACTTTCTTTATCACCATAGTCTATTTTCATTGTCATTAATTGTTTAACCTCACTTTCATCTACATCTTTATCGCTATAAAGTTTATGAAATGTAACCCCGGTTTTATCAATAACTACTTTAGCTTTAGCTATAATGTCCAATCCTATCACCATGTTCATATGCATTGCATGAGATGGCAACACCTCAAAATAACCCACATAAGGTTCTGAATCAATTTCAATGTCCAATTCAATTCTACCTATAGAATTAACTCTTGAGTTTGATAAACCACGTAATGTTATTTCAGAGTCATATAATTTAACATTCTTTAATGTTTTAAAATAATCTTCCCGCACTGCCGACAAATCACTGCCAGTGTCTATTAAAGCATTTACATTACTCCCGTTATTAACACAAATTGATTTTATCATTTCAACTTTCATAACATTATGTTCCGCTTTAACAGTTTTTATTTTAGTATTACAATTTCGGCTAATATGTCCATAATTACCACAATTAAAACATTTATAACCCTTGTCTTTATCGGGACACATCTTAGATGAGTGTGACATCGAACCACAATTAAAACATTTAATCTTCTCACCTGTTGTCTCGATTTTAGTTTTTGTACCTGGCCTAGATCTCCTATCATAGTCCTGGGTATCCATTTTCATTTTTTCATATTGTTCCAGCTTACGTCTAAGTTGTCCAATATTCTCAGCTCCATAAAGTATTACCTTGTTGGCTGCACTGTCGCGAATTCCTGCTATGATATAATCCATGATAGCTGCTTCTTCGACGTCTGCTTGTCTAGCTATATCTAAAATATCATACACATATTGACGGATACTTTCAGCTGGCTTCTTCACCCTTTGTTGAAGCATTTTGTGAACCTGTGCGCTATTCAAACTCGTATCAAATTCATCAATCAAATACGATTTAAATGTATCCCAATTTATTATCCTGGTTTCAAAATTAACAAATTGTTTTGCGGTATCAGTCAACAATCTCCTGGCATACAAATATCTGTATTTTGTATCTATTTCTGCCTGGTCACAGAAATCATCAAATTGTTTAATCCACAATCTGACATTTTTAAGCCCATCATATTTAGGTAAAGCCAATTCTAAATCTAAAAATGTTTAATTAGTTTTATTGACTGTTTCATTGTTTACAGACCTATTCTGTTCACCGACACGGCTATTGAATGAGTTCATTCTTGACAATAATTCTGCACGATTCCCACGCTGACTGAGTCCAACAAAATTGAGTTCTTGTCGTAGCTCTGCCACTGACAAATTGTCCAATTCTTGTGTCATGGTTATAATTTTCAGTATTCCTCTTGATTCCGCTGATCAATAAGTCTGGATCTAAGGTTAAATATATTTTTGACTAAATATACTTGGTTTCGTCCTTAACCCGGTTCTGATCAATTAGTCTGGTTCTAAGGTTAAATATATTTTTGACTAAATATACTTGGTTTCGCCCTTATTCCGGTTCTGATCAATTAGTCTGGTTCTAAGGTTAAATATATTTTTGACTAAATATACTTGGTTTCGCCCTTATCCCGGTTCTGAGCCCCCAATTTGTAGGTATTTTTCCACAATTATAAGTTACAATTAACATCAGCCTAAGGTTGATGTACAATACAACAATATAGTTTCTTTTAAAATGAGTAAACACTTAATTTGGTTATTAATAGTTTGTTTAATCACTTATCAAAGTCATAAACTTATATCTAAATAAAGTTAATTAATCTTAATTATATTCACAACAAAATACACTAGATTAAAATGTCTTTTCACAATGTTTTTAACGTCTCAGTACACAATACGCAGTTGTAATTGTCTATAGTTATCAGCACAATAATTTCAATGATAATACACCTTAGTACTAAAATATTAATATCGCTGCCTAACTCTAACAAAAACAATGATCAAAATAACAACTATTACACCGTAATAAAGTTAACTTAATTATAAAACACTCAATAACGACCATATATACTCTTTATACATTTCTATCGCCATTTGCATTATAAAACTCTGTACACGTATAACCATCATTATATTCTGCCTCGCCCAAAAACATGTCGCAACACGTTCAAAAGTTAGCGAACAATTGCATACGCCACGTTCTCTGAGATGTACGCTCGACATCAAAAGTGAACGGCTAAGCGTTAACCATTGAACTGTTTTTAGTGTTTGTCACTGGTTATTCATGCATTAAAATATAACCCCGTTCTTATCCAAGATTTCTACCCTAGTTTACAGTTATCTTACTATTACTTAAAACTAAATATAATCTAACTTAATTACTCCTTCAAAAAATAACCCACATTTATATATAATATTATTTTCTATTGTTAAATAGTCTCCTCAAATTTATTTAAAACCATATCAAATTTATTTTTAATATGAGATAACAACATAATATAACAACATGTATCATTTTCAACTTTCTTATCAAGATCAACATGTAAAAATATTGTTTTATTTGAAATTTCTGTATCTGTTGGTTGACAAGTTAAATCAACTAAATAAACAGGTCCAAGTTCTTTATAACTTTTTATATCATAGAACATATTTTTATCTGTTATAGAAAATATTTTTTTATAAGACTGATATGTCATATATGCAATATTATATTTATCTTTATCAAAATCTAAATTTTGACTTTCTTCTGGATATCTATTTCCATTAATAGTGAAATAATAATTTTTAACATATTTATGATTAAACTCACTCATATCTTTCAATTGATTATTAGATTAATTTACTTGGAAAGCAAACATTCCAAATAATGGTTGTTTGTGGCTTCTATAATCTGTAGTAATATCAAGTTTCAATGATTTTCCAGACATACTCTCATTCAATATTTTAATACATTGCCATCTATAATAATTCAAAATATAATTTCCTTCTTCACTTAGAGTTTTTAATTCATCAAGTAACATTGTACAACCAATAGTATCATATTCAAGCAATGGAGTATATAAATAAATATCAGTAATTATAATTTTACCCTCAGCAACATCATTCGCTCTATAAATTGCATCATTATCATGATTCATTGTAAATATAAATTCATCAGCACTACCCCAAATTATATTATCAGTATCACATATTCCTAATCCTAAATCAGATAAAGGTACTAATGCTGTAAAAATACCACCATGTTCAAAATTTGAAATAAATCCAGTATTTAAATTATTTGTATCAGTTTTTGTTTTTGTAATTACTCCCTTCATTGTACTTGCAACTCCAACATTTTCAATTAGATCAATTTTGTAATTATGTTTTTTATATTCAATGGTTTTAAATTTATGTGCTACAAAATTATTTATTAATTTAACTACAGTTTCATTACCATAATTTTTTTCATCTGTTTGTTTATATTCTCCCTCAATATAAATATGAATATTTTTTAAATTTAGAAAACAGTTATTATTATAATCAAGTTTAAAAGATATTGCTGCATTTTCTTTATTTATATCTCGTCTATCAAATTTTGGATAAAATTTCTTGTATTCATTACGAATTAAATATTTGTTATAAATATCAAAAACTTCGGCCATTTATTAGAATAAAAAAGATTATGCTTTGGAGAGCTCTGAAGGCTCCGAAAGTTCTTTAAGTAAAATAAACACAGATGTCCACAAATTGGTGGATCATTATATTGTTGAATTCGTGTATCATTATAAAATATCTCCGAAGGTTGTGAGAAATATTTTATTAATTCTTTAGGTGGTTTAGCATTTCCATAAGAATCAAAATAATATATTTTATTATTATTTTTATAATAAGCAGTCCAATGACTTCCTGTTTGATATGAATTTTGTAAATTTATAATTCCACATTCATTTTTATTTGGTTTATTTGGTAATTCGTCTTTCATAAACACACCTCTAAAATTTTTAATTTTTAATTTTTCTACTAAATTTTCAATATCTATGTTTGACAATGGCTGTATCTCCTTTTTTTTATCTGCTTCACAGCGCAGAATCTTTTTTTTTTAAACCACTTCCTTTTTTCTCTATTGCTAAATCATGTCTTTTTTGTTCTTCAAGTTCTTTATCTTTAGCTGATTTATTTATAACTGAATTGGTAATTGCAGATGCTCCACCTATTAATGATCCTAAAGCTGCTAATCCAGCAAATACTAATGGAAGAAATCCACCCTCATGATTTTTTTTCAGAGCTCCAAAGGAGATTTTTATTCTACAACCTGTTTTCTCTTTTATTGCCTTCTTAATTCTATTTGATAATCTTTTTGTTAATAATATTTTATTTTCACCACCACTAATTAATTGATCATATTTTAAGTGAATTAAAATATCTTTTTTATCCTAATAGGCTTTATTAATATTACTAGTTTGATGTTTTGTTAAATTTGTTTGGAATAATTCCAAATCTGTTTGTTTTAAGTTTGTTGTCATTTATTACTAAAATAAAGTATCTCTCCTTTTCATGCTAATCCAAAACCGATTTTATGTTTTAATTTCATTCCTGTTGTAACAAGCCACGCATTTGTTTTTGTCACCAATACTACTATCAGAACTCTTAACTCTATTCCAAGCTTTCTGTTCTAAAACTTTATCAGCTTCATGTCTCTTTTCTAAGTCTTTATTTTCACTATAAGCAATATCATGTTCTTTACAAGCTTCGTCTAAACCATTAATTCCTTTATCACCTCTTGCTAATCTACTATATAAAAATAAGTCGGGTTTTCCTTCCTGACGTTATAACTCCAGAACGCACGAACCGATTTCCACGGTTTTGCATTCGTTGGAAAGGTCTCGGGCTCCGTGAGGTTTATAGCAAAGAAAATTCAGGAATTCAGGAAAAATTTCAACAGAAAAGCGGGAAAATCTTTTTTCACATACAGCGCCTACTCTGATACATAGCATATATACAAACCAATATTTTAAGTAGACCGGTGTTTTAAGTAGTAGGCGCCGGTGCGTGATACATTGTTTGACAGCTACTCATTATTCTCTGCTCAGTTAATTAATTTCATGTGACAAACCGGTATTGTGTTCATTGTGAAATTGTGAAAAAAAAGTTAAAAAAATAAGTTATTCATTTCCTAACATTTAAATTGGAAACCATCAAATCAATCACGTGTATTGTGCAAATTTTTATTCAATTTCAACAGCAGGCATTTGTCTTTAAGGTGGTAAGTTGAACTGTGTAAATTATGTGGATCGTGCATTTAAGGTTACATTCACCACTCTGTCCATAGTCCAAAATGCCTAGAGGACGACGTGCGAACATCGGCCGCCGCGCAAGACATGCAAGCCAGCAACAACTGTATTCACAGAACTTAAGCGAAGAAAGACAAAATATAATAACAGAAAATGCCCGATTGAGACAACGCGTGAGCACACGAAGATCATTGGCAGCATACAATCGCTTGGCATTCCAATATGATCCCACTGCGAACTACAGTGATAATGAAAATTTAGATATTGGACGAACGACGACTATATGCCGATATTGCAATGCGTTAAAGTTCAAAAGAGAAACGGCTGGATTGTGCTGCGCAAGTGGAAAAGTCAAACTGGATCCATTACTTACACCACCACAGCCACTGAAACCATTGTTCGATGGAATTGATCCCGATTCCAGCCATTTTCTTCAACACATCCTTGAATACAATAACTGCTTTCGCATGACTTCCTTTGGAGCTAATATCATTCGAGAAGGCGGCTTCATGCTGACTTGCAAGGTAAAAGATACAACACAAATAACCAATCACTCACACCAACACAATGAATTGCAACACATAACAACTACATATACACCACATACTACACCATCACACGATCAGAAGTTACACCGTATTCTTCAACAAATGATTGTTTGCAATTACAGATACAAGGACAAATATATCATTTGCATGGTTCAATGGTGCCAACACCAGATGAACCGCATCAATTTCTGCAAATATATTTTATTTCGTCGATGGTGGATCAGCTGAATGTGCGGTGCAATATACAGGGAACACAACAGTTAAAGAGACGAATTATTGAACAGTTGCAAGCATTTTTTCACGCTAATAATGCTGTGGTTAATATGTTCAAAACAGCATTGGAACGAATGCCATCGGATACGCACAAATTTGTCATAAGAGCGGATTGTACCCCAACAGGTGAACATGTGCGAAGATTCAATGCACCCACCGTTAATGATGTTGCTGCAATTATTGTTGGCGATCCAACTAAATCGCGAGACATTGTCGTTCAGCGAAGAAGCAATATCATGCATCGTGTAAACGAGACACATCGTTTGTACGATGCGTTACAATATCCAATCATTTATTGGCAAGGGCAAGACGGATACGACATCACGTTGAAGATGGTCGATCCAATTACTGGTACAATATTCACACACTAGTTATTGCTATTATTGCTATTATTGGTTTCCATTAACAATTCATTTAATTTTGCATTTTCAGGTGTATCAACGAATAAAAATCTAAGCGCAATGAATTACTATGCGTATCGTATAATGATTCGTACACATGAGGAGAATGTCATTCTGAAGTGCCGTCGGCTATTCCAGCAATTCGCTGTCGACATGTATGTCAAAGTCGAGACCGAACGTTTAGCGTTCATCCGATTCAATCAGGCAAAGCTACGATCTGAGGACTATATACACTTGCGTGATGCTATTCATTCAGATGGTGATGTTCAGAATATTGGACGTCTGACGATTCTCCCATCATCTTACATCGGAAGCCCACGACACATGCACGAATACGCTCAAGACGCTATGACGTACGTGCGAAATTATGGAACTCCGGATTTATTTATTACGTTCACATGCAATATGAAGTGGACGGAAATTGAACGTGAGTTGGAACCGGGCCAAAAACCGCAAGATCGCCATGACATAATCGCCAGAGTATTTCAGCAAAAACTCAAGGTTATGATGGATGTGCTTACTAAGTATCGAGTTTTTGGTGACACACGTTCTTATATGTACTCGGTGGAATGGCAGAAGCGTGGACTACCGCATGCTTATATCCTAATTTGGTTGCTGAACAAATTACATTCAAATGAAGTGGATGACATCATATCAGCTGAAATTCCTGATCCAGTCACTGATCCCCATCTACACGACATTGTTACGACACAGATGGTGCATGGACCGTGCTGTGCATTAAATCCATTATCGCCTTGCATGGCTGATGGAAAGTGCACAAAACGATATCCGCGACGGTTAGTTGCTGAAACAGTCACAGGAAACGATGAATATCCACTTTATCGTCGGCGTTCAAAAGAAGATAATGGTCGAACTATCAAAGTTAAAGTTAAAAATCAAGAGATTGAGATCGGAAATGAATTCATTGTACCATATTGCCCGCTGCTATCACGAATTTTCAAAACACATGCAAACGTTGAGAGTTGTCATTCGGCCAAATCAATCAAATATTTGTGCAAGTACGTCACAAAAGGCAGCGACATGGCTGTGTTTAGTATTGCGTCGGAAAATGCGAATGACGAAATCAGCAACTTCCAAATGGGCAGATACGTCAGTACTAATGAAGCACTGTGGCGATTATTGTCATTTCAAATTCATGAAAGATATCCCACAGTTGTACATTTAGCAGTGCATTTGGAAAATGGCCAAAGAGTTTACTTCACTGAGGCTAATGCGGCACAACGAGCTGAGAGACCACCATCGACAACATTGACTAGCTTCTTTGCAATGTGTGAAGCTGATCCATTCGCAGCGACGCTGATGTACATAAGAAATCACTTGAAGCACTGCACTTGACTTCACACTGAAGGATCTTCGGCGAAATAACAACATTTTTGGCGGCTTGATGATATTGTTGGCAGTCGATTTCAGGCAGACGTTGCCAGTAATTCCCCGTGGAACGCCTGCAGATGAATTGAATGCTTGCCTGAAGGCATCACCTTTATGGAATAACGTAAAAACATTATCGCTAACCACTAATATGAGAGTTCAACTTCAAAACGATCAAAGTGCTGCACAATTTTCCAAACAATTGTTAGCTGTTGGAAATGGAAAAGTCCCAGTTGATGCGACATCTGGATTAATTACTCTTACAAACGACTTTTGCCGATTTGTAGACTCTCAATTAGCTCTTATTGAAATGTTTTCCCAAACATTAGTGAGAATTATCAGAATTATGCTTGGTTAAGTCAACGAGCAATTCTTGCCGCAAAGAATAATGATGTACACGCACTGAATTTCACCATTCAATCAAAAATTGCTGGCGATTTGGTGACATACAAATCCATTGATTCCATAACAAATTCCGATGATGTAGTAAATTATCCAACGGAGTTTTTGAACTCTCTGGAGTTACCAGGATTTCCACCACATAACTTGCAACTCAAAGTTGGTACAGTTATTATGATATTGCGTAATTTGAATTCACCGCGACTTTGCAACGGTACTCGACTTTCGATAAAAACACTTATGCCGAATTTGATTGAGGCAACCATTATTAACGGAAAGTACGCAGGTGAAAATGTATGTATTCCTCGAATACCAATGATTCCGACTGATCTTCCGTTTGACTTCAAACGATTGCAATTTCCAGTTCGCCTTGCGTTCGCAATGACAATTAACAAGTCGCAAGGCCAATCGCTTAGTGTTTGCGGGATAAATTTAGAAAATCATTGTTTTTCACATGGGCAGTTATACGTTGCGTGTTCACGAGTTGGAAAACCATCCGCTTTGTTTGTGTTAACGTCAGACCAAAAAACAAAAAATGTGGTTTACGAAAGAGCACTTCAATGAAACGGATAATTTGCGGACACGTATAACGCTTCGATTCAGTATTTACTTTGGATTCACTTTCATTTACTTAGAGAAGTTCAACTAAATAACACTAATCGAAATGAATTCATTACTGTTGTGAAATGAAATAAAAATTTTCCTTTTCAAATATAAAACAAAAAAAAAATTTTTCTTCATCTTTTAATCACCAACCGAAATGTTACATAAAACGAAGCCATCTGATGGCGAAACGGAGTTCGCCGGGTTCGCTAGTCTATCATGTAATTTAGTACCGGGACCACAATAATTATATCCAGGAAGATGCATTTCAAATGCCCAGTAAACATTTTGGAGTAAATTCTACTTAATTTCGATTACATATCATGAATTTTTTGTCTGGAACGTGTTCGTTTTCTATTCACTCGTTCATAGGAAATGGCCTATTTATGAGCTACAGACATTGCAACGACGGTTCACTGGTGAATTAAAAGCGGAGTCGGTTTATGATTTATGACCGGAGTTATAAATTATAATTTATGCCCTGCTGTGATTGGACAGAGAAATTACATTAAAATTAAGCGGGAAGTTTAAAAAGAAAATTTTAATTTGAAAAATAGTCGGTAATAATTATATTAAAATTAAGCGGGAAATTTAATATTGAAAAATAGGCGGTAAAAATTATATTAAAATTAGGCTAAATTAATTAATAATTTATATATATTTAGATATTTTTTTTTAATAAAAGATAACGTAGTTTGCATATTTCATTAATATTCATAGTTTATTTCATTAATATTCAAACAGGTACAATAAAGCAGTAATAATAGTAAGATATAGCAGTAATCATAAACGTAACAAAATGTCTTTATTTCTTATTATATGGATTTCTTAATTCTATCTTTTGTATAATGTAGCCATCTCTTAATTGTTGATTCTATATTATCGTTGGTGGTTCCACTATATGCGGCAGATACTGTGTCTGAAAAAATATAATTATATTTATAATATGTGTATATATATATATATATATATATATATATATATATATATATATATATATATATATATATATTGTTTAAACATTAAGAAAACTATACAGCACCTATTATCAGCGACATAATTCTGTACTCCTTTACAGGTTTATTTTTTTTAAACCCGCACCAGGTGTAGCTTTCTGAGCTGTTGTTTGTAAAGAGGGTTTTCATCACTTTCCTGGTGCATGTTTAAAAATCTCTTCCTCCAACAGACGCAACTTTCCTTGTCTAAAATAACGATAAAGATAACAACAATGCTATTGTTTTAATACAGAGAATCAAAATAAAAAATAAATTACAAATTGAGCAGCAACACTTTGATTTAGTTTACAATCGCTCTCCAGCTGTTCCAATTGGTCATTATTTAATAGAGGGAACTCTGGAAGGAGATTGTAAGTTTCCTTTTGTTGCTCTGGGTGGTTCTTTTGAGAGTACAAATCTTGGCGCAACCCAGATACAGTTGCACAGAGCACTGACAATGTATGCTGAATAGAATATAAACAGAGAGATTATTACTAAATGTATAATAATTATAATATTATATAAAGAAAAAATTACCTGTTTCTTTTGTTTTGGCTGCCAATGCCTTCTGTAGAGAATCTAAACAGACTACCAGATTACCATATTTTCTTGCGCAAGTCTCTGAGCAATTATCATTTGTTTGGGAACCTAAAAAACGAACGATAAAATGATTTATACAAATTCTTTAAATATCTATATATACCCTTTTCTTCAGCTTTTTCTTTTGATAATTTTATAACTTTCTCATACTTTTCATCATAGAAATAACAATTATTTGATAAAGCATAATTATTTGATATCATACTAATTCCACCGCGAATACCTTTTTCAGTAAATTCATACATTTCTTGATCTTGATATAATTCTAATGTTTGTTTGGTATATTTTAATGAAGCTGAATTAGCTAAATGTGGAGCACTCATAAAATAAACTGGATCTAATTGATATTCCTTATAACACATATCTCTAAAATTATTAAATACATCATATAATAATATACTATCTAATCTTAAATATCTATCATGATATTCACCAAAAGTATCAATATTAAAATGTTTCCAAAAGTCTTTGCCAAATTTATATTGTTTATCAGTTATTGTTTTACAATTTAAATTGGAATAAAATTCTTTAATATCTGGTAAATTTAATGCATCGAACTTTTTATAATCATCAACCCATTCATATGGATAAACTCCTTTATGTAATAAGAAAGCTTTTCCTTCTAATGAATAATTTTTATATCTTTCATTAAAATATTTAAAAGAACTATAATCACATATTTTTTCAATTTTAGTATTACAATAATCACAATCATCATATGCTATTATATTGCTTTTTGAAGCATTTGGGGTCTCTGGTGTCTCTGGAGCCTTCGGAGCTCTGCAAAGCAGTATAGGGTTTTTTAATTCTCGTTGTTTCTTACATTTATAACAATATCCAGAGTTAATATTTAATAAATTTTTAATTGCTTTATCTAATGAAACACCCATAAATGCTAGTGTATCAATAAATCTTATTTCCATAAAACTTTGTATTATTGTTCCTTTTGGTGTTATTCTAAGTTTTTCCCATTTATATGTGCAATTATCATTTTTACATTCTATAGGAGATTCTCCTTCAAGGAGCTCTGTAAGAGATTTTCCTTCAAAGAGTTTTATAAGAGATTCTCCTTCGGAGAGATCTATAAGTGATTCTGTTTCTGATTTGCAGAGCTGCTTAGCAGTTTTATAAATATTTTGACATTTTAAACATTTAATTTCATTTTCTCCACAAACTTCAAGTTTTGTTATACCTTCACATTTATTACATTTTTCAAAAAGGTTTTCACCTTTTCTTGATATTTTACAATTTGAGCAATATATTGAATCTTGTTTTGTTTCATATTCATTTACCAAAACTCGTTTTGATAAATATTTATAATTTTCAGTTGTATCAGCAAGTATTTTAATATTTTCAGCTTCTTTGCTCAATTTTAAAATCCATTCAATAAATATTTTTGAATCATATTTTATATTATGTATTCCAATGGGTATAAAATTGGGTAATTTTAAATTTAAATTACAAGATTTATGTGCGGCACCTCTAAATTAACCAGTTATGTGATCATGATCCCAAACTTTATTAGAAGGAAGACCTTCAAAATCTTTACCACAAATATGACAATTTGTTTGTGATTCAAATAATTTTATATCTTCTTCATTCCATTTCATAGGTTCATTTATTTTCTTTATTTTGTAATAATTTTTTGCCAAATCTGTTAAATCGTTATTAAATGTTTTCATTAATATATTAGAGTCTTTTTCTCTTCTCAAAATAGTTTTTTCATTTGTAGTAAAACAATAACTATTTAGACCAGGGTAGATAATTTTAGAAACATAAAAAAATTAAAGTAGAATGAAACCTATTGGAAATGGAGGGGAATACTACTAAAATGAAAGGAAAAATAAATTACAGTCGATCTGAGGTTGGGAAGGGGTAGGGGGTGAGGTTTTAAAGGTAAAAATCGGTAAATCTCGATTTTCGGCAAAACTACAAGTCCTATCGAAAAAAGTTAAATGGCAAAGTTGTAGATAATAAAAAGATCTACAACTTTTGTATTTACACTTTTACTCCATAACCTCAAAATTCATGTAAAAAATCCAAAAAACCACATTTTTGATTTTTTATTTATATCTTTTACAAAAAAAATTTTTTTTTCATGATATTTGGTGAAAACTTACCTCTTTATGTCCCAAACACAGTGGAATTTTGAAGATTTAAAATATTAATTTTTTCACCCTATTTTGACTCGATATCGAAAAAAAAACCCTAATTTTCAATCGAAAATTCTCACGTCAAAATATCTGATTTTTCAAAAAAGTCGGTGGGCTTTTTGTTCGTTGAAATCTCTATTTTCTGATGGTGTAAGAAAAAATATACATTACTATGGAAAATTTTTTCAGAAAATGCAAAAAAACGAAAAATACTAAAATTCGAAATTTTTTTTTTAATCTTTATGTACAATTTTGAGGTATTCATTAAAATTTTTACTTTAATTACTCGAAAAATGTTAGGTTCCATGTTAGATTAATAAACAAAAAAATTACAAACCAATTAAACATAAATATCGCAAAAAACGTAGTTGTTGTAAATATTAAAAATACGGTTTAAAAGGGGATTTTATTAAAAAAATGTGACTACTGCTATTTTTTTCAGTAATAAAAGTTGATTTATTAAATTTTCATTACATTTATGTATTAGAAAATCTCATTAGATAGAAATATACACGTAAATCGTACTATTGAGTAGAGATTTTTTGTAATGATTACACTATACATTCTATTATTTCTAAAAGCATTAATCTTTGTATTTATCAAAACATAGTATTCAATTCGAATCACTTATTCATCAGTTTCTGTCTTTTTGATGGTATTTCTTGATCGTTAGATTCGACAGGCCTTTCTGATTCTAGTAGATCTTCGACATCTTCAAGACCATCACCGTCTTCGTCTCTAACATTATTTTCGGTCTGCATTGGTTCTTCATCCGCAATTTCATCTGAATCATTAACTTTCTCGTAGATTTTTTTCTCCACATTGGCGCATTGTTCAGAACCATCACAATTTGAGCATAAATTTGTGCATTTTAAACCATGTTTTCGGCAGCCACATTTTAAATGTTTTTCCGGTTGCGACACAACATCTGGATTTGCCGAAAAAGGAAAGAAAACTATCGTAAATTCATTACTAGACAATCAAAATTTGTCAAATTTGGCTAATATTTTTTTTAAAAAAGATGTAAACAAAGAAGATATAAAAAAAATGGATTGAAATTAATTAAATATATTTATAAATGTAAAAAGGATAATATATCACTGAATCAATTAAGATTTCAAAAATTTCAATTGGCAAAAATTAAATCATCTTTCATATTGGCAAATCTCCCACCCACAGAAGGTGCAGCAGAACAACATTGTTACAGGGCATATTATCAGCTTCAAACGTGGCTGGGTAATGAATTGACAGCAACAGATTGGGGCTGGAAGCAACATCAACATGGAATTATGCCCAAATTTACAGAAATGGAATTAATTCCGGAAAATTTGCTGAAAACTATTTGCTGCAGCTGTGAAACTGGATGTAATAGTTTAAAATGTGGCTGCCGAAAACATGGTTTAAAATGCACAAATTTATGCTCAAATTGTGATGGTTCTGAACAATGCGCCAATGTGGAGAAAAAAATCTACGAGAAAGTTAATGATTCAGATGAAATTGCGGATGAAGAACCAATGCAGACCGAAAATAATGTTAGAGACGAAGACGGTGATGGTCTTGAAGATGTCGAAGATCTACTAGAATCAGAAAGGCCTGTCGAATCTAACGATCAAGAAATACCATCAAAAAGACAGAAACTGATGAATAAGTGATTCGAATTGAATACTATGTTTTGATAAATACAAAGATTAATGCTTTTAGAAATAATAGAATGTATAGTGTAATCATTACAAAAAATCTCTACTCAATAGTACGATTTACGTGTATATTTCTATCTAATGAGATTTTCTAATACATAAATGTAATGAAAATTTAATAAATCAACTTTTATTACTGAAAAAAATAGCAGTAGTCACATTTTTTTAATAAAATCCCCTATTAAACCGTATTTTTAATATTTACAACAACTACGTTTTTTGCGATATTTATGTTTAATTGGTTTGTAATTTTTTTGTTTATTAATCTAACATGGAACCTAACATTTTTCGAGTAATTCAAGTAAAAATTTTAATGAATACCTCAAAATTGTACATAAAGATTAAAAAAAAAATTTCGAATTTTAGTATTTTTCGTTTTTTTGCATTTTCTGAAAAATTTTTCCATAGTAATGTATATTTTTTTTTACACCATCAGAAAATAGAGATTTCAACGAATAAAAAGCCCACCGACTTTTTTGAAAAATCAGATATTTCGACGTGAGAATTTTCGATTGAAAATTGGGGTTTTTTTTTCGATATCGAGTCAAAATAGGGTGAAAAAATTAATATTTTAAATCTTCAAAATTCCAGTGTGTTTGGGACATAAAGAGGTAAGTTTTCACCAAATATCATGAAAAAAAAATTTTTTTTGTAAAAGATATAAATAAAAAATCAAAAATGTGGTTTTTTGGATTTTTTACATGAATTTTGAGGTTATGGAGTAAAAGTGTAGATACAAAAGTTGTAGATCTTTTTATTATCTATAACTTCGCCATTTACCTTTTTTCGATAGGACTTGTAGTTTTGCAGGAAATCGAGATTTACCGATTTTTACCCTTAAAACCTCACCCCCCACCCCTTCCCAACCTCAGATCGACTGTAATTTATTTTTCCTTTCATTTTAGTAGTATTCCCTGCCATTTCCAATAGGTTTCATTCTACTTTAATTTTTTTTTGTTTTTAATTATTTTTGACGGCTTCTACCCTGGTCTAATTTGGAATGTGTTTAGAAATAATTTTTTTATTATTTATTTTATCTGAGGGAAAATCTTTAGATAATGTACATTCAAAATCTAATGTTGTAAAATAATGGTGATATATTTCTGCTCCATTAGATTTATAAAATAATTTGTAGGTTTTTTCAGCTGGAATAATTATATTGCTAGTTGAGATTCCACAAATTTTTGTATGAGTATTATATTGTATAACAGTTTTAAATCTCTTACTACATTTATTACAAATATAAAAACTATTATTACAATGATGAATTTTACCTTTTATTAAACTACTTAAATTTTTTATACCAACAAAATGATAAGTTAAATCACCATCATCATTAATCACTTCACTAAGGACTAATAAATTAACATGTGTTTTATCATAAGAAATATTCTTACTTCTATAGCCTAATATTATTTGTTCTTCTTCTTCTCTTCCCAGTTTTATTAATTCATATAAATTAATTGAAATATTTAAAAATTGTTCATATTTTTCAATAATGTCTTGAGATAAAGCAAGGGGATATTCCATTTCTAATTCTTCATATCTTGTTATATTATATTTTGATGGTCTATAATTATCCCTACCTACTGGATTTAGTATACTTTCAAAACATCTATTATCTTCCATATCCTTACTCTTAAATTGTCTAGTTCTAATATTTTTCACATTTACACAACATTTTTTATTTTTAATATATTGTGGTAAATCAATATATGATCCACCTTTTATTGGTTGAAATTTATCTCGATATAAAACAGAATATTTTACTTGTTTAAATCTATATCTAGAGTTTTTTTCAGTCCATTGATCAAATTTATTGTCAATTATATCTTCAATAACTTTAATCAATTTATGAATATCTTTTACATAACTTGAAATTTCTATAATGTCAGTACTAAATTTATTTATATGTGTATTTACTTCTTCTCCATCTTGATTTAATTCCACGTACTCAATAAAAGTAGAAAGTTTAAACTTTATATATTTATATTTTTCAATTTGAAATTTTATATAATTTGTTAGTGGTTTTCCAATTTCTTCAAAATGTATATTAATATCTTCATTATTTTTTGAAACAAAATATTTATCACTTATTAATCCTTTAAACGCTCTATTTGGTTTTAATTCTAATTCTTTAATCAATCTCTTCCTTTCTAAATTCTTTTCAAAATCTGTTGGTTTGAGAAATATATCTTCATCATCATCTTTGATACTTCGAAATGGGGGTAAATATGGTTTTTCTATTGTAAATGGGATATCAACATTTCGAAATGGTTGTATATATTCTTCTTTTGTATTAATAATATTATATCTCATTATTGCATTGATTAGTTGTGCTTTTCTTAACTGAGATACTCCTCGAATTTTATTATCTCTGCAATATTGTTTTAATTGAAGCATAGTTTGAGTTGAAAATTGGTTTCTTATATAATCCATTTAATAGAAAAAAAATTATTCAGTATTTTGTGAATATGGTAAAACACGATATATAATAACTTTTGGAGCACTATAATGCAGAATCTCTAGAAGTCTAAATATATGTCAATATTTTAATATATGTTA
Organism: Panorpa germanica; assembly: GCA_963678705.1. Classification (NCBI taxonomy): domain Eukaryota; kingdom Metazoa; phylum Arthropoda; class Insecta; order Mecoptera; family Panorpidae; genus Panorpa; species Panorpa germanica. Next base: position 6,095,749 of record OY783208.1, on the reverse strand, counting down.
TTAATTATTGTAATTTTTTAAAAATATTTAATGTTTTTAAAATATTTGGTTATATATAACAATTATTGCAATTTTTTATAAATATTTAATGTTTTCCAAATATTTGGTTATATATAACAATTTGGTAAATTTTTAGGTGTCAAATCAGTCAAATCTGAGTTTGCGTTAGAACGCTTCTTTTATATACTACTTATATATAAATATATATATATATATATATATATATATATATATATATATATATATATATATCCATAGGTTTAATTAATGATTCAAAAGGAATAGAGTATATAGGAGATTTGGAATTTGTTTGTATATTTAGATCCTTTAATTTCATGTAACTATTTATTAAAAACGTAAGATTTGTACATGTTTTTAGTATACAACAAACGCCATAAATCTTACAAAACTGCAATAGTTTTTTAACTAGTTACAAAACAAAAAATGTAGCTGAACTAAATAATTATCAAATTCATTTAGTTGCTTTTTTATAGTTATTTTAAATTAATAATGTTGCAAGAAAATGGAGCAGACGTTACAGATATTATTCCTTTGATTCACTTGCGGTTCTACTAAAGGTGAAAATATTTTATCACAAATTTCACAACGAAACGGTTTCACATCTAAGTGTACATTTTTATGTTGATTTAAATCATTTGAACTTGCAAATATTTGATCACAAATGTCACATCGTAACTTTAATAAATGTATACTGGCATTTTTTTTTTTTTAATATCCACTTTTTAGTGGTCGATTTTTCAATATTTAATTGAAATTGATGTTAATAAATATGTATTGGCGTGTTTATTTTATGAAATATCTAAATGTTGACGGAGATATAGCAATTTAAAGTTTGAATTGTAGTTTTAGCACTAGAAATGGTCGGCCATATTTGTATGACGTGAAATGCATTTTAACGTCAGTTATTTGTTGAGTAGGTCAGTGCTGTGGTCATGTTCTGTAGCTGTTGGTAGTCGAATAATCAAGTCATATCAAAGAATAATAAGTTTTTATTTTATTTAACCTTGCTATATATAACATATTGGCAGACATAATATTGAAATTTTATTATTCCTTGAAATAGCTGTAAATAATATTTGATATATAAATACATATAGCAGAGATTTATGATCTGTAATGTTGGTAACCTTACACAACGATTGTGATGTCACATGCACTTGGAATGTGAAAAACGTTGAATCCCTTTAATAATTAAAGAGACAAAATAACTTTTTTAATTGTTAATATCTCTTAACATATAAGGAGTTCTAGTAAAACACTTTATCAATATATAGTACACTTTTATAGAAATTAAGACATAGGACGCAAACCCATTATGAATGTATTTGACAGGTTAGAATATATGATAAAATATTTATCTCGATTAAATCGGTAAAAATGAGACATCTGTGAATGAAACATGAATTTTATTGACGGGTTTGCACAAAAGATTTGAGGAAAGGTATTGTATTACAACAAAATAAAATTTAAATCAGTCGGTATTAAATGTTGTTCATAAAAACCGCCAAAAACGCACTGCTCTATCAAAAACGCACTAAAGATATGGAAAACTGAATATATTAGTTTGACAGGTCATAGAAATGGTACGGACTAAATTACGTACAAATTATTGTATCTCCATATTCTTGAGTTAATATATTACAAAAATAAAATAAATAGAAGCAGATATTTCTGAAAATTGTAAGTTAATGTGTAAGAGGTATTCAAACATTTTACTTTAAAATGAAACATTTTGTATGATTTAATTTGTTACTTTTTTTTTTGGAAATAATAAACCTAAATTAAAATGACTAATTGACTTTGAATCTTGCTGTATCAATATTATTGTATATCTCTAATTAAAAAGTTGATAATTATTCGATATAGCTACACCTTTTGTTTTGAATCTTATAAAAAAAACTATTGCACTTTCGTATATTTTATGATGCTTTTATTATAGTGAAAACATGTACAAATCACACGCAATATACCTTATACAATTTTTTATTAAATAATAAACAGAATTTATGCTAAAAGTTGACTAATGACATTTTCATTTATATATGTAACATTGTCATTTTATTTCTAACCTCAAATTTGAACATTTAACTTTAACCATTAATGTTGTCTATTTCTAAATAAAAAATGGTATAATGTATATTGCGTAAGATGTGTACATGTTTTCAGTATACAACACATGCCATAAAACGTACAAAAATGCAGAAGTTTTTTAATGCGATACAAAACTAAACGTGTAGCTATATCGAATAATTACCAAACAGTTTTTTTGTTTTGAGTATACAACGACAAAACATAGTAGTTTTTTTAGAATGATATAATTACCTTTGTTTCAGTAAACTAATAAATTGTAGTAATGGAGGATTGCAAATCAGAACAAATAAAGCTAGAAAATGATGTGGGATTAACTGAACCAATAGAAACGGAATATTTAAACGGAGATATCAAAATAGAAATAGAAGAAATGCGAGTCGTCTATGAAGCAGGGCTATGCGATGATATAAAAACAGAAGTTAAAGGAGAAGAAAAATATAGTACAGATGAAGCTACACATTTACCCCGTGATGACTACTTTATTAAACTGGAAGTTCCAGACCAACAACTTCAAAGTAAAATTAATACGAACGTGAAGCCTTATATTTGTGATGTATGTAACAAATTGTTTGACTCTAAGGCAGAAATCACAAAACATTTGCGTATACATTCAGCAAAAAAAGTACATTCTTGTAATACATGTAGTAAAATATTTGCGAATTTGGCAAGTTTAAAACGACATAAAAACACACATTTAGTTGTAAAGCCATTTTCTTGCAATGAGTGTAATAAAACTTTTAGTCAGTCAATTCAATTAAAACGACATAAAAAGATACACTTAGGTCTAAAACCATTTTCTTGCGATGAATGTAAAAAAGCGTTTAATCGTTTATCGCATTTAAAGGTACATTAAAACACACATTTAACTTTAAAACTATTTTCTTGCGATGAATGTAAGAAAACGTTCAGTCAATCACGTCAATTAAAACGACATAAAAAGATACACTTAGGTCTAAAACCATTTTCTTGCGATGAATGTAAAAAAGCGTTTAATCGTTTATCGCATTTAAAGGTACATTAAAACACACATTTAACTTTAAAACTATTTTCTTGCGATGAATGTAAGAAAACGTTCAGTCAATCACGTCAATTAAAACGACATAAAAAGATACACTTAGGTCTAAAACCATTTTCTTGCGATGAATGTAAAAAAGCGTTTAATCGTTTATCGCATTTAAAGGTACATTAAAACACACATTTAACTTTAAAACTATTTTCTTGCGATGAATGTAAGAAAACGTTCAGTCAATCACGTCAATTAAAACGACATAAAAAGATACACTTAGGTCTAAAACCATTTTCTTGCGATGAATGTAAAAAAGCGTTTAATCGTTTATCGCATTTAAAGGTACATAAAAACACACATTTAACTTTAAAACCTTTTTCTTGCGATGAATGTAAGAAAACGTTCAGTCTATTAAATGATTTAAAACGACATAAAAACACACATTTAGTTGTAAAGCCATTTTCTTGCAATGAGTGTAGTAAAACTTTTAGTCAGTCAAATCACTTAAAACACCATAAAAATACACATTTAAGTGTGAAACCATTTCCTTGCGACGAATGTAAAAAAGCGTTTAATCAATCATCACATTTAAAAGAACATAAAAACACGCATTTAAGTGTAAAACCTTTTTCTTGTGACGAGTGTAGTAAAACGTTCAGTCTTTCATCTCATCTCAAACGACATAAATACACACATTTAACTTTCAAAACATTTCCTTGCGATGAATGTAATAAAACGTTCAGACAACCATTTCAATTAAAACGACATAAAAACACACATTTAGTTGTAGAACCATTGGTTAAATTATAACCAACTCTCTTATGATGGGCCCTTTACCCCAAATACAGTTCTAAAATAATTGAACATTTGAGGTTCTAGTAACCCGCTTTATCAATATATAGTACACTTTTATAGAAATTAAGACATAGGACACAAGCCCTTTCCTGCCTGAGCTTTCTATAATTATTTTTTAATAACTCCTTATATGTTAAGAGATATTAACAATTAAAAAAGTCATTTTGTCTCTTTAATTATTAAAGGAATCAACGTTGTACACATTACAAATGCATATGACATCACAACCGCTGCCAACTTTACAGCTCATAAATCTCTGCTATATGTATTTATATATCAAATATTATTTACACCTATTTCAAGGAACAATAAAATTTCAATATTATGTCTGCCTTAGCATGGTTAATTAAAATAAATACTTATTATTCTTTGATTTGACTTGATTATTTGACTACCAACAGCTACAAAACATTACCACAGCACTGACCTACTCAACAAATAACTGACGTTAAAATGCATTTCATGTCATACAAATATGGCCGAACATTTCTAGCGCTAAAACTACAATTAAAATTTTTAATTGCTATATCTCCGTCAACATTTAGATATTTAATAAAATAGACACGCCAATACACATTTATTAACATCAATTTCAATCAACAATTGAAAATTCGACTACGAAAAAATGAGGACACAAGCCCATTACTGGATTTAAAAAATGCAACCATTCTTATAGTACATAGAAATGCCTTATTTAATGTATTTTGAGTATTGTTTTTTTTTCTAATAAAAATAATGAAAAACGATATTTTAAGTTTTTAAGCTTATTATTACACTTATTCTATATACAAAAAAATCAACTTTGAAATTTAAAAATATTGTTAAATATGTTAAAAATGGCGCTGAAGTAGATCCTGTCAAAAAATTGGACCTGGCGATTTTGGTTCTTCTATTTATCTGAATAATAAAAATAATAGCTATTGATGTTGTGAATAACATATTACAATTTCAGATGATTCGGTTGAATAGTTTTTTTTATTTTTACAACACCAGCCGAAAAAAGTAGTTTTAAGTATGCTATGACTATGTGGTTATTGATATATGCTAAAACGGCTGTAGAAACGAAACTATTGGCAATATCGTTACAAAAATTTAAGTCTATTCTTAAAAGACTACTTTTGAAATATCAAAGAAAAAAAAAACAATTTTTTTTTTGACAATTCTAGACCACCGTCCTCCCTTAAGACTATGTAATACGTATTTAACCATTTTAAATTTGATATTAGCGAATTTTATATTACAATTTCTTTAATTTACATTCATTTGTCCGATTTTTTATTTAAATAGTTTGGGTGAACATAAATATTTTGGTTCAAAGAAATTTGAAGTTTTTACTTATCAAATACATATTAATATTTGTTATATATATATTTTTTATATATATATATATCATATATATATATTAACACAAAATTATTGTCAAAATCATTTAATAATGCGATAAATAATGAAATTTTTTTAAATCTAATGCATCAATTTAATACAAATTTTACAAAATATAGATACTTTTGATTCTGATTGTTTTGTTGTAAATGTTTTAAATCGTTGGAAAAAATACCTTCGCTGAACTTTCTTGATTATTATTTACTAAAATACTGGGTTTTTATTTTTTAACACTTATATTAACACACAATTTGAAATAAGAGGATACATATAACAATACAAAATATGATGGTTCTTGATTTAATTAAATTTGCTCTTGTTGCTGGGTTGAGAGCTCTAGGTGAAGTGAGCTGACATTGCAACAGACCGCTTCAAACTCGAATATAAAAAACAAAAGAGCAAATTTAAACTATATTTAATAACAGAAAGCATAATAATATAAAAGAAATGAACAAATAAACAGAAACAATAATTCATTAATTCAATTAATCAAAATATCACATAAAATCGAGATTTTACTTTAACATAACTCCCGGGTTAGAATTACTTAGGAATTCCTAAGCTTCCTGATTTGGGAGTATCGCTAAGTTGCGAACTGCTCTCTTGATGGGGCCTGTAGAAGTCTGCACTATAGCGACGCGTTGTTGTTGATCTGGACCAGATATCAATTCAGTAATTCGACCGAGAATCCAATTAAATGGAGGAGAATTATCGTCTTTTATTAGTACCAGCGAACCGATTTCCATTTCAGGTCCTGAAGTTACCTTCCACTTAGTTCGCTGTTGAAGGTGATGAATGTAATCCGATGTCCATCTGCGCCAGTAGTGTTGGATGCACTGTTGAACATAATTGAATCGAGGCAGCTTGCTCATATTAGTAATATTTGAGGGATTTGGAATTGTAGTCAACGGGTGACCAATAAGATAGTGACCTGGGGTTACGGGAAGAAAATCGGAAGGATCGTTGGACATTGCATATAAAGGTCGAGAATTTAATATTGCTTCTATTTGGACCAATATAGTATAAGTGTCCTCGTATGTTAAGTTGGAAATTCCCAAAAAATCTTTTTTAAATGTGATTTTCAACCACGACTAAAATATAGTTGAATCGGACCAAAGATATATATTTGAAATTTAAACAGATAATGTGTTTGTCACTTTGGATGTCATTCTATTTAATATTACAGCTGAACATAGTTCAAGTCGAAGTATTGTTATGGTTTTTAATGGTGACTTTAGATTTTGAACAGAGAAGTGTTATATTGCAATTATTTTACTAAGGTGTGGCTTGGTATACTCAAAAATGTTAAGTTTGCTCAGATTGTCTAACAAAAATGTCCAATTAGTATGTAACTTAAGTGGAATTGGATCATCCCAATTTAAATCATATGACCATAACATTTGCAATAGTATTATAAAATTTATAATGTACGGTGAAAGAAGTCCTAAAGGATCAAATATTTTATGAATGAATGAATTTTCTAATATATTTTGGTCAGGGTTAACGGTCATGTGATTTGATTTTATGTATTTGTTCATAAAATCTGAATATAACCTTTTAAGTTCTGGGTTTGCGATTAGTTTTTTCAAGTGGAAGAAATCGCTTAATTGCTAGAGATTTAGATTCGCCAAGTAAGTTAGGGGATTCCTTGAATGGAATTGTGACAACAAATCGACCGTCTTCCTTACGTGTCATGGTTTTTTGGTAATGAGTCTCGCATGCAATTTCTTCATTGGTGTGAGGGTTTGCATTTTCCACGGACTCAATTTCCCAAAACTGTTGGAGTTGAGTTTGAATTTTCATGTTTTGTGACATATAACAATGCATGGATCTAGTTCTATTACGCATTCCTGTGATAATCCATCCTAACACAGTTTTTTGAACTGATAAACCGTTTTTTCTAAGGCTCATTTTACCAATGCTTAATAAATGCCAAAATATATCAGCGCCTAATAATAAATCAATTCCTTTGGATTTGAAGAATAATGGATCAGCAAGTTTAACATATTTTGGTAACTTTATATTTGGTGATTCAATGTCACATGTGGGTACGTTATCTGTTATTTTGTTAATGACAAAACAACTCAATGGTTTTGAGAAAGTATTGTGCATTGAGTTCAAATTTATGTTTATTTTGATATTTATTTGGGTTCTGGACCGTCCCAAACCTAATACAGCAATATTGGTTGGTTCAAAAGGTAATTGTAACTGGTTTGCTAATTCTTTTGTAATAAAGCTAGTCTGGCTACCGCTATCGAGGAGAGCACGAGCCGTTATTAGTTTACCATTAGCATCAGGAATTTCAACTATGGCTGTTGACAATAATACACTATTAGACTCCGAAACTTGACCTGTGAGAGTGAATTTATTATTATTATCATGATTTGACTCTACAGTTGGGATTGAATTATGTAAAATAGTGTTATGCCTCCCTTGGCATAAGTGACAATTAAAAGGGGATGGACAACTTTCGGCAAAATGTCCAGGCCTTAAACAATTAAAGCATAACCTTTTTTTTACCGATCTCAATATATCTATCATCAATAGTGAGCTTACAGATACTAGGACATTTGTAAGTCAAATGTTTATCTTTACAGAAGAAACAGGTAGGTATTTTAGTAGAAACAAGTGATTTGCGTAAATTTGACCTAGGGGTAGGTTTGTTTATATCCCTTGTTTCTAAGATTTCGGCTCTTTCTGATAATATTTTTAAGAGAGATTCGAAAGTGGGATTAGGTACTCTCGACTCCGGTGAAGAATACCACTTTTCCTGAGTATCTTTGTCGAGTTTCTTTAATGTAATATGCGTAATGATAGCATCCCAACAATATTCTCGTGGTATTACGTTTTGTAGTGCCACTATATGTTTTCTTACGTGCGTGGTAATGGTTCTTAAGTTGGCACTGGATTCAATATTTGTGGATGGCGTGTCTATAAAGGATTGCAAATGATGAGCGATAATAAGTCGCTTATTATCATATCTATCTAAAAAAAGTTGCCACGCTGAGTTATAATTTTCTGGTGTTACTTCCACGGACGTAATAACCTCTAGAGCATCACCGATTAATAAGTTTTTTGTTTGGAATGTACTAAACTAATGAACATGGACTTGAACTGAGACCATTCCGTAATATCTCCACTAAATACTTTGATTTCTATTTTCCGTAATGGGCTTGTGTCCTCATTTCTTAGTGGTTGATTTTTCAATTGTTGATTGCAATTGATGTTAATAAATGTATATTGGCGTGTCAATTTTATTAAATATCCAAATGTTGACGGAGATATAGCAATTAAAAGTTTGAATTGCAGTTTTAGCGCTAGAAATGGTCGGCCATATTTGTATGACATGAAATGCATTTTACCGTCAGTTGTTTGTTGAGTAGGTCAGTGCTGTGGTAATGCTTTGTAGCTGTTGGTAGTCGAAATATCAAGTCAAGTCAAAGAATAATAAGTTTTTATTTTATTTAACCCTAAGGCAGACATAATATTGAAATTTCAGTGTTCCTTGAAATAGCTGTAAATATTTTCTTTTATATTTATTTACTTATTTGCCTTGACTTTCTTTCGTCATAGCCACGATTAAACATTATTTATACATCTTTTATAATTCAATTTAGATCTTTCTAAACTATAATTTATGCATTCAAATTTAATATGATCCAAAGTTCCTTCTTCACCACATTGACATCTGTCGTCGGATTTAATATTAATTTTGTACAGGTGAGCTGGACAGGTGAGTTTTGCAATGATTACTTTTGATTCTGATTATAGTTGATATAATTTTGCGGGGCTCATTTCTAAACCATCTCTTCTTACTTAAATTTGGATGCAACATATAATAATCTCTTCCTTTTAACTGACTTTTGTTAATGAAATCTTGGTTTCTCAAATTGAAGTGTAATTTTTTGATTATATTAAAAATTTCATATGATTTTTGTCTGTCTATTTTATTATTATTATTATTAGATATTAACAATGGGCTTGTGTCCTCATTTTTTAGTGGTCGATTTTTCAATTGTTGATTGAAATTGATGTTAATAAATGTGTATTGGCGTGTCTATTTTATTAAATATCTAAATATTGACGGAGATATAGCAATTAAAAATTTGAATTGTAGTTTTAGCGCTACAAATGGTCAACCATTTGTATGACGTAAAATGCATTTTAACGTCAGTTATTTGTTGAGTAGGTCAGTGCTGTGGTAATGTTTTGTAGCCGTTATTAGTCGAAATAATCAAGTCAAATCAAAGAATAATAAGTTTTTATTTTATTTAGCTAAGGCAGACATAATATTGGAATTTTATTGTTCCTTGAAATAGCAGTAAATAATATTTGATATTTTGATATATAAATACATATAACAGAGATTTATGAGCTGTACGGTTGGTAACCTTACACAAGGATTGTGATGTCACATGCATTTGGAATGTGTAAAACGTTGAATCCCTTTAATAATTAAAGAGACAAAATGACTTTTTTAATTGTTAATATCTCTTAACATATAAGAAGTTATTAAAAAATAATTGAACATTTGAGGTTCTAGTAACCCACTTTATCAATATATAGTACACTTTTATAGAAATTAAGACACAAACCATTATGAATGTATTTGACAGGTTAGAATATATGATAAAATATTTATCTCGATTAAATCGATAAAAATGAGACATCTGTGAATGAAACATGAATTTTATTGACGGGTTTGCACAAAAGATTTGAGGAAAGGTATTGTATTACAACAAAATAAAATTTAAATCAGTCGGTATTAAATGTTGTTCATAAAAACCGCTCTATCAAAAACGCACTAAAGATATCGAAAACTGAATATATTAGTTTGACAGGTCATAGAAACAGTACAGACTAAATTACGTACAAATTATTGTATCTCCATATTCTTGAGTTAATATTTTACAAAAATAAAATAAATAGGAGCAGATATTTCTGAAAATTGTAAGTTAATGTGTAAGAGGTATTTAAACATTTTACTTTAAAATGAAACATTTTGTATGATTTAATTTGTTACTTTTTTTTTGGAATAATAAACCTAAATTAAAATGACTAATTGACTTTGAATCTTGCTGTATTTTTATTATTGTGTATCTGTAATTAAAAAGTTTGGTAATTATTCGATATAGCTACACCTTTTGTTTTGAATCTTATAAAAAAAACTATTGCACTTTCGTCTATTTTATGATGCTTTTATTATAGTGAAAACATGTACAAATCACACGTAATACCCTTATACAATTTTTTTTATTAAAAAATAGACAGAATTTATACTTAAATTTGACCAATGAATGTTAAATATGACATTTTCATTTATATATGTAACATTGTCATTTTATTTCTAACCTCAAATTTGAACATTTAACTTTAACCATTAATGTTGTCTATTTTTAAATAAAAAATGGTATAATGTATATTGCGTAAGATTTGTACATGTTTTGAGTATACAACAAATGCCATAAAACATACAAAAATGCAGTAGTTTTTTAATGAGATACAAAACAAAACGTGTAGCTATATCGAATAATTACCAAAAAGTTTTTTGTTTTGAGTATACAACGACAAAACATAGTAGTTTTTTTTAGAATGATATAATTACCTTTGTTTCAGTAAACTAATAAATTGTAGTAATGGAGGATTGCAAATCAGAACAAATAAAGCTAGAATATGATGTGGGATTAACTGAACCAATAGAAACGGAATATTTAATCGGAGATATCAAAATAGAAATAGAAGAAATGCGAGTCGTCAATGAAGCAGGGCTATGCGATGATATAAAAACAGAAGTTAAAGGAGAAGAAAAATATAGTACAGATGAAGCTACACATTTACCCCGTGATGACTACTTTATTAAACTGGAAGTTCCAGAGCAACAACTTCAAAGTAAAATTAATACGAACGTGAAGCCTTATATTTGTGATGTATGTAACAAATTGTTTGACTCTAAGGCAGAAATCACAAAACATTTGCGTATACATTCAGCAAAAAAACTACATTCTTGTAATACATGTAGTAAAATATTTGCTGACTTGTCAAGTTTAACACGACATAAAAACACACATTTAGTTGCAAAGCCATTTTCTTGCAATGAGTGTAATAAAACCTTTAGTTCTTCACCACATTTAAAAGAACATAAAAACACACATTTAGCTCTAAAACCATTTTCTTGCGACGAATGTAAAAAAGCGTTTAATCGTTTATCCCATTTAAAAGAACATAAGAACACGCATTTAAGTGTGAAACCTTTTTCTTGTAATGAATGTAACAAAACATTCACTCTTTCATCTAATCTCAAACGACATAAAAACACACATTTAACTTTAAAACCATTTTCTTGCGATGAATGTAATAAAACGTTTAGTCATTCATCTAATTTAAAACAACATAAATACACACATTTAGCCTTAAAACCATTTTCTTGCGATGAATGTGATAAAACGTTCAGTCAATCATTACATTTAAAACGACATAAAAACACACATTTAGTTGTAGAACCATTGGTTAAATTATAACCAACTCTCTTATGATGGGCCCTTTATTACCCCATGATAGAACTGTATTTGAATTTTCCATTTAAGGTTCTGGTGTTGATAATGCTGGCCCTTTAATAATAGCAAATGTTTCGCTGCTAAAGCAATAAATTTAAACTGTTATCTACAGAGTTATCGACTCAATCATTTTATCAGCATTAAACCACTTTATATCTCGACGTGGAAAACCTACAACCATTTTGTTAAGTACACAATCTTAAAATAATTAAAATATTGATAATAAAACTCTCAAAAATGCTCGATTTTTCAATTGTTTATTGTAATTAATAGTTAATAGTTAATTGAAGTTAATATATGTGTATTGCAGTGTCTATTTTATTAAATATCTAAATGTTGACGGAGATATAGCAATTAAAAGTTTGAATTGTAGTTTTAGCACTAGAAATGGTAGGCCATATTTGTATGACGTGATATGCATTTTAGCGTCAGTTATTTGTTGATTAGGTCAGTGCTGTAGTAATATTTTGTAGCTGTTAGTAGTCAAATAATCAAGTCATATCAAAGAATAATAAGTTTATATTTTATTTAACCCTACTAAAGCAGACATAATATTGGAATTTGAGTGTTCGTTGAAATAGCTGTAAATAATATTTGATATTTTGTTATATAAATACATATAGCAGAGATTTATGAACTGTAAGGTTGGTAACCTTATTGGGATTGTGATGTCACATGCACTTGGAATGTGAAAAACGTTGAATCCCTTTAATAATTAAAGAGACAAAATAACTTTTTTAATTGTTAATATCTCTTAACATATAAGGAGTTCTAGTAACGCACTCTATCAATATATAGTACAATTTTATTGAAATTAAAACATTGGACACAAGCCCAATTTGAATGTATTTGACAGGTTAGAATATATGATAAAATATTAATGACGATTTAATGAATAAAAATGAGACATCTGTGAATGAAACATGAATTTTATTGACGGGTTTGCACAAAAGATTTGAGGAAAGGTATTGTATTACAACAAAATAAAATTTAAATCAGTCGGTATTAAATGTTGTTCATAAAAACCGCCAAAAACGCACTGCTCTATCAAAAACGCACTAAAGATATGGAAAACTGAATATATTAGTTTGACAGGTCATAGAAATGGTACGGACTAAATTACGTACAAATTATTGTATCTCCATATTCTTGAGTTAATATATTACAAAAATAAAATAAATAGAAGCAGATATTTCTGAAAATTGTAAGTTAATGTGTAAGAGGTATTCAAACATTTTACTTTAAAATGAAACATTTTGTATGATTTAATTTGTTACTTTTTTTTTGGAAATAATAAACCTAAATTAATATGACTAATTGACTTTGAATCTTTCTGTATCAATATTATTGTATATCTCTAATTAAAAAGTTGATAATTATTCGATATAGCTACACCTTTTGTTTTGAATCTTATAAAAAAAACTATTGCACTTTCGTATATTTTATGATGCTTTTATTATAGTGAAAATATGTACAAATCACACGCAATATACCTTATACAATTTTTTATTAAATAATAAACAGAATTTATGCTAAAAGTTGACTAATGACATTTTCATTTATATATGTAACATTGTCATTTTATTTCTAACCTCAAATTTGAACATTTAACTTTAACCATTAATGTTGTCTATTTCTAAATAAAAAATTGTATAATGTATATTGCGTAAGATGTGTACATGTTTTGAGTATACAACAAATGCCATAAAACGTACAAAAATGCAGAAGTTTTTTTAATGCGATACAAAACAAAAGGTGTAGCTATATCGAATAATTACCAAAAGTTTTTTTGTTTTGAGTATACAACGACAAAACATAGTAGTTTTTTTAGAATGATATAATTACCTTTGTTTCAGTAAACTAATAAATTGTAGTAATGGAGGATTGCAAATCAGAACAAATAAAGCTAGAAAATGATGTGGGATTAACTGAACCAATAGAAACGGAATATTTAAACGGAGATATCAAAATAGAAATAGAAGAAATGCGAGTCGTCAATGAAGCAGGGCTATGCGATGATATAAAAACAGAAGTTAAAGGAGAAGAAAAATATAGTACAGATGAAGCTACACATTTACCCCGTGATGACTACTTTATTAAACTGGAAGTTCCAGAGCAACAACTTCAAAGTAAAATTAATACGAACGTGAAGCCTTATATTTGTGATGTATGTAACAAATTGTTTGACTCTAAGGCAGAAATCACAAAACATTTGCGTATACATTCAGCAAAAAACTACATTCTTGTAATACATGTAGTAAAATATTTGCTAATTTGGCAAGTTTAAAACGACATAAAAACACACATTTAGTTGTAAAGCCATTTTCTTGCAATGAGTGTAATAAAACTTTTAGTCAGTCAATTCAATTAAAACGACATAAAAAGATACACTTAGGTCTAAAACCATTTTCTTGCGATGAATGTAAAAAAGCGTTTAATCGTTTATCGCATTTAAAGGTACATAAAAACACACATTTAACTTTAAAACCATTTTCTTGCGATGAATGTAAGAAAACGTTCAGTCAATCATGTCAATTAAAACGACATAAAAAGATACACTTAGGTCTAAAACCATTTTCTTGCGATGAATGTAAAAAAGCGTTTAAGCGTTTATCGCATTTAAAGGTACATAAAAACACACATTTAACTTTAAAACCTTTTTCTTGCGATGAATGTAAGAAAACGTTCAGTCAATCATGTCAATTAAAACAACATAAAAAGACACATTTAGTTGTAGAACCATTGGTTAAATTATAACCAACTCTCTTATGATGGGCCCTTTACCCCAAATACAGTTCTAAAATAATTGAACATTTGAGGTTCTAGTAACACGCTTTATCAATATATAGTACACTTTTATAGAAATTAAGACATAGGACACAAGCCCTTTCCTGCCTGAGCTTTCTATAAATATTTTTTAAAACTCCTTATATGTTAAGAGATATTAACAATTTAAAAAGTCATTATGTCTCTTTAATTATTAAAGGAATCAACGTTGTACACATTACAAATGCATATGACATCACAACCGCTGCCAACTTTACAGCTCATAAATCATAATAACATAACATAACTCCCAGAAAGCATAATAATATAAAAGAAATGAACAAATAAACAGAAACAATAATTCATTAATTCAATTAATCAAAATATCACATAAAATCGAGATTTTACTTTAACATAACTCCCGGGTTAGAATTACTTAGGAATTCCTAAGCTTCCTGATTTGGGAGTATCGCTAAGTTGCGAACTGCTCTCTTGATGGGGCCTGTAGAAGTCTGCACTATAGCGACGCGTTGTTGTTGATCTGGACCAGATATCAATTCAGTAATTCGACCGAGAATCCAATTAAATGGAGGAGAATTATCGTCTTTTATTAGTACCAGCGAACCGATTTCCATTTCAGGTCCTGAAGTTACCTTCCACTTAGTTCGCTGTTGAAGGTGATGAATGTAATCCGATGTCCATCTGCGCCAGTAGTGTTGGATGCACTGTTGAACATAATTGAATCGAGGCAGCTTGCTCATATTAGTAATATTTGAGGGATTTGGAATTGTAGTCAACGGGTGACCAATAAGATAGTGACCTGGGGTTACGGGTAGAAAATCGGAAGGATCGTTGGACATTGCATATAAAGGTCGAGAATTTAATATTGCTTCTATTTGGACCAATATAGTATAAGTGTCCTCGTATGTTAAGTTGGAAATTCCCAAAAAATCTTTTTTAAATGTGATTTTCAACCACGACTAAAATATAGTTGAATCGGACCAAAGATATATATTTGAAATTTAAACAGATAATGTGTTTGTCACTTTGGATGTCATTCTATTTAATATTACAGCTGAACATAGTTCAAGTCGAAGTATTGTTATGGTTTTTAATAGTAACTTTAGATTTTGAACAGAGAAGTGTTATATTGCAATTATTTTACTAAGGTGTGGCTTGGTATACTCAAAAATGTTAAGTTTGCTCAGATTGTCTAACAAAAATGTCCAATTAGTATGTAACTTAAGTGGAATTGGATCATCCCAATTTAAATCATATGACCATAACATTTGCAATAGTATTATAAAATTTATAATGTACGGTGAAAGAAGTCCTAAAGGATCAAATATTTTATGAATGAATGAATTTTCTAATATATTTTGGTCAGGGTTAACGGTCATGTGATTTGATTTTATGTATTTGTTCATAAAATCTGAATATAACCTTTTAAGTTCTGGGTTTGCGATTAGTTTTTTCAAGTGGAAGAAATCGCTTAATTGCTAGAGATTTAGATTCGCCAAGTAAGTTAGGGGATTCCTTGAATGGAATTGTGACAACAAATCGACCGTCTTCCTTACGTGTCATGGTTTTTTGGTAATGAGTCTCGCATGCAATTTCTTCATTGGTGTGAGGGTTTGCATTTTCCACGGACTCAATTTCCCAAAACTGTTGGAGTTGAGTTTGAATTTTCATGTTTTGTGACATATAACAATGCATGGATCTAGTTCTATTACGCATTCCTGTGATAATCCATCCTAACACAGTTTTTTGAACTGATAAACCGTTTTTTCTAAGGCTCATTTTACCAATGCTTAATAAATGCCAAAATATATCAGCGCCTAATAATAAATCAATTCCTTTGGATTTGAAGAATAATGGATCAGCAAGTTTAACATATTTTGGTAACTTTATATTTGGTGATTCAATGTCACATGTGGGTACGTTATCTGTTATTTTGTTAATGACAAAACAACTCAATGGTTTTGAGAAAGTATTGTGCATTGAGTTCAAATTTATGTTTATTTTGTTATTTATTTGGGTTCTGGACCGTCCCAAACCTAATACAGCAATATTGGTTGGTTCAAAAGGTAATTGTAACTGGTTTGCTAATTCTTTTGTAATAAAGCTAGTCTGGCTACCGCTATCGAGGAGAGCACGAGCCGTTATTAGTTTACCATTAGCATCAGGAATTTCAACTAGGGCTGTTGACAATAATACACTATTAGACTCCGAAACTTGACCTGTGAGAGTGAATTTATTATTATTATCATGATTTGACTCTACAGTTGGGATTGAATTATGTAAAATAGTGTTATGCCTCCCTTGGCATAAGTGACAATTAAAAGGGGATGGACAACTTTCGGCAAAATGTCCAGGCCTTAAACAATTAAAGCATAAATTTCTTTTACCAATCCCAATATATCTATCATCAATAGTGAGCTTACAGATACTAGGACATTTGTAAGTCAAATGTTTATCTTTACAGAAGAAACAGGTAGGTATTTTAGTAGTAGGTTTGTTTATATCCCTTGTTTCTAAGATTTCGGCTCTTTCTGATAATATTTTTAAGAGAGGTTCGAAAGTGGGATTAGGTACTCTCGACTCCGGTGAAGAATACCACTTTTCCTGAGTATCTTTGTCGAGTTTCTTTAATGTAATATGCGTAATGATAGCATCCCAACAATATTCTCGTGGTATTACGTTTTGTAGTGCCACTATATGTTTTCTTACGTGCGTGGTAATGGTTCTTAAGTTGGCACTGGATTCAATATTTGTGGATGGCGTGTCTATAAAGGATTGCAAATGATGAGCGATAATAAGTCGCTTATTATCATATCTATCTAAAAGAAGTTGCCACGCTGAGTTATAATTTTCTGGTGTTACTTCCACGGACGTAATAACCTCTAGAGCATCACCGATTAATAAGTTTTTTGTTTGGAATGTACTAAACTAATGAACATGGACTTGAACTGAGACCATTCCGTAATATCTCCACTAAATACTTTGATTTCTATTTTCCGTAATGGGCTTGTGTCCTCATTTCTTAGTGGTTGATTTTTCAATTGTTGATTGCAATTGATGTTAATAAATGTATATTGGCGTGTCAATTTTATTAAATATCCAAATGTTGACGGAGATATAGCAATTAAAAGTTTGAATTGCAGTTTTAGCGCTAGAAATGGTCGGCCATATTTGTATGACGTGAAATGCATTTTACCGTCAGTTGTTTGTTGAGTAGGTCAGTGCTGTGGTAATGCTTTGTAGATGTTGGTAGTCGAAATAATCAAGTCAAATCAAAGAATAATAAGTTTTTATTTTATTTAGCTAAGGCAGACATAATATTGGAATTTTATTGTTCCTTGAAATAGCAGTAAATAATATTTGATATTTTGATATATAAATACATATAACAGAGATTTATGAGCTGTACGGTTGGTAACCTTACACAAGGATTGTGATGTCACATGCATTTGGAATGTGTACAACGTTGAATCCCTTTAATAATTAAAGAGACAAAATGACTTTTTTAATTGTTAATATCTCTTAACATATAAGAAGTTATTAAAAAATAATTGAACATTTGAGGTTCTAGTAACCCACTTTATCAATATATAGTACACTTTTATAGAAATTAAGACACAAACCATTATGAATGTATTTGACAGGTTAGAATATATGATAAAATATTTATCTCGATTAAATCGATAAAAATGAGACATCTGTGAATGAAACATGAATTTTATTGACGGGTTTGCACAAAAGATTTGAGGAAAGGTATTGTATTACAACAAAATAAAATTTAAATCAGTCGGTATTAAATGTTGTTCATAAAAACCGCCAAAAACGCACTGCTCTATCAAAAACGCACTAAAGATATCGAAAACTGAATATATTAGTTTGACAGGTCATAGCAACAGTACAGACTAAATTACGTACAAATTATTGTATCTCCATATTCTTGAGTTAATATTTTACAAAAATAAAATAAATAGGAGCAGATATTTCGGAAAATTGTAAGTTAATGTGTAAGAGGTATTTAAACATTTTACTTTAAAATGAAACATTTTGTATGATTTAATTTGTTACTTTTTTTTTTGGAATAATAAACCTAAATTAAAATGACTAATTGACTTTGAATCTTGCTGTATTTTTATTATTGTGTATCTGTAATTAAAAAGTTTGGTAATTATTCGATATAGCTACACCTTTTGTTTTGAATCTTATAAAAAAAACTATTGCACTTTCGTCTATTTTATGATGCTTTTATTATAGTGAAAACATGTACAAATCACACGTAATACCCTTATACAATTTTTTTTATTAAAAAATAGACAAAATTTATACTTAAATTTGACCAATGAATGTGAAATATGACATTTTCATTTATATATGTAACATTGTCATTTTATTTCTAACCTCAAATTTGAACATTTAACTTTAACCATTAATGTTGTCTATTTTTAAATAAAAAATGGTATAATGTATATTGCGTAAGATTTGTACATGTTTTGAGTATACAACAAATGCCATAAAACATACAAAAATGCAGTAGTTTTTTAATGAGATACAAAACAAAACGTGTAGCTATATCGAATAATTACCAAAAAGTTTTTTGTTTTGAGTATACAACGACAAAACATAGTAGTTTTTTTAGAATGATATAATTACCTTTGTTTCAGTAAACTAATAAATTGTAGTAATGGAGGATTGCAAATCAGAACAAATAAAGCTAGAATATGATGTGGGATTAACTGAACCAATAGAAACGGAATATTTAATCGGAGATATCAAAATAGAAATAGAAGAAATGCGAGTCGTCAATGAAGCAAGGCTATGCGATGATATAAAAACAGAAGTTAAAGGAGAAGAAAAATATAGTACAGATGAAGCTACACATTTACCCCGTGATGACTACTTTATTAAACTAGAAGTTCCAGAGCAACAACTTCAAAGTAAAATTAATACGAACGTGAAGCCTTATATTTGTGATGTATGTAACAAATTGTTTGACTCTAAGGCAGAAATCACAAAACATTTGCGTATACATTCAGCAAAAAAACTACATTCTTGTAATACATGTAGTAAAATATTTGCTAACTTGTCAAGTTTAACACGACATAAAAACACACATTTAGTTGCAAAGCCATTTTCTTGCAATGAGTGTAATAAAACCTTTAGTTCTTCACCACATTTAAAAGAACATAAAAACACACATTTAGCTCTAAAACCATTTTCTTGCGACGAATGTAAAAAAGCGTTTAATCGTTTATCCCATTTAAAAGAACATAAGAACACGCATTTAAGTGTGAAACCTTTTTCTTGTAATGAATGTAACAAAACATTCACTCTTTCATCTAATCTCAAACGACATAAAAACACACATTTAACTTTAAAACCATTTTCTTGCGATGAATGTAATAAAACGTTTAGTCAATCATCTAATTTAACACAACATAAAAACACACATTTATCTTTAAAACCATTTTCTTGCGACGAATGTAAAAAAGCGTTTAATCGTTTATCTAATTTAAAAGAACATAAAAACACACATTTAGCTCTGAAACCATTTTCTTGCGATAAATGTAAAAAAGCGTTTAATCGTTTATCTAATTTAAAAGAACATAAAAACACACATTTAACTTTAAAACCATTTTCTTGCGATGAATGTAATAAAACGTTTAGTCATTCATCTAATTTAAAACAACATAAATACACACATTTAGCCTTAAAACCATTTTCTTGCGATGAATGTGATAAAACGTTCAGTCAATCATTACATTTAAAACGACATAAAAACACACATTTAGTTGTAGAACCATTGGTTAAATTATAACCAACTCTCTTATGATGGGCCCTTTATTACCCCATGATAGAACTGTATTTGAATTTTCCATTTAAGGTTCTGGTGTTGATTATGCTGGCCCTTTAATAATAGGAAATGTTTCGCTGCTAAAGCAATAAATTTAAACTGTTATCTACAGAGTTATCGACTCAATCATTTTATCAGCATTAAACCACTTTATATCTCGACGTGGAAAACCTACAACCATTTTGTTAAGTACACAATCTTAAAATAATTAAAATATTGATAATAAAACTCTCAAAAATGCTCGATTTTTCAATTGTTTATTGTAATTAATAGTTAATAGTTAATTGAAGTTAATATATGTGTATTGCAGTGTCTATTTTATTAAATATCTAAATGTTGACGGAGATATAGCAATTAAAAGTTTGAATTGTAGTTTTAGCACTAGAAATGGTCGGCCATATTTGTATGACGTGATATGCATTTTAGCGTCAGTTATTTGTTGATTAGGTCAGTGCTGTAGTAATATTTTGTAGCTGTTAGTAGTCAAATAATCAAGTCATATCAAAGAATAATAAGTTTATATTTTATTTAACCCTACTAAAGCAGACATAATATTGGAATTTGAGTGTTCGTTGAAATAGCTGTAAATAATATTTGATATTTTGTTATATAAATACATATAGCAGAGATTTATGAACTGTAAGGTTGGTAACCTTATACAGGGATTGTGATGTCACATGCACTTGGAATGTGAAAAACGTTGAATCCCTTTAATAATTAAAGAGACAAAATAACTTTTTTAATTGTTAATATCTCTTAACATATAAGGAGTTCTAGTAACGCACTCTATCAATATATAGTACACTTTTATTGAAATTAAAACCCAATGCCCAATTTGAATGTATTTGACAGGTTAGAATATATGATAAAATATTAATGACGATTTAATGAATAAAAATGAGACATCTGTGAATGAAACATGAATTTTATTGACGGGTTTGCACAAAAGATTTGAGGAAAGGTATTGTATTACAACAAAATAAAATTTAAATCAGTCGGTATTAAATGTTGTTCATAAAAACCGCCAAAAACGCACTGCTCTATCAAAAACGCACTAAAGATATGGAAAACTGAATATATTAGTTTGACAGGTCATAGAAACAGTACAGACTAAATTACGTACAAATTATTGTATCTCCATATTCTTGAGTTAATATATTACAAAAATAAAATAAATAGAAGCAGATATTTCTGAAAATTGTAAGTTAATGTGTAAGAGGTATTCAAACATTTTACTTTAAAATGAAACATTTTGTATGATTTAATTTGCTACTTTTTTTTTGGGAGTAATAAACCTAAATTAAAATGACTAATTGATTTTGAATCTTGCTGTATCAATATTATTGTATATCTCTAATTAAAAAGTTGATAATTATTCGATATAGCTACACCTTTTGTTTTGAATCTTATAAAAAAAACTATTGCACTTTCGTATATTTTATGATGCTTTTATTATAGTGAAAATATGTACAAATCACACGCAATATACCTTATACAATTTTTTATTAAATAATAAACAGAATTTATGCTAAAAGTTGACTAATGACATTTTCATTTATATATGTAACATTGTCATTTTATTTCTAACCTCAAATTTGAACATTTAACTTTAACCATTAATGTTGTCTATTTCTAAATAAAAAATGGTATAATGTATATTGCGTAAGATGTGTACATGTTTTCAGTATACAACACATGCCATAAAACGTACAAAAATGCAGAAGTTTTTTAATGCGATACAAAACAAAACGTGTAGCTATATCGAATAATTACCAAACAGTTTTTTTGGTTTGAGTATACAACGACAAAACATAGTAGTTTTTTTAGAATGATATAATTACTTTTGTTTCAGTAAACTAATAAATTGTAGTAATGGAGGATTGCAAATCAGAACAAATAAAGCTAGAAAATGATGTGGGATTAACTGAACAAATAGAAACGGAATATTTAAACGGAGATATCAAAATAGAAATAGAAGAAATGCGAGTCGTCTATGAAGCAGGGCTATGCGATGATATAAAAACAGAAATTAAAGGAGAAGAAAAATATAGTACAGATGAAGCTACACATTTTTCCCGTGATGACTACTTTATTAAACTGGAAGTTCCAGACCAACAACTTCAAAGTAAAATTAATACGAACGTGAAGCCTTATATTTGTGATGTATGTAACAAATTGTTTGACTCTAAGGCAGAAATCACAAAACATTTGCGTATACATTCAGCAAAAAAAGTACATTCTTGTAATACATGTAGTAAAATATTTGCTAATTTGGCAAGTTTAAAACGACATAAAAACACACATTTAGTTGTAAAGCCATTATCTTGCAATGAGTGTAATAAAACTTTTAGTCAGTCAAATCACTTGAAACACCATAAAGACACACATTTAACTTTAAAACTATTTTCTTGCGATGAATGTAAGAAAACGTTCAGTCAATCACGTCAATTAAAACGACATAAAAAGATACACTTAGGTCTAAAACCATTTTCTTGCGATGAATGTAAAAAAGCGTTTAATCGTTTATCGCATTTAAAGGTACATAAAAACACACATTTAACTTTAAAACCTTTTTCTTGCGATGAATGTAAGAAAACGTTCAGTCTATTAAATGATTTAAAACGACATAAAAACACACATTTAGTTGTAAAGCCATTATCTTGCAATGAGTGTAATAAAACTTTTAGTCAGTCAAATCACTTGAAACACCATAAAGACACACATTTAAGTGTGAAACCATTTCCTTGCGACGAATGTAATAAAACGTTCAGACAACCATTTCAATTAAAACGACATAAAAACACACATTTAGTTGTAGAACCATTGGTTAAATTATAACCAACTCTCTTATGATGGGCCCTTTACCCCAAATACAGTTCTAAAATAATTGAACATTTGAGGTTCTAGTAACCCGCTTTATCAATATATAGTACACTTTTATAGAAATTAAGACATAGGACACAAGCCCTTTCCTGCCTGAGCTTTCTATAATTATTTTTTAATAACTCCTTATATGTTAAGAGATATTAACAATTAAAAAAGTCATTTTGTCTCTTTAATTATTAAAGGAATCAACGTTGTACACATTACAAATGCATATGACATCACAACCGCTGCCAACTTTACAGCTCATAAATCTCTGCTATATGTATTTATATATCAAATATTATTTACACCTATTTCAAGGAACAATAAAATTTCAATATTATGTCTGCCTTAGCATGGTTAATTAAAATAAATACTTATTATTCTTTGATTTGACTTGATTATTTGACTACCAACAGCTACAAAACATTACCACAGCACTGACCTACTCAACAAATAACTGACGTTAAAATGCATTTCATGTCATACAAATGTGGCCGAACATTTCTAGCGCTAAAACTACAATTCAAATTTTTAATTGCTATATCTCCGTCAACATTTAGATATTTAATAAAATAGACACGCCAATACACATTTATTAACATCAATTTCAATCATCAATTGAAAATTCGACTACGAAAAAATGAGGACACAAGCCCATTACTGGATTTAAAAAATGCAACCATTCTTATAGTACATAAAAATGCCTTATTTAATGTATTTTGAGTATTGTTTTTTTTTCTAATAAAAATAATGAAAAACGATATTTTAAGTTTTTAAGCTTATTATTACACTTATTCTATATACAAAAAAATCAACTTTGAAATTTAAAAATATTGTTAAATATGTTAAAAATGGCGCTGAAGTAGATCCTGTCAAAAAATTGGACCTGGCGATTTTGGTTCTTCTATTTATCTGAATAATAAAAATAATAGCTATTGATGTTGTGAATAACATATTACAATTTCAGATGATTCGGTTGAATAGTTTTTCTTATTTTTACAACACCAGCCGAAAAAAGTAGTTTTAAGTATGCTATGACTATGTGGTTATTGATATATGCTAAAACGGCTGTAGAAACGAAACTATTGGCAATATCGTTACAAAAATTTAAGTCTATTCTTAAAAGACTACTTTCGAAATATCAAAGGAAAAAAAAACAATTTTTTTTTTGCAATTCTAGACCACCGTCCTCCCTTAAGACTATGTAATACGTATTTAACCATTTTAAATTTGATATTAGCGAATTTTATATTACAATTTCTTTAATTTACATTCATTTGTCCGATTTTTTATTTAAATAGTTTGGGTGAACATAAATATCAGTAAATATTTCGGTTCAAAGAAATTTTAAGTTTTTACTCATCAAATACATATTAATATTTGCTGTTATATATATATATATAGCATATATTAACACAAAATTATTGTAAAAATCATTTAATAATGCGATCAATAATGAAATTCTTTTAAATCTATTGCATCAATTTAATACAAATTTTACAAAAATAATATATACAGATGCATCCATTGATTTAGAAAGAAATAAAGCAGGATTTGCTATATATGAACAAATACATTTATTATTTGATAAATTTAAATCCTGGGGGCGTATACCTGGAACTCAAGTGAACTAACAGGATAATTAGGAAAGTTAACAGGATCTAATAATGATACTCCTGTCAAACTTATTTTACCATCACTCGAACCATTATTTTCCACTCGAACAAGAACATTGTTTCTTAAATAACAATACTTATCACCTTGCTTTTTCAACGACAGCGAAAACTGTTTAAAATGTATTACTCGTATATTATAACAAAGAATGTTTAAGTTTCTAGAAATTTCTAAATTTTGCTCAGTTACAACTGGTTGATTGCAAATTTGACTGTTCGATGTTATCAGAAAGATAACTTTCAGATAGATTTTGCTGAGCTCTAAAAGTCAACATGTTTCAGACAACATTATGTCATCTTACCGACTTTTATGCCGGACGGGAAGCCATTTAAATTTGGCGGCTTTTATCCATTTACCTATTTCCTATAGATGGCATTGTATGTTTCTGTTGTTGCACCTGTATATCTCTGATTTCTATATAGTTCTCTACTCTTCTTTCTGTCGCTCTCTTTCTCCCCACCACACAGGATACGACCGCACCTACCCCCTGCAACTCACCCTACCAACTCACCCCTAACACTAAAGGAATTCATTCACAAGGGAGACATCGTCAGTATTGGTCAGTATATCTTCGTGCTTTAGTTAAGAACAACGTGGTCTATTTGAAAGTACCGAATCAGAATTACGTGCAAATTATTGTCGTTGCATTTTACTGAGTGTTCAAATTCTACAAACGAAATTCAAGATGTCTGCTCAAAGGTATTTAATAATTACTTTTATTTGTTAGATTTAATTTGTTTAAACTTTAAATTTTCTATAATGGGCTTGTGTCCTCACTTGTGTACTACTTTATTGCGTGTCTATTTTATTAAATATCTAAATGTTGAAGGAGATATGAATTGATTTCAAGTTTGAATTGTAGTTTTACCGTTAGAAATGGTCGGCCATATTTGTATGACGTAACATGTAGTGAAATATGTTGATTTGGTCAGTGCTGTGTGTGTAGTAGCAAAGAATAATAAGTTTTTATTTTATTTAACCTTGTTACGGTAGATATAATATTGAAAATATAAGGAGTTATTAAAAAATAATTGAACATTTGAGGTTCTAGTGACCCACTTTATCAATTTATAGTACACTTTTATAGAAATTAAAACATAGGACATAAGCCCATTATTACACAATCCTATCTTTTACAGATTTACATTTATAGAACAAGTGTTCGTAGTTTTTCTTTCTTTTTAATAAATGCTAATTTTCTTTTTTAGAATGGAGAATTGCGAGGCCCTGCAAATGGATTTGGAGATTGATGACGAGTTAATGAATATTGTATACGATGACGGTATTGAAGTAAGAGAGGAGGTGGTCGGTGAAGAAGTGTGGCCTTGTGATGAAATAATACCAGAAGAACCGGATGTTGGTTCACAGGAAGTCACAAGTTCAAGTTCATCTGGTGATGAACAGCTACAAAGTACGAACATGAAGCCTCATGTTTGTGATGAATGCTATAAGTCGTTTAACACCACGCCTGAAATCTTGAATCATTTGCAGTCCCATTCATCGAAGAAACAATATATTTGTAATCTGTGCTTTAGGTCATTTAAATCTGCGTCTGTGTTAAGAAGACATAGACGCACACATTTACCTCATGATTTAAGATCATGTTCCTGCGATGAATGCACAATAACTTTTAGTAAATTGGCTAACATAAACCAGAATCCAAGTCCTTGGCCACTTAATTGTTTAGTTTGTGACAAATCGTTTATTCAGTTATCGAAGTTAAATCAGCATATGCACAAGCATCTAAAATTAAAAAAGTTTGCTTGTATTAAGTGCAGTAAGAAATGTACTGACCGGTCTGGTTTAAGACGGCATAAACTAAAATGTCCAGAATTGCTCAGGCAGTTAAGTAATTTAGAAATACGCTTGGAAGCAATGTTATTTACAAACTACTAAGACTTTTAAATATACATCAAGTTTAAAACGATACAAAAAAGAAGCATTGAGCTTAAAAAAGGTTAAAAGTCGTTAAAATTTAGGTTTTAATTCGTATTTTAATTTATTATGAGAAATTGATTCATTTTTAAGCAGATTCTTGTAAACATTCGAACGATTTGCTAAAATATTAATAGAAAACCTAATTAAAAGAAAACTACATCAAAATATTGGTCGTCCAGATCTTTTACTTAGAAAGTAGTTAGAAGAAGACGTCCTTTGTCTATTGTTGTCTGATTTAGTTATTTAGTCTATTGTTTAATCCATATTGCTGTTTTCATTATATTCTGGACATCTGTGTACTGAACAATTTCAAAAAATAAATAAATTTACATAAATATTTAATTGTGTTTTACTTATTAATTAAAAAAGACTTTAAATTTGAGTGTCTTAAGAATAAAAGATGTTTTCAACTCAGATATGTATTTTATATTATTCTTTTTTTAACTTGTAAATGGGCTAGTGTCCTATTAACAATTAAAAGTCATTTTGTCCTTTGAAAGGGATTCAACTTTATGGAAAATTACAAGACAGGTTGCTATCTCTTTTATACAACAGACCGTAAAAGAGATAGCATATTCATGACAGAACTCTGCTATATGTAAAACTACAATTCAA
This sequence comes from Panorpa germanica, assembly GCA_963678705.1. Lineage (NCBI taxonomy): Eukaryota > Metazoa > Arthropoda > Insecta > Mecoptera > Panorpidae > Panorpa > Panorpa germanica. The sequence goes on along the minus strand of OY783208.1, from coordinate 6,068,109 downwards.
ACTTTTAATTGCTATATCTCCATCAACATTTATATATTTAATAAAATAGACACGTCAATACACATTTATTAACATCAATTTTAATCAGTAATTGAAAAATCGACCACTAAAAAATGAGGACACAAGCCCTTAGTACATTAAAATTAAATTAAAATGTATTAAGGAATGCTTATTCTGAAAACAGAACTGGGAATGGAGCCTTAGAACAGTTAGACGAACACACTCATTATATAATTTAAGGATATACATTTTTAATTAAGTTCCGATGTTATATATTAATAATAATACATGTCTTCTATATTTAAAGATCATAAAAGATAAATATTTAAATATTAATTATTATATATTTCTAATAATGGTAACTTATTGCAATCTTCATATTTGATAAAATGGCGGTAAATTTAAATATATATTATCGAGTTAAGCTACTTTAAATAATCGGAATGATCCAATAAATATATATTTAATATTCGCGGCACAGTATTTAATACTACACACGTTTGTTAGTTCATGTTTTAGAAGAAAGATGGCGGAGTAGGATTTTGATAATAAATATTAAATGATGAAGATTGTAATAAAGGTACATTTATTTGTAAAAAAAAGAAATTTCAGCACAAAATCAAGATCTCATATATTAATAAATTATCATAGTGTGAAATACAGAGCGTAATTTTATGATATAATGGGCTTGTGTCCTATGTCTTAATTTCTATAAAAGTGTACTATATATTGATAAAGTGGGCTACTAGAACCTCAAATGTTTAATTATTTGTTAATAACTCCTTATATGTTAGGAGATATTAACAATTAAAAAAGTCATTTTGTCTCTTTAATTATTAAAGGGATTCAACGTTGTACAAACTCCAAGTGCATGTGACATCACAATCCTTGTGTAAGGTTACCAACCTTACAGATCATAAATCTCTGCTCTATGTATTTATATATCAAAATATCAAATATTATTTACAGCTATTTCAAGGAACAATAAAATTTCAATATTCTGTCTGCCTTAACAGGGTTAAATAAAATAAAAACTTATTATTCTTTAACTTGACTTGATTATTTGACTACCAACAGCTACAAAACATTACCACAGCACTGACCTACTTAACAAATAACTGACGTTAAAATGCATTTCACGTCATACAAATATGACCGACCATTTCTAGCGCTAAAACTACAATTCAAACTTTTAATTGCTATATCTCCGTCAACATTTAGATATTTAATAAAATAGACACGCCAATACACATTTATTAACATCAATTTCAATCAACAATTGAAGAATCGATCACTAAAAAATGAGGACACAAGCCCATTACTTATTTCTTATTTAATATTATATTTGCTAGCAGAGTGGAATTTTAAGAATAAATATTTTTTTACTTTACAGTGTGAGGCATCTACACTGTCATAAGATCGAAAGCTTACATGTCTACTGAAGAAATGGGCGATAAATATTGTCTTCTAGGTAAGCGATGTGTTTCTATATAAATATGTTCAATGTGTTGCAGATGATATATAGTCAGGGGCTGATACCTTTTATTTGAAATAGCTCAAATTTTTACTGCTTCTACCAGCTAGATATTGTTAGAATTATTTAGCGTCTTATTTAAATCATAATACAGGTTCGAATTAGTGGTTAAGTGGGCCCCAGGTTGCCCCTCTTATACTGGAGAACAATTAGCAATATTAAAAGCATTGAAAATTAATGAAAATATCAATAATAATAAAGTTATAATAATAAAGGATTCTTTAAGTGTTTTAAAAAACTTAAATTCTAAAGTAAACAAAACTGCAATGGTTTTTTAATTAGTTACAAAACAAAAAATGTAGCTGAACTAAATAATTATCAAATTCATTTAGTTGCTTTTTTTTAGTTATTTTAAATTAATAATGTTGCAAGAAATTGGAGCAGACGTTACAGGTATTATTCCTTTGATTCACTTGCGGTTCTACTAAAGGTGAAAATATTTTATCACAAATTTCACAACGAAACGGTTTCACATCTAAGTGTACATTTTTATGTTGATTTAAATCATTTGAACTTGCAAATATTTGATCACAAATGTCACATCGTAACTTTAATAAATGTATACTGGCATTTTTTTTTTTTTAATATCCAATTTTTAGTGGTCGATTTTTCAATATTTGATTGAAATTGATGTTAATAAATATGTATTGGCGTGTTTATTTTATTAAATATCTAAATGTTGACGGAGATGTAGCAATTTAAAGTTTGAATTGTAGTTTTAGCACTAGAAATGGTCGGCCATATTTGTATGACGTGAAATGCATTTTAACGTCAGTTATTTGTTGAGTAGGTCAGTGCTGTGGTCATGTTCTGTAGCTGTTGGTAGTCGAATAATCAAGTCATATCAAAGAATAATAAGTTTTTATTTTATTTAACCTTGCTAAGGCAGACATAATATTGAAATTTTATTATTCCTTGAAATAGCTGTAAATAATATTTGATATATAAATACATATAGCAGAGATTTATGATCTGTAATGTTGGTAACCTTACACAACGATTGTGATATCACATGCACTTGGAATGTGAAAAACGTTGAATCCCTTTAATAATTAAAGAGACAAAATAACTTTTTTAATTGTTAATATCTCTTAACATATAAGGAGTTCTAGTAACACACTTTATCAATATATAGTACACTTTTATAGAAATTAAGACATAGGACGCAAACCTATTATGAATGTATTTGACAGGTTAGAATATATGATAAAATATTTATCTCGATTAAATCGGTAAAAATGAGACATCTGTGAATGAAACATGAATTTTATTGACGGGTTTGCACAAAAGATTTGAGGAAAGGTATTGTATTACAACAAAATAAAATTTAAATCAGTCGGTATTAAATGTTGTTCATAAAAACCGCCAAAAACGCACTGCTCTATCAAAAACGCACTAAAGATATGGAAAACTGAATAAATTAGTTTGACAGGTCATAGAAACAGTACAGACTAAATTACGTACAAATTATTGTATCTCCATATTCTTGAGTTAATATATTACAAAAATAAAATAAATAGGAGCAGATATTTCTGAAAATTGTAAGTTAATGTGTAAGAGGTATTTAAACATTTTACTTTAAAATGAAACATTTTGTATGATTTAATTTGTTACTTTTTTTTTTGGAAATAATAAACCTAAATTAAAATGACTAATTGACTTTGAATCTTGCTGTATCAATATTATTGTATATCTCTAATTAAAAAGTTGATAATTATTCGATATAACTACACCTTTTGTTTTGAATCTTATAAAAAAAACTATTGCACTTTCGTATATTTTATGATGCTTTTATTATAGTGAAAATATGTACAAATCACACGCAATATACCTTATACAATTTTTTATTAAATAATAAACAGAATTTATGCTAAAAGTTGACTAATGACATTTTCATTTATATATGTAACATTGTCATTTTATTTCTAACCTCAAATTTGAACATTTAACTTTAACCATTAATGTTGTCTATTTCTAAATAAAAAATTGTATAATATATATTGCGTAAGATGTGTACATGTTTTGAGTATACAACACATGCCATAAAACGCACAAAAATGCAGAAGTTTTTTTAATGCGATACAAAACAAAAGGTGTAGCTATATCGAATAATTACCAAAAGTTTTTTTGTTTTGAGTATACAACGACAAAACAGTAATTTTTTTAGAATGATATAATTACCTTTGTTTCAGTAAACTAATAAATTGTAGTAATGGAGGATTGCAAATCAGAACAAATAAAGCTAGAAAATGATGTGGGATTAACTGAACCAATAGAAACGGAATATTTAATCGGAGATATCAAAATAGAAATAGAAGAAATGCGAGTCGTCAATAAAGCAGGGCTATGCGATGATATAAAAACAGAAGTTAAAGGAGAAGAAAAATATAGTACAGATGAAGCTACACATTTACCCTGTGATGACTACTTGATTAAACTGGAAGTTCCAGAGCAACAACTTCAAAGTAAAATTAATACGAACGTGAAGCCTTATATTTGTGATGTATGTAACAAATTGTTTGACTCTAAGGCAGAAATCACAAAACATTTGCGTATACATTCAGCAAAAAAACTACATTCTTGTAATACATGTAGTAAAATATTTGCTAATTTGGCAAGTTTAAAACGACATAAAAACACACATTTAGTTGTAAAGCCATTATCTTGCAATGAGTGTAATAAAACTTTTAGTCAGTCAATTCAATTAAAACGACATAAAAAGATACACTTAGGTCTAAAACCATTTTCTTGCGATGAATGTAAAAAAACGTTTAATCGTTTATCGCATTTAAAGGTACATAAAAACACACATTTAACTTTAAAACCATTTTCTTGCGATGAATGTAAGAAAACGTTCAGTCAATCATGTCAATTAAAACGACATAAAAAGATACACTTAGGTCTAAAACCATTTTCTTGCGATGAATGTAAAAAAGCGTTTAATCGTTTATCGCATTTAAAGGTACATTAAAACACACATTTAACTTTAAAACCATTTTCTTGCGATGAATGTAAGAAAACGTTCAGTCAATCATGTCAATTAAAACGACATAAAAAGATACACTTAGGTCTAAAACCATTTTCTTGCGATGAATGTAAAAAAGCGTTTAATCGTTTATCGCATTTAAAGGTACATTAAAACACACATTTAACTTTAAAACCATTTTCTTGCGATGAATGTAAGAAAACGTTCAGTCAATCATGTCAATTAAAACGACATAAAAAGATACACTTAGGTCTAAAACCATTTTCTTGCGATGAATGTAAAAAAGCGTTTAAGCGTTTATCGCATTTAAAGGTACATAAAAACACACATTTAACTTTAAAACCTTTTTCTTGCGATGAATGTAAGAAAACGTTTAGTCTATTAAATGATTTAAAACGACATAAAAACACACATTTAACTTTAAAACCTTTTTCTTGCAATGAGTGTAGTAAAACTTTTAGTCAGTCAAATCACTTAAAACACCATAAAAATACACATTTAAGTGTGAAACCATTTCCTTGCGACGAATGTAAAAAAGCGTTTAATCAATCATCACATTTAAAAGAACATAAAAACACGCATTTAAGTGTAAAACCTTTTTCTTGTGACGAGTGTAGTAAAACGTTCAGTCTTTCATCTCATCTCAAACGACATAAATACACACATTTAACTTTCAAAACATTTCCTTGCGATGAATGTAATAAAACGTTCAGGCAACCATTTCAATTAAAACGACATAAAAACACACATTTAGTTGTAGAACCATTGGTTAAATTATAACCAACTCTCTTATGATGGGCCCTTTACCCCAAACACAGTTTTAAAATAATTGAACATTTGAGGTTCTAGTAACCCGCTTTATCAATATATAGTACACTTTTATAGAAATTAAGACATAGGACACAAGCCCTTTCCTGCCTGAGCTTTCTATAATTATTTTTTAATAACTCCTTATATGTTAAGAGATATTAACAATTAAAAAAGTCATTTTGTCTCTTTAATTATTAAAGGAATCAACGTTGTACACATTACAAATGCATATGACATCACAACCGCTGCCAACTTTACAGCTCATAAATCTCTGCTATATGTATTTATATATCAAATATTATTTACACCTATTTCAAGGAACAATAAAATTTCAATATTATGTCTGCCTTAGCATGGTTAATTAAAATAAATACTTATTATTCTTTGATTTGACTTGATTATTTGACTACCAACAGCTACAAAACATTACCACAGCACTGACCTACTCAACAAATAACTGACGTTAAAATGCATTTCATGTCATACAAATGTGGCCGAACATTTCTAGCGCTAAAACTACAATTCAAATTTTTAATTGCTATATCTCCGTCAACATTTAGATATTTAATAAAATAGACACGCCAATACACATTTATTAACATCAATTTCAATCATCAATTGAAAATTCGACTACGAAAAAATGAGGACACAAGCCCATTACTGGATTTAAAAAATGCAACCATTCTTATAGTACATAAAAATGCCTTATTTAATGTATTTTGAGTATTGTTTTTTTTTCTAATAAAAATAATGAAAAACGATATTTTAAGTTTTTAAGCTTATTATTACACTTATTCTATATACAAAAAAATCAACTTTGAAATTTAAAAATATTGTTAAATATGTTAAAAATGGCGCTGAAGTAGATCCTGTCAAAAAATTGGACCTGGCGATTTTGGTTCTTCTATTTATCTGAATAATAAAAATAATAGCTATTGATGTTGTGAATAACATATTACAATTTCAGATGATTCGGTTGAATAGTTTTTCTTATTTTTACAACACCAGCCGAAAAAAGTAGTTTTAAGTATGCTATGACTATGTGGTTATTGATATATGCTAAAACGGCTGTAGAAACGAAACTATTGGCAATATCGTTACAAAAATTTAAGTCTATTCTTAAAAGACTACTTTCGAAATATCAAAGAAAAAAAAAACAATTTTTTTTTTGCAATTCTAGACCACCGTCCTCCCTTAAGACTATGTAATACGTATTTAACCATTTTAAATTTGATATTAGCGAATTTTATATTACAATTTCTTTAATTTACATTCATTTGTCCGATTTTTTATTTAAATAGTTTGGGTGAACATAAATATCAGTAAATATTTCGGTTCAAAGAAATTTTAAGTTTTTACTCATCAAATACATATTAATATTTGCTGTTATATATATATATATAGCATATATTAACACAAAATTATTGTAAAAATCATTTAATAATGCGATCAATAATGATATTCTTTTAAATCTATTGCATCAATTTAATACAAATTTTACAAAAATAATATATACAGATGCATCCATTGATTTAGAAAGAAATAAAGCAGGATTTGCTATATATGAACAAATACATTTATTATTTGATAAATTTAAATCCTGGGGGCGTATACCTGGAACTCAAGTGAACTAACAGGATAATTAGGAAAGTTAACAGGATCTAATAATGATACTCCTGTCAAACTTATTTTACCATCACTCGAACCATTATTTTCCACTCGAACAAGAACATTGTTTCTTAAATAACAATACTTATCACCTTGCTTTTTCAACGACAGCGAAAACTGTTTAAAATGTATTACTCGTATATTATAACAAGGAATGTTTAAGTTTCTAGAAATTTCTAAATTTTGCTCAGTTACAACTGGTTGATTGCAAATTTGACTGTTCGATGTTATCAGAAAGATAACTTTCAGATAGATTTTGCTGAGCTCTAAAAGTCAACATGTTTCAGACAACATTATGTCATCTTACCGACTTTTATGCCGGACGGGAAGCCATTTAAATTTGGCGGCTTTTATCCATTTACCTATTTCCTATAGATGGCATTGTATGTTTCTGTTGTTGCACCTGTATATCTCTGATTTCTATATAGTTCTCTACTCTTCTTTCTGTCGCTCTCTTTCTCCCCACCACACAGGATACGACCGCACCTACCCCCTGCAACTCACCCTACCAACTCACCCCTAACACTAAAGGAATTCATTCACAAGGGAGACATCGTCAGTATTGGTCAGTATATCTTCGTGCTTTAGTTAAGAACAACGTGGTCTATTTGAAAGTACCGAATCAGAATTACGTGCAAATTATTGTCGTTGCATTTTACTGAGTGTTCAAATTCTACAAACGAAATTCAAGATGTCTGCTCAAAGGTATTTAATAATTACTTTTATTTGTTAGATTTAATTTGTTTAAACTTTAAATTTTCTATAATGGGCTTGTGTCCTCACTTGTGTACTACTTTATTGCGTGTCTATTTTATTAAATATCTAAATGTTGAAGGAGATATGAATTGATTTCAAGTTTGAATTGTAGTTTTACCGTTAGAAATGGTCGGCCATATTTGTATGACGTAACATGTAGTGAAATATGTTGATTTGGTCAGTGCTGTGTGTGTAGTAGCAAAGAATAATAAGTTTTTATTTTATTTAACCTTGTTACGGTAGATATAATATTGAAAATATAAGGAGTTATTAAAAAATAATTGAACATTTGAGGTTCTAGTGACCCACTTTATCAATTTATAGTACACTTTTATAGAAATTAAAACATAGGACATAAGCCCATTATTACACAATCCTATCTTTTACAGATTTACATTTATAGAACAAGTGTTCGTAGTTTTTCTTTCTTTTTAATAAATGCTAATTTTCTTTTTTAGAATGGAGAATTGCGAGGCCCTGCAAATGGATTTGGAGATTGATGACGAGTTAATGAATATTGTATACGATGACGGTATTGAAGTAAGAGAGGAGGTGGTCGGTGAAGAAGTGTGGCCTTGTGATGAAATAATACCAGAAGAACCGGATGTTGGTTCACAGGAAGTCACAAGTTCAAGTTCATCTGGTGATGAACAGCTACAAAGTACGAACATGAAGCCTCATGTTTGTGATGAATGCTATAAGTCGTTTAACACCACGCCTGAAATCTTGAATCATTTGCAGTCCCATTCATCGAAGAAACAATATATTTGTAATCTGTGCTTTAGGTCATTTAAATCTGCGTCTGTGTTAAGAAGACATAGACGCACACATTTACCTCATGATTTAAGATCATGTTCCTGCGATGAATGCACAATAACTTTTAGTAAATTGGCTAACATAAACCAGAATCCAAGTCCTAGGCCACTTAATTGTTTAGTTTGTGACAAATCGTTTATTCAGTTATCGAAGTTAAATCAGCATATGCACAAGCATCTAAAGTTAAAAAAGTTTGCTTGTATTAAGTGCAGTAAGAAATGTACTGACCGGTCTGGTTTAAGACGGCATAAACTAAAATGTCCAGAATTGCTCAGGCAGTTAAGTAATTTAGAACTACGCTTGGAAGCAATGTTATTTACAAACTACTAAGACTTTTAAATATACATCAAGTTTAAAACGATACAAAAAAGAAGCATTGAGCTTAAAAAAAGGTTAAAAGTCGTTAAAATTTAGTTTTTAATTCGTATTTTAATTTATTATGAGAAATTGATTCATTTTTAAGCAGATTCTTGTAAACATTCGAACGATTTGCTAAAATATTAATAGAAAACCTAATTAAAAGAAAACTACATCAAAATATTGGTCGTCCAGATCTTTTACTTAGAAAGTAGTTAGAAGAAGACGTCCTTTGTCTATTGTTGTCTGATTTAGTTATTTAGTCTATTGTTTAATCCATATTGCTGTTTTCATTATATTCTGGACATCTGTGTACTGAACAATTTCAAAAAATAAATAAATTTACATAAATATTTAATTGTGTTTTACTTATTAATTAAAAAAGACTTTAAATTTGAGTGTCTTAAGAATAAAAGATGTTTTCAACTCAGATATGTATTTTATATTATTCTTTTTTAACTTGTAAATGGGCTAGTGTCCTATTAACAATTAAAAGTCATTTTGTCCTTTGAAAGGGATTCAACTTTATGGAAAATTACAAGACAGGTTGCTATCTCTTTTATACAACAGACCGTAAAAGAGATAGCATATTCATGACAGAACTCTGCTATATGTAAAACTACAATTCAAACTTTTAATTGCTATATCTCCATCAACATTTATATATTTAATAAAATAGACACGTCAATACACATTTATTAACATCAATTTTAATCAGTAATTGAAAAATCGACCACTAAAAAATGAGGACACAAGCCCTTAGTACATTAAAATTAAATTAAAATGTATTAAGGAATGCTTATTCTGAAAACAGAACTGGGAATGGAGCCTTAGAACAGTTAGACGAACACACTCATTATATAATTTAAGGATATACATTTTTAATTAAGTTCCGATGTTATATATTAATAATAATACATGTCTTCTATATTTAAAGATCATAAAAGATAAATATTTAAATATTAATTATTATATATTTCTAATAATGGTAACTTATTGCAATCTTCATATTTGATAAAATGGCGGTAAATTTAAATATATATTATCGAGTTAAGCTACTTTAAATAATCGGAATGATCCAATAAATATATATTTAATATTCGCGGCACAGTATTTAATACTACACACGTTTGTTAGTTCATGTTTTAGAAGAAAGATGGCGGAGTAGGATTTTGATAATAAATATTAAATGATGAAGATTGTAATAAAGGTACATTTATTTGTAAAAAAAAGAAATTTCAGCACAAAATCAAGATCTCATATATTAATAAATTATCATAGTGTGAAATACAGAGCGTAATTTTATGATATAATGGGCTTGTGTCCTATGTCTTAATTTCTATAAAAGTGTACTATATATTGATAAAGTGGGCTACTAGAACCTCAAATGTTTAATTATTTGTTAATAACTCCTTATATGTTAGGAGATATTAACAATTAAAAAAGTCATTTTGTCTCTTTAATTATTAAAGGGATTCAACGTTGTACAAACTCCAAGTGCATGTGACATCACAATCCTTGTGTAAGGTTACCAACCTTACAGATCATAAATCTCTGCTCTATGTATTTATATATCAAAATATCAAATATTATTTACAGCTATTTCAAGGAACAATAAAATTTCAATATTCTGTCTGCCTTAACAGGGTTAAATAAAATAAAAACTTATTATTCTTTAACTTGACTTGATTATTTGACTACCAACAGCTACAAAACATTACCACAGCACTGACCTACTTAACAAATAACTGACGTTAAAATGCATTTCACGTCATACAAATATGACCGACCATTTCTAGCGCTAAAACTACAATTCAAACTTTTAATTGCTATATCTCCGTCAACATTTAGATATTTAATAAAATAGACACGCCAATACACATTTATTAACATCAATTTCAATCAACAATTGAAGAATCGATCACTAAAAAATGAGGACAGAAGCCCATTACTTATTTCTTATTTAATATTATTTTTGCTAGCAGAGTGGAATTTTAACAATAAATATTTTTTTACTTTACAGTGTGAGGCATCTACACTGTCATAAGATCGAAAGCTTACATGTCTACTGAAGAAATGGGCGATAAATATTGTCTTCTAGGTAAGCGATGTGTTTCTATATAAATATGTTCAATGTGTTGCAGATGATATATAGTCAGGGGCTGATACCTTTTATTTGAAATAGCTCAAATTTTTACTGCTTCTACCAGCTAGATATTGTTAGAATTATTTAGCGTCTTATTTAAATCATAATACAGGTCCGAATTAGTGGTTAAGTGGGCCCCAGGTTACCCCTCTTATACTGGAGAACAATTAGCAATATTAAAAGCATTGAAAATTAATGAAAATATCAATAATAATAAAATTATAATAATAAAGGATTCTTTAAGTGTTTTAAAAAACTTACATTCTAATGATAACAAATCAAATAATGATATTTTGACACGCAAAATTAAGGAGATGTATTTCAATATAATAAATAATATATTATATATCATAAATTTATATATCTATTTACTTATTTGCCTTGACTTTCTTTCGTCATATCCACCATCAAACATTTTTTATACATCTTTTATAATTTATAATTCAATTTTACAAATTTCTAAATATTTCAATAATTCACTAATTAATTTTAAATCACTTAATAAAAATTTAGCATTAACAGGAATAGTTTTAATTACATCTAATATATCACTATTCAATTTTGATCTTTCTAAACTATAATTTATGCATTCAAATATAATATGATCCAAAGTTCCTTCTTCACCACATTGACATCTATCGTCGGATTTAATATTAATTTTGTACAGGTGAGCTGGACAGGTGAGTTTTACAATGATTACTTTTGATTCTGATTATAGTTGATATAATTTTGCGGGGCTCATTTCTAAACCATCTCTTCTTACTTAAATTTGGATGTAACATATAATAATCTCTTCCTTTTAACTGACTTTTGTTAATGAAATCTTGGTTTCTCAAATTAAATTAATTCACTAAAGTAATTTCACTTTCATCTCAATTTCTAAATTTATTGATTCCTTTGCCAATTTGTTCGCAATTTCGTTTCCTCTTATTCCACAATGTCCTGGTATCCACATAAATTTTTTATTATATTGAAATACATCTCCTTAATTTTCCATGTCAATATATCATTATTTGATTTGTTATCATTAGAATTTAAATTTTTTAAAACACTGAAATAATCCGTTATTATTATAATTTTATTATTGTTGATATTTTCATTAATTTCCAATGCTTTTAATAGTGCTAATTGTTCTCCAGTATAAGAGCTAACTTTGTTATTTTATTTAAATTTATCAAATAGTAAATGTATTTGTTCATATATAGCAAATCCTGCTTTATTTCTTTCTAAATCAATGGATGCATCTGTATATATTATTTTTGTATTAAATTGATGCATTAGATATAAAAACATTTCATTATTTATCGCATTATTAAAAAATTTTGACAATAATTGTGTGTTTATATATATATATATATATATATATATATATATATATATATATATATATATATATATATCCATAGGTTTAATTAATGATTCAAAAGGAATAGAGTATATAGGAGATTTGGAATTTGTTTGTAAATTTAGATCCTTTAATTTCATGTAACTATTTATTAAAAACGTAATTATTTGTACATGTTTTTAGTATACAACAAACGCCATAAAATTTACAAAACTGCAATAGTTTTTTAACTAGCTACAAAACAAAAAATGTAGCTGAACTAAATAATTATCAAATTCATTTAGTTGCTTTTTTTTAGTTATTTTAAATTAATAATGTTGCAAGAAAATGGAGCAGACGTTACAGGTATTATTCCTTTGATTCACTTGCGGTTCTATTAAAGGTGAAAATATTTTATCACAAATTTCACAACAGAACGGTTTCACATCTAAGTGTACATTTTTATGTTGATTTAAATCATTTGAACTTGCAAATATTTGATCACAAATGTCACATCGTAACGATTCATCCAAATGCTTTTTCTTATGCAGATTTAAACTACTTATGCTTGAATATGTTTTCTCACAAACGTCACAAGAAAATGGTTTAATTATCTTATTTAAACGTGTTTTTTTATGTTTATTTAAACTACTAAAGCTTGAATATGTCTTGTCACAAACGTCACAAGAAAACGGATTCACATCTAAGTGTGTATTTTTATGTTGGTTTAAATAAAATGAACTTACGAATGATTTATCACAAATACCGCAAGAAAATGGTTTAACGTCTAAGTGTTTATTTTTGTGTTGTTTTAGATTAGTTAATCGAACAAATGTTTTGTCACAAATGTCACAAGAAAACGGTTTTAATTCTAAATGTGTAACTTTATGACACTTCAATGTTCCTGAGCTTACAAATTTTTTATTACAAATGTCACAAGAAAATGGCTTAACCTCTAAGTGCATTTTTTTATGCCGTTTTAAATATAATGAACTTATAAATGTTTTATCACACATACCACAAGAAAACGATTTAACATCCAAATGTATATTTTTGTGTTCTTTCAAATTATTTAATCTTACAAATGTTTTATCACAAATGTCACACGAAAACGGTTTTTCATCTATATGCTTAACTTTATGTCTCTTTAATTGGGCTGAGCTTAACATATTTTTATTACAAATGTCACAAGAGAATTCTTTAATCTCTAAATGACGAGCTAATGACTTCTTACATAAAAATTTCTTGCCAAAATGTAATTGTAGATGTTTTAACATTTCTTTCCGATTGTAACACGATTCGGTACAGACATCACAGATATAATACTTCTGATTCGCTTCCGATTCGATATATCTTCGAGTACGATCAATTTCAGTTGCTTTCTTTGAGACTTTGAGATTAGGAGCTGTTTTTAGGTGCTCCTCAAGTTTACTGGAGTCAAGTAACAAGTCACTGTCACACGAAATAGTTGCTTCATTTGAATATTCATCGATCTCTTCCTTAATCTCAATTTTTATTTCAACACATAATTGTTCTCCTTCATCAAGGAGTTCGCCGTCATCTTCTCTTTTTATAAATGCCCGCATATTTTCTTCATTTCTTGCTTCATTAAACGTGATATCTTCGGATTTAATTTCGTGTGGATTGTTCGCTGCCATTTTAATTAGATCCTAGTAAATTTCTGAAAGGAAATACTATAATGGAATATAATAAAACCTAATGCTCAATATAATGTAGATAATTTTCTTTGGGTAATTATTGGATATAGCTACACCTTTTGTTCTAAATCTAATTAAAAGAACTACTGCATTTTTGTATGTTTTATAGCGTTTGTTGTATACTAAAAACATGCACAAATCTTACGTAATATACATTATACCATTTTTTATTTAGGAAAAGACAATTTTAATGGTTAAAGTTAAAATTTCGAATTTGAGGTTAGAAATAATATTACAATGTTCCATATATAAATGAAAAAACTACATTCTTGTAATACGTGTAGTAAAATATTTGCTAATTTGTCAAGTTTAAAACGACATAAAAACACACATTTAGTTGTAAAGCCATTTTCTTGCAATGAGTATAATAAAACTTTTAGTCAGTCAATTCACTTAAAACATCATAAAGACACACATTTAGGTCTGAAACCATTTTCTTGCGATGAATGTAAAAAAGCGTTTAATCGTTTATAGCATTTAAAAGAACATAAAAACACACATTTAGTTGTAGAACCATTGGTTAAATTATAACCAACTTTCTTATGATGGGCCCTTTATTACCCCATGATAGAACTGTATTTGAATTTTCCATTTAAGGTTCTGGTGTTGATTATGCTGGCCCTTTAATAATAGGAAAAGTTTCGCTGCTAAAGCAATAAATTTAAACTGTTATCTACAGAGTTATCGACTCAATCATTTTATCAGCATTAAACCACTTTATATCTCGACGTGGAAAACCTACAACCATTTTGTTAAGTACACAATCTTAAAAAAATTAAAATATTGATAATAAAATTATGTTTAACTCTCAAAAATGCTTGATTTTTCAATTGTTTTTTGTAATTAATAGTTAATAGTTAATTGAAGTTAATATATGTGTATTGCAGTGTCTATTTTATTAAATATCTAAATGTTGACGGAGATATAGCAATTAAAAGTTTGAATTGTAGTTTTAGCACTAGAAATGGTCGACCATATTTGTATGACGTGAAATGCATTTTAGCGTCAGTTATTTGTTGTGTAGGTCAGTGCTGTAGTAATGTTTTGTAGCTGTTGGTAGTCAAATAATCAAGTCATATCAAAGAATAATAAGTTTATATTTTATTTAACCCTACTAAAGCAGACATAATATTGGAATTTGTGTGTTCGTTGAAATAGCTGTAAATAATATTTGATATTTTGTTATATAAATACATATAGCAGAGATTTATTAACTGTAAGGTTGGTAACCTTACACAGGGATTGTGATGTCACATGCACTTGGAATGTGAAAAACGTTGAATCTCTTTAATAATTAAAGAGACAAAATAACTTTTTTAATTGTTAATATCTCTTAACATATAAGGAGTTCTAGTAACGCACTTTATCAATATATAGTACACTTTTATAGAAATTAAGACATAGGACGCAAACCCATTGTGAATGTATTTGACAGGTTAGAATATATGATAAAATATTTATCTCGATTAAATCGATAAAAATGAGACATCTGTGACTGAAACATGAATTTTATTGACGGGTTTGCACAAAAGATTTGAGGAAAGGTATTGTACTCGTATTACAACAAAATAAAATTTAAATCAGTCGGTATTAAATGTTGTTCATAAAAACCGCCAAAAACGCACTGCTCTATCAAAAACGCACTAAAGATATCGAAAACTGAATATATTAGTTTGACAGGTCATAGAAACAGTACAGACTAAATTACGTACAAATTATTGTATCTCCATATTCTTGAGTTAATATATTACAAAAATAAAATAAATAGAAGCAGATATTTCGGAAAATTGTAAGTTAATGTGTAAGAGGTATTTAAACATTTTACTTTAAAATGAAACATTTTGTATGATTTAATTTGTTACTTTTTCTTTTGGAAATAATAAACCTAAATTATTATGACTAATTGACTTTGAATCTTGCTGTATCAATATTATTGTATATCTCTAATTAAAAAGTTGATAATTATTCGATATAGCTACACCTTTTGTTTTGAATTTTATAAAAAAAACTATTGCACTTTCGTATATTTTATGATGCTTTTATTATAGTGAAAATATGTACAAATCACACGCAATATACCTTATACAATTTTTTATTAAATAATAAACAGAATTTATGCTAAAAGTTGACTAATGACATTTTCATTTATATATGTAACATTGTCATTTTATTTCTAACCTCAAATTTGAACATTTAACTTTATCCATTAATGTTGTCTATTTCTAAATAAAAAATTGTATAATGTATATTGCGTAAGATGTGTACATGTTTTGAGTATACAACACATGCCATAAAACGTACAAAAATGCAGAAGTTTTTTTAATGCGATACAAAACAAAAGGTGTAGCTATATCGAATAATTACCAAAAGTTTTTTTGTTTTGAGTATACAACGACAAAACATAGTAGTTTTTTTAGAATGATATAATTACCTTTGTTTCAGTAAACTAATAAATTGTAGTAATGGAGGATTGCAAATCAGAACAAATTAAGCTAGAAAATGATGTGGGGTTAACTGAACCAATAGAAACGGAATATTTAAACGGAGATATCAAAATAGAAATAGAAGAAATGCGAGTCGTCAATAAAGCAGGGCTATGCGATGATATAAAAACAGAAGTTAAAGGAGAAGAAAAATATAGTACAGATGAAGCTACACATTTACCCCGTGATGACTACTTTATTAAACTGGAAGTTCCAGAGCAACAACTTCAAAGTAAAATTAATACGAACGTGAAGCCTTATATTTGTGATGTATGTAACAAATTGTTTGACTCTAAGGCAGAAATCACAACACATTTGCGTATACATTCAGCAAAAAAAGTACATTCTTGTAATACATGTAGTAAAATATTTGCTAATTTGGCAAGTTTAAAACGACATAAAAACACACATTTAGTTGTAAAGCCATTTTCTTGCAATGAGTGTAATAAAACTTTTAGTCAGTCAATTCAATTAAAACGACATAAAAAGATACACTTAGGTCTAAAACCATTTTCTTGCGATGAATGTAAAAAAGCGTTTAATCGTTTATCGCATTTAAAGGTACATAAAAACACACATTTAACTTTAAAACCATTTTCTTGCGATGAATGTAAGAAAACGTTCAGTCAATCATGTCAATTAAAACGACATAAAAAGATACACTTAGGTCTAAAACCATTTTCTTGCGATGAAATTAAAAAAGCGTTTAATCGTTTATCGCATTTAAAGGTACATTAAAACACACATTTAACTTTAAAACTATTTTCTTGCGATGAATGTAAGAAAACGTTCAGTCAATCACGTCAATTAAAACGACATAAAAAGATACACTTAGGTCTAAAACCATTTTCTTGCGATGAATGTAAAAAAGCGTTTAATCGTTTATCGCATTTAAAGGTACATAAAAACACACATTTAGTTGTAAAGCCATTTTCTTGCAATGAGTGTAGTAAAACTTTTAGTCAGTCAAATCACTTAAAACACCATAAAAACACACATTTAAGTGTGAAACCATTTTCTTGCGACGAATGTAAAAAAGCGTTTAATCAATCATCACATTTAAAAGAACATAAAAACACGCATTTAAGTGTAAAACCTTTTTCTTGTGACGAGTGTAGTAAAACGTTCAGTCTTTCATCTCATCTCAAACGACATAAATACACACATTTAACTTTCAAAACATTTCCTTGCGATGAATGTAATAAAACGTTCAGACAACCATTTCAATTAAAACGACACAAAAACACACATTTAGTTGTAGAACCATTGGTTAAATTATAACCAACTCTCTTATGATGGGCCCTTTACCCCAAATACAGTTCTAAAATAATTGAACATTTGAGGTTCTAGTAACCCGCTTTATCAATATATAGTACACTTTTATAGAAATTAAGACATAGGACACAAGCCCTTTCCTGCCTGAGCTTTCTATAATTATTTTTTAATAACTCCTTATATGTTAAGAGATATTAACAATTTAAAAAGTCATTTTGTCTCTTTAATTATTAAAGGAATCAACGTTGTACACATTACAAATGCATATGACATCACAACCGCTGCCAACTTTACAGCTCATAAATCTCTGCTATATGTATTTATATATCAAATATTATTTACACCTATTTCAAGGAACAATAAAATTTCAATATTATGTCTGCCTTAGCATGGTTAATTAAAATAAATACTTATTATTCTTTGATTTGACTTGATTATTTGACTACCAACAGCTACAAAACATTACCACAGCACTGACCTACTCAACAAATAACTGACGTTAAAATGCATTTAATGTCATACAAATATGGCCGAACATTTCTAGCGCTAAAACTACAATTCAAATTTTTAATTGCTATATCTCCGTCAACATTTAGATATTTAATAAAATAGACACGCCAATACACATTTATTAACATCAATTTCAATCATCAATTGAAAATTCGACTACGAAAAAATGAGGACACAAGCCCATTACTGGATTTAAAAAATGCAACCATTCTTATAGTACATAAAAATGCCTTATTTAATGTATTTTGAGTATTGTTTTTTTTTTCTAATAAAAATAATGAAAAACGATATTTTAAGTTTTTAAGCTTATTATTACACTTATTCTATATACAAAAAAATCAACTTTGAAATTTAAAAATATTGTTAAATATGTTAAAAATGGCGCTGAAGTAGATCCTGTCAAAAAATTGGACCTGGCGATTTTGGTTCTTCTATTTATCTGAATAATAAAAATAATAGCTATTGATGTTGTGAATAACATATTACAATTTCAGATGATTCGGTTGAATAGTTTTTTTTATTTTTACAACACCAGCCGAAAAAAGTAGTTTTAAGTATGCTATGACTATGTGGTTATTGATATATGCTAAAACGGCTGTAGAAACGAAACTATTGGCAATATCGTTACAAAAATTTAAGTCTATTCTTAAAAGACTACTTTCGAAATATCAAAGAAAAAAAAACAATTTTTTTTTTGACAATTCTAGACCACCGTCCTCCCTTAAGACTATGTAATACGTATTTAACCATTTTAAATTTGATATTAGCGAATTTTATATTACAATTTCTTTAATTTACATTCATTTGTCCGATTTTTTATTTAAATAGTTTGGGTGAACATAAATATCAGTAAATATTTCGGTTCAAAGAAATTTTAAGTTTTTACTCATCAAATACATATTAATATTTGCTGTTATATATATATAGCATATATTAACACAAAATTATTGTAAAAATCATTTAATAATACGATAAATAATGAAATTCTTTTAAAACTATTGCATCAATTTAATACAAATTTTACAAAAATAATATATACAAATGCATCCATTGATTTAGAAAGAAATAAAGCAGGATTTGCTATATATGAACAAATACATTTATTATTTGATAAATTTAAATGAAAAAATAAAGTTAGCTCTTACATTGGAGAAAAATTAGCAATATTAAAAGCATTGGAAATTAATGAAAATATCAATAATAATAAAATTATAATAATAAAGGATTCTTTAAGTGTTTTAAAAAACTTAAATTCTAATGATAACAAATCAAATAATGATATTTTGACATGCAAAATTAAGGAGATGTATTTTAATATAATAAATAATATATTATATATCATAAATTTACATATCTATTTACTTATTTGCCTTGACTTTCTTTCGTCATATCCACCATCAAACATTTTTTATACATCTTTTATAATTTATAATTCAATTTTACAAATTTCTAAATATTTCAATAATTCACTAATTAATTTTAAATCACTTAATAAAAATTTAGCATTAACAGGAATAGTTTAAATCACATCTAATATATCACTATTCAATTTTGATCTTTCTAAACTATAATTTATGCATTCAAATATAATATGATCCAAAGTTCCTTCTTCACCACATTGACATCTATAGTCGGATTTAATATTAATTTTGTACAGGTGAGCTGGACAGGTGAGTTTTACAATGATTACTTTTGATTCTGATTATAGTTGATATAATTTTGCGGGGCTCATTTCTAAACCATCTCTTCTTACTTAAATTTGGATGTAACATATAATAATCTCTTCCTTTTAACTGACTTTTGTTAATGAAATCTTGGTTTCTCAAATTAAATTAATTCACTAAAGTAATTTCACTTTCATCTCAATTTCTAAATTTATTGATTCCTTTGCCAATTTGTTCGCAATTTCGTTTCCTCTTATTCCACAATGTACTGGTATCCACATAAATTTTTTATTATATTGAAATACATCTCCTTAATTTTCCATGTCAATATAGCATTATTTGATTTGTTATCATTAGAATTTAAATTTTTTAAAACACTTAAAGAATCCATTATTATTATAATTTTATTATTGTTGATATTTTCATTAATTTCCAATGCTTTTAATATTGCTAATTGTTCTCCAGTATAAGAGCTAACTTTGTTATTTCATTTAAATTTATCAAATAGTAAATGTATTTGTTCATATATAGCAAATCCTGCTTTATTTCTTTCTAAATCAATGGATGCATCTGTATATATTATTTTTGTAAAATTTGTATTAAATTGATGCATTAGATTTAAAAAAAAATCATTATTTATCGCATTATTAAAAGATTTTGACAATAATTGTGTGTTCATATATATATATATATATATATATATATATATATATATATATATATATATATATATATATATATATATATATATATATATATATATATATATATATATATATATATATATATATGTGTGGAAAACGAGAGTACCATGCCAATCCTGATGTAGAAAACGAGAACTATCCAACTTCTTATGTGGAAAACAATAACCAATCCGCTAATCTGATGTGGAATCAAGGTACTCTTATTTAATTTAGGGCAATGTCAATTCAATTAATATTCAAATATGTAATATCTTAGTTGGTTTGTCAGGATGATAAAGAATCACATAATTGGTTTAATACATTTATTGAATAAAATAATAACGATGATAATAATAATGATAATAATAATGCTAATAATACAATAAGGTTACAATATAAACGTTGGTGTTTACTTTACAAATACAGAACAATGAATGCATACACCACCTTAAGTTCTAGCTAATATATACTCAGTCCTACATTAGTTTTCAGCTTGACTTTAAAAGGTTTGTTTTTATTATTTCCAAGAATACGTCTGGTTAATTTTAGTAAACACATCCCTTACATATTCAGTCACTGGTTTAAAGTTTTACACAATATAATTGCTTCGACCTTTCACTTGGTTTCTATTTAAAACATACCGTCATTAATCACATTCTTTATGACTTTCTTAGACCGGGTATTATAGTTACGCCTACTTTGTATGCTTAATTTATTTTTTCTTTCCACACGGCCATATGACTCCTCTTTGGCCTCCAAAGACGATACGTCACTGCGGTCATCTGTTTGCTGTTCGGCACCTGACACAACATTTCCAGTTTCAGAATCGCTGTCGTCTGAGAACACACCCCATGGCTTCATGTGGTTTACAGCTACAATGTCTTCGATTTTGTATGTCCTAGCTGGTTTCCTATTTCTATTGAAATTCCTGGGATTCTCTTCCTGTGTTTTCAATATTTGTTTCTGGGCGTTAACACGTAACTCGTGGAAGTCGTCCTCACGCATTTCTCGATTACCTCCTTCTAACAGCTGAGAGATATGCGTCTCATCTTCTGTTTTCATTGTCACACCTGTTAACAACTTGAACGGTGTAGTATTTATGCTACGCTGATAAGTTTTGTTTAATGCTTGCTCTTCGACCTTGCCGTCGTTCAGCCAGGTTTCTACATGCTTCTCCGCTTCTTCTTGTTCGCAGTAAGCCATACGTCGCGAATTTTGAAAAACAGGAACCTCATCGGTCATGTATATTTCTGCTGCTTCAGTAACCCTTGTTACTTTTGGTTCATAAGTTTTAAGTAGTTCCTCAACTTTAGCCCTGGCACCTGGACTAATGTTATTACCCATGACGATTTCGTCGTCGGCTACACCTAATATTTTATTCTGCTCACTTTTCTCGTAATTTTTTCGCATGGTAATACCGTCTACACTTATTATGGTTTCTACTTGGTCTAGCAGAGGTTTACCAATTACAACACTATGTCTAGTTGTACTTGATGGAACTATTAAAAAGTTAGTACAGTACTGTTCATTGTCTACTTTTACTTGAGCACTAAATTCACCTAAAACTTTGATTTGAAATCCTCCGATTCCAGTCAATACAATATTGTTTTCGCGCACAACCGCTTTATTACTTAATTTAATATAATCGTCAGCTCTAATCAAATTCTGATCACTTCCGGTATCAATCAGACATTTAAAACTGATACTGTCTATGCTCATGTCTTTTGTCATAATACATGTTTTATTTGTGTCCACTAACAAAGCATCACTCGTTTTATTCGCGGTACAATTTCTCGAAATATGTCCCTCTTCATGACATTTAAAACACTTTATTTTACTTTCACTTTTTATCTTCTCACTTGATTCATCTCTTTTACTATTAAGGTATTCGTTGCTTTTTCGGCACACGTTTTCCTTATGTCCGAGTTCATTACAATTAAAACATTTTATCGCGTTTGTGTCTTTTGGTCTGTCTTTACGTACACTAAAATGATTCCTTTCTTGCACTTGCAATAGTGTCGAATCATACCGTTTTACTTTTAACAACAAATCGGGCACTGTTTTAAAGTCGCACATTGATAACACACTTATCAAGTCTTTGTTGTTTAGTCCGGCTATTATGTATTTTATCACGGCCTTTTCACTGATATTATCACTCTTACTGGCGATCGCTTTCACCGAGTATACATAATCTTCTATTGCTTCGTTTTTTTCTCGTTGTCTCTTCATTAGTTCCATGTGTACGTCAGATTCATCGTACTCCACTGGAAAATTCCTGATTAATTCGTATTTGAACGTCGTCCAATCCTTGACTACGTTCAAAGTAGCATCAAACTAGTTTCTCGCGGCACACTGCAGCTTGTTGACACCTTGATGAAGCTTCACTTTATCACTCCATCCATAAATGTCTGCTATTTCTTCCAATTTTCGCACCCAAGCTGTAGCCGTCAATACCGTGCTTGCTGGGTTAAACACAGGTATACATTCCAGGTTCTGTGTCGGCATAAACCCATGATGATTCATTCTCTGTTCCTGTATTGTACTATTCCCGATACTCAACTGCAATAGTTCTGTTCTAAGCCTCGTCAGCTCTGCTTGCACTCCCAACCAACTATCTTCATTAGATGTTGAGTTACCTGAGCGTCCAGCTAACAAACTATCTTCCACAGTAGTATCGTTCATGTTTACGTTATATGCCATTTTCAATTTTCTCCTCGTAAAACAGTTTACACACTTTTCTGATACAATTCACTTGCTAGTCCTATTATAAAGTCCGTCTTATAAATTCTCGACTATTCCGCTAATGAACTATCACTTGAAAGCACTGTTTGTAGAAAACTATCTTGTATTATTCTTCTCCGTATTATTCACTTGTGGATAACTCGTAGATAACTAATCCGCACTTAGTTCAATTCGCTATGAGTTACTAATCCGCACTTAGTTCAATTCACTATGAGTTACTAATCCGCACTTAGTTCAATTCGCTATGAGTTACTAATCCGCTCTTCTTTGTATTATTCACTTCGCGCACTTAGTTCAATTCGCTATGAGCTGCTAATCCGCACTTCTTTGTATTATTCACTTCACGTACTTAGTTCAATTCGCTATGAGCTGCTAATCCGCACTTCTGATGTGGAAAACGAGAGTACCATGCCAATCCTGATGTAGAAAACGAGAACTATCCAACTTCTTATGTGGAAAACAATAACCAATCCGCTAATCTGATGTGGAATCAAGGTACTCTTATTTAATTTAGGGCAATGTCAATTCAATTAATATTCAAATATGTAATATCTTAGTTGGTTTGTCAGGATGATAAAGAATCACATAATTGGTTTAATACATTTATTGAATAAAATAATAACGATGATAATAATAATGATAATAATAATGCTAATAATACAATAAGGTTACAATATAAACGTTGGTGTTTACTTTACAAATACAGAACAATGAATGCATACACCACCTTAAGTTCTAGCTAATATATACTCAGTCCTACATTAGTTTTCAGCTTGACTTTAAAAGGTTTGTTTTTATTATTTCCAAGAATACGTCTGGTTAATTTTAGTAAACACATCCCTTACATATTCAGTCACTGGTTTAAAGTTTCACACAATATAATTGCTTCGACCTTTCACTTGGTTTCTATTTAAAACATACCGTCATTAATCACATTCTTTATGACTTTCTTAGACCGGGTATTATAGTTACGCCTACTTTGTATGCTTAATTTATTTTTTCTTTCCACATATATATATATATATATATATATATATATATATATATATATATATATATATATATATCCATAGGTTTAATTAATGATTCAAAAGGAATAGAGTATATAGGAGATTTGGAATTTGTTTGTATATTTAGATCCTTTAATTTCATGTAACTATTTATTAAAAACGTAATTATTTGTACATGTTTTTAGTATACAACAAACGCCATAAAACTTACAAAACTGCAATAGTTTTTTAACTAGTTACAAAACAAAAAATGTTGCTGAACTAAATAATTATCAAATTCATTTAGTTGCTTTTTTTTAGTTATTTTAAATTAATAATGTTGCAAGAAAATGAAGCAGACGTTACAGATATTATTCCTTTGATTCACTTGCGGTTCTACTAAAGGTGAAAATATTTTATCACAAATTTCACAACGAAACGGTTTCACATCTAAGTGTACATTTTTATGTTGATTTAAATCATTTGAACTTGCAAATATTTGATCACAAATGTCACATCGTAACTTTAATAAATGTATACTGGCATTTTTTTTTTTTTAATATCCAATTTTTAGTGGTCGATTTTTCAATATTTGATTGAAATTGATGTTAATAAATATGTATTGGCGTGTTTATTTTATTAAATATCTAAATGTTGACGGAGATATAGCAATTTAAAGTTTGAATTGTAGTTTTAGCACTAGAAATGGTCGGCCATATTTGTATGACGTGAAATGCATTTTAACGTCAGTTATTTGTTGAGTAGGTCAGTGCTGTGGTCATGTTCTGTAGCTGTTGGTAGTCGAATAATCAAGTCATATCAAAGAATAATAAGTTTTTATTTTATTTAACCTTGCTAAGGCAGACATAATATTGAAATTTTATTATTCCTAGAAATAGCTGTAAATAATATTTGATATATAAATACATATAGCAGAGATTTATGATCTGTAATGTTGGTAACCTTACACAACGATTGTGATGTCACATGCACTTGGAATGTAAAAAACGTTGAATCCCTTTAATAATTAAAGAGACAAAATAACTTTTTTAATTGTTAATATCTCTTAACATATAAGGAGTTCTAGTAACGCACTTTATCAATATATAGTACACTTTTATAGAAATTAAGACATAGGACACAGGCCCATTATGAATCTATTTGACAGGTTAGAATATATGATAAAATATTTATCTCGATTAAATCGGTAAAAATGAGACATCTGTGAATGAAACATGAATTTTATTGACGGGTTTGCACAAAAGGTTTGAGGAAAGGTATTGTATTACAACAAAATAAAATTTAAATCAGTCGGTATTAAATGTTGTTCATAAAAACCGCCAAAAACGCACTGCTCTATCAAAAACGCACTAAAGATATGGAAAACTGAATATATTAGTTTGACAGGTCATAGAAATGGTACGGACTAAATTACGTACAAATTATTGTATCTCCATATTCTTGAGTTAATATATTACAAAAATAAAATAAATAGAAGCAGATATTTCTGAAAATTGTAAGTTAATGTGTAAGAGGTATTTAAACATTTTA
The DNA here is from genome assembly GCA_963678705.1 of Panorpa germanica. Taxonomy (NCBI): domain Eukaryota; kingdom Metazoa; phylum Arthropoda; class Insecta; order Mecoptera; family Panorpidae; genus Panorpa; species Panorpa germanica. The sequence goes on along the minus strand of OY783208.1, from coordinate 6,042,097 downwards.
CTTTAAAATGAAACATTTTGTATGATTTAATTTGTTACTTTTTTTTTTGGAAATAATAAACCTAAATTAATATGACTAATTGACTTTGAATCTTGCTGTATCAATATTATTGTATATCTCTAATTAAAAAGTTGATAATTATTCGATATAGCTACACCTTTGGTTTTGAATCTTATAAAAAAAACTATTGCACTTTCGTATATTTTATGATGCTTTTATTATAGTGAAAATATGTACAAATCACACGCAATATACCTTATACAATTTTTTATTAAATAATAAACAGAATTTATGCTAAAAGTTGACTAATGACATTTTCATTTATATATGTAACATTGTCATTTTATTTCTAACCTCAAATTTGAACATTTAACTTTAACCATTAATGTTGTCTATTTCTAAATAAAAAATTGTATAATGTATATTGCGTAAGATGTGTACATGTTTTGAGTATACAACAAATGCCATAAAACGTACAAAAATGCAGAAGTTTTTTTAATGCGATACAAAACAAAAGGTGTAGCTATATCGAATAATTACCAAAAGTTTTTTTGTTTTGAGTATACAACGACAAAACATAGTAGTTTTTTTAGAATGATATAATTACCTTTGTTTCAGTAAACTAATAAATTGTAGTAATGGAGGATTGCAAATCAGAACAAATAAAGCTAGAAAATGATGTGGGATTAACTGAACCAATAGAAACGGAATATTTAAACGGAGATATCAAAATAGAAATAGAAGAAATGCGAGTCGTCAATAAAGCAGGGCTATGCGATGATATAAAAACAGAAGTTAAAGGAGAAGAAAAATATAGTACAGATGAAGCTACACATTTACCCCGTGATGACTACTTTATTAAACTGGAAGTTCCAGAGCAACAACTTCAAAGTAAAATTAATACGAACGTGAAGCCTTATATTTGTGATGTATGTAATAAATTGTTTGACTCTAAGGCAGAAATCACAAAACATTTGCGTATACATTCAGCAAAAAAAGTACATTCTTGTAATACATGTAGTAAAATATTTGCTAATTTGGCAAGTTTAAAACGACATAAAAACACACATTTAGTTGTAAAGCCATTATCTTGCAATGAGTGTAATAAAACTTTTAGTCAGTCAATTCAATTAAAACGACATAAAAAGATACACTTAGGTCTAAAACCATTTTCTTGCGATGAATGTAAAAAAGCGTTTAATCGTTTATCGCATTTAAAGGTACATAAAAACACACATTTAACTTTAAAACCCTTTTCTTGCGATGAATGTAAGAAAACGTTCAGTCAATCATGTCAATTAAAACGACATAAAAAGATACACTTAGGTCTAAAACCATTTTCTTGCGATGAATGTAAAAAAGCGTTTAATCGTTTATCGCATTTAAAGGTACATAAAAACACACATTTAACTTTAAAACCCTTTTCTTGCGATGAATGTAAGAAAACGTTCAGTCAATCATGTCAATTAAAACGACATAAAAAGATACACTTAGGTCTAAAACCATTTTCTTGCGATGAATGTAAAAAAGCGTTTAATCGTTTATCGCATTTAAAGGTACATAAAAACACACATTTAACTTTAAAACCCTTTTCTTGCGATGAATGTAAGAAAACGTTCAGTCAATCATGTCAATTAAAACGACATAAAAAGATACACTTAGGTCTAAAACCATTTTCTTGCGATGAATGTAAAAAAGCGTTTAAGCGTTTATCGCATTTAAAGGTACATAAAAACACACATTTAACTTTAAAACCTTTTTCTTGCGATGAATGTCAGAAAACGTTCAGTCTATTAAATGATTTAAAACGACATAAAAATACACATTTAAGTGTGAAACCATTTTCTTGCGACGAATGTAAAAAAGCGTTTAATCAATCATCACATTTAAAAGAACATAAAAACACGCATTTAAGTGTAAAACCTTTTTCTTGTGACGAGTGTAGTAAAACGTTCAGTCTTTCATCTCATCTCAAACGACACAAATACACACATTTAACTTTCAAAGCATTTCCTTGCGATGAATGTAATAAAACGTTCAGACAACCATTTCAATTAAATCGACATAAAAACACACATTTAGTTGTAGAACCATTGGTTAAATTATAACCAACTCTCTTATGATGGGCCCTTTACCCCAAATACAGTTCTAAAATAATTGAACATTTGAGGTTCTAGTAACCCGCTTTATCAATATATAGTACACTTTTATAGAAATTAAGACATAGGACACAAGCCCTTTCCTGCCTGAGCTTTCTATAATTATTTTTTAATAACTCCTTATATGTTAAGAGATATTAACAATTTAAAAAGTCATTTTGTCTCTTTAATTATTAAAGGAATCAACGTTGTACACATTACAAATGCATATGACATCACAACCGCTGCCAACTTTACAGCTTATAAATCTCTGCTATATGTATTTATATATCAAATATTATTTACACCTATTTCAAGGAACAATAAAATTTCAATATTATGTCTGCCTTAGCATGGTTAAATAAAATAAAAACTTATTATTCTTTGACTTGACTTGATTATTTCGACTACCAACAGCTACAAAACATTACCACAGCACTGACCTACTCAACAAATAACTGACGTTAAAATGCATTTCACGTCATACAAATATGGCCGAATATTTCTAGCGCTAAAACTACAATTCAAATTTTTAATTGCTATATCTCCGTCAACATTTAGATATTTAATAAAATAGACACGCCAATACACATTTATTAACATCAATTTCAATCAACAATTGAAAATTCGACTACGAAAAAATGAGGACACAAGCCCATTACTGGATTTAAAAAATGCAACCATTCTTATAGTACATAAAAATGCCTTATTTAATGTATTTTGAGTATTGTTTTTTTTTTTCTAATAAAAATAATGAAAAACGATATTTTAAGCTTATTATTACACTTATTCTATATACAAAAAAATCTACTTTGAAATTTAAAAATATTGTTAAATATGTTAAAAATGGCGCTGAAGTAGATCCTGTCAAAAAATTGGACCTGGCGATTTTGGTTCTTCTATTTATCTGAATAATAAAAATAATAGCTATTGATGTTGTGAATAACATATTACAATTTCAGATGATTCGGTTGAATAGTTTTTTTTATTTTTACAACACCAGCCGAAAAAAGTAGTTTTAAGTATGCTATGACTATGTGGTTATTGATATATGCTAAAACGGCTGTAGAAACGAAACTATTGGCAATATCGTTACAAAAATTTAAGTCTATTCTTAAAAGACTACTTTCGAAATATCAAAGAAAAAAAAAACAATTTTTTTTTTGACAAGTCTAGACCACCGTCCTCCCTTAAGACTATGTAATACGTATTTAACCATTTTAAATTTGATATTAGCGAATTTTATATTACAATTTTTTTAATTTACATTCATTTGTCCGATTTTTTATTTAAATAGTTTGGGTGAACATAAATATCAGTAAATATTTCGGTTCAAAGAAATTTTAAGTTTTTACTCATCAAATACATATTAATATTTGCTGTTATATATATATAGCATATATTAACACAAAATTATTGTAAAAATCATTTAATAATGCGATAAATAATGAAATTCTTTTAAATCTATTGCATCAATTTAATACAAATTTTACAAAAATAATATATACAGATGCATCCATTGATTTAGAAAGAAATAAAGCAGGATTTGCTATATATGAACAAATACATTTATTATTTGATAAATTTAAATCCTGGGGGCGTATACCTGGAACTCAAGTGAACTAACAGGATAATTAGGAAAGTTAACAGGATCTAATAATGATACTCCTGTCAAACTTATTTTACCATCACTCGAACCATTATTTTCCACTCGAACAAGAACATTGTTTCTTAAATAACAATACTTATCACCTTGCTTTTTCAACGACAGCGAAAACTGTTTAAAATGTGTTATATTATAACAAAGAATGTTTAAGTTTCTAGAAATTTCTAAATTTTGCTCAGTTACAACTGGTTGATTGCAAATTTGACTGTTCGATGTTATCAGAAAGATAACTTTCAGATAGATTTTGCTGAGCTCTAAAAGTCAACATGTTTCAGACAACATTATGTCATCTTACCGACTTTTATGTCGGACGGGAAGCCATTTAAATTTGGCGGCTTTTATCCATTTACCTATTTCCTATAGATGGCATTGTATGTTTCTGTTGTTGCAGCAATATATCTCTGATTTCTATATAGTTCTCTACTCTTCTTTCTGTCACTCTCTTTCTCCCCACCACACAGGATACGACCGCACCAACCCCCTCCAACTCAACCAACCAACTCACCCCTAACACTAAAGGAATTCATTCACAAGGGAGACATCGTCAGTATTGGTCAGTATATCTTCGTGCTTCAGTTAAGAACAACGCAGTCTATTTGAAAGTACCGAATCAGAATTACGTGCAAATTATTGTCGTTGCATTTTACTGAGTGTTCAAATTCTACAAACGAAATTCAAGATGTCTGTTCAAAGGTATTTGATAATTACTTTTATTTGTTAGATTTAATTTGTTTAAACTTTAAATTTTCTATAATGGGCTTGTGTCCTCACTTGTGTACTATTTTATTGCGTGTCTATTTTATTAAATATCTAAATGTTGAAGGAGATAAGAATTGATTTCAAGTTTGAATTGTAGTTTTACCGTTAGAAATGGTCGGCCATATTTGTATGACGTAACATGTAGTGAAATATGTTGATTCGGTCAGTGCTGTGTGTGTAGTAGCAAAGAATAATAAGTTTTTATTTTATTTAACCTTGTTACGGTAGATATAATATTGAAAATATAAGGAGTTATTAACAAATAATTGAACATTTGAGGTTATAGTAACCCACTTTATCAATTTATAGTACACTGTTATAGAAATTAAAACATAGGACACAAGCCCATTATTACACAATCCTATCTTTTACAGATTTACATTTATAGAACAACAAGTGTTCGTAGTTTTTCTTTCTTTTTAATAAATGCTAATTTTCTTTTTTAGAATGGAGAATTGCGAGCCCCTGCAAATGGATTTGGAGATTGATGACGAGTTAATGAATATTGTATACGATGACGGTATTGAAGTAAGAGAGGAGGTGGTCGGTGAAGAAGTGTGGCCTTGTGATGAAATAATACCAGAAGAACCGGATGTTGGTTCACAGGAAGTCACAAGTTCAAGTTCATCTGGTGATGAACAGCTACAAAGTACGAACATGAAGCCTCATGTTTATGATGAATGTAATAAGTCGTTTAACACCACGCCTGAAATCTTGAATCATTTGCAGTACCATTCATCGAAGAAACAATATATTTGTAATCTGTGCTTTAGGTCATTTAAATCTGCGTCTGTGTTAAGAAGACATAGACGCACACATTTACCTCATGATTTAAGATCATGTTCCTGCGATGAATGCAAAATAACTTTTAGTAAATTGGCTAACATAAACCAGAATCCAAGTCCTAGGCCACTTAATTGTTTAGTTTGTGACAAATCGTTTATTCAGTTATCGAAGTTAAATCAGCATATGCACAAGCATCTAAAGTTAAAAAAGTTTGCTTGTATTAAGTGCAGTAAGAAATATACTGACCGGTCTGGTTTAAGACGGCATAAACTAAAATGTCCAGAATTGCTCAGGCAGTTAAGTAATTTAGAACTACGCTTGGAAGCAATGTTATTTACAAACTACTAAGACTTTTAAATATACATCAAGTTTAAAACGATACAAAAAAGAAGCATTGAGCTTAAAAAAAGGTTAAAAGTCGTTAAAATTTAGTTTTTAATTCGTATTTTAATTTATTATGAGAAATTGATTCATTTTTAAGCAGATTCTTGTAAACATTCGAACGATTTGCTAAAATATTAATAGAAAACCTAATTAAAAGAAAACTACATCAAAATATTGGTCGTCCAGATCTTTTACTTAGAAAGTAGTTAGAAGAAGACGTCCTTTGTCTATTGTTGTCTGATTTAGTTATTTAGTCTATTGTTTAATCCATATTGCTGTTTTCATTATATTCTGGACATCTGTGTACTGAACAATTTCAAAAAATAAATAAATTTACATAAATATTTAATTGTGTTTTACTTATTAATTAAAAAAGACTTTAAATTTGAGTGTCTTAAGAATAAAAGATGTTTTCAACTCAGATATGTATTTTATATTATTCTTTTTTTAACTTGTAAATGGGCTAGTGTCCTATTAACAATTAAAAGTCATTTTGTCCTTTGAAAGGGATTCAACTTTATGGAAAATTACAAGACAGGTTGCTATCTCTTTTATACAACAGACCGTAAAAGAGATAGCATATTCATGACAGAACTCTGCTATATGTAAAACTACAATTCAAACTTTTAATTGCTATATCTCCATCAACATTTATATATTTAATTAAATAGACACGTCAATACACATTTATTAACATCAATTTCAATCAACAATTGAAAAATCGATCACTAAAAAATGAGGACAGAAGCCCATTACTTATTTCTTATTTAATATTATTTTTGCAAGCAGAGTGGAATTTTAACAATAAATATTTTTTTACTTTACAGTGTAAGGCATCTACACTGTCATAAGATCGAAAGCTTACATGTCTACTGAAGAAATGGGCGATAAATATTGTCTTCTAGGTAAGCGATGTGTTTCTATATAAATATGTTCAATGTGTTGCAGATGATATATAGTCAGGGGCTGATACCTTTTTTTTGAAATAGCTCAAATTTTTACTGCTTCTACCAGCTAGATATTGTTAGAATTATTTAGCGTCTTATTTAAATCATAATACAGGTCCATATTAGTGGTTAAGTGGGCCCCAGGTTGCCCCTCTTATACTGGAGAACAATTAGCAATATTAAAAGCATTGAAAATTAATGAAAATATCAATAATAATAAAATTATAATAATAAAGGATTCTTTAAGTGTTTTAAAAAACTTAAATTCTAATGATAACAAATCAAATAATGATATTTTGACACGCAAAATTAAGGAGATGTATTTCAATATAATAAATAATATATTATATATCATAAATTTATATATCTATTTACTTATTTGACATCTACATCTACATATACACATCTAATATATCACTATTCAATTTTGATCTTTCTAAACTATAATTTATGCATTCAAATATAATATGATCCAAAGTTCCTTCTTCACCACATTGACATCTATCGTCGGATTTAATATTAATTTTGTACAGGTGAGCTGGACAGGTGAGTTTTACAATGATTACTTTTGATTCTGATTATAGTTGATATAATTTTGCGGGGCTCATTTCTAAACCATCTCTTCTTACTTAAATTTGGATGTAACATATAATAATCTCTTCCTTTTAACTGACTTTTGTTAATGAAATCTTGGTTTCTCAAATTAAATTAATTCACTAAAGTAATTTCACTTTCATCTCAATTTCTAAATTTATTGATTCCTTTGCCAATTTGTTCGCAATTTCGTTTCCTCTTATTCCACAATGTCCTGGTATCCACATAAATTTTTTATTATATTGAAATACATCTCCTTAATTTTCCATGTCAATATAGCATTATTTGATTTGTTATCATTAGAATTTAAATTTTTTAAAACACTTAAAGAATCCATTATTATTATAATTTTATTATTGTTGATATTTTTATTAATTTCCAATGCTTTTAATATTGCTAATTGTTCTCCAGTATAAGAGCTAACTTTGTTATTTCATTTAAATTTATCAAATAGTAAATGTATTTGTTCATATATAGCAAATCCTGCTTTATTTCTTTCTAAATCAATGGATGCATCTGTATATATTATTTTTGTATTAAATTGATGCATTAGATTTAAAAAAAGATCATTATTTATCGCATTATTAAAAGATTTTGACAATATATGTGTGTTCAAATATATATATATATATATATATATATATATATATATATCCATAGGTTTAATTAATGATTCAAAAGGAATAGAGTATATAGGAGATTTGGAATTTCTTTGTATATTTAGATTCTTTAATTTCATGTATATATTTATTAAAAACGTAATATTTGTACATGTTTTTAGTATACAACAAACGCCATAAAATTTACAAAACTGCAATAGTCTTTTAACTAGTTACAAAACAATAAATGTAGCTGAACTAAATAATTATCAAATTCATTTAGTTGCTTTTTTTAGTTATTTTAAATTAATAATGTTGCAAGAAAATGGAGCAGACGTTACAGGTATTATTCCTTTGATTCACTTGCGGTTCTATTAAAGGTGAAAATATTTTATCACAAATTTCACAACGAAACGGTTTCACATCTAAGTGTACATTTTTATGTTGATTTATTATTTGAACTAGCAAATATTTGATCACAAATGTCACATCGTAACGATTCATCCAAATGCTTTTTCTTATGCAGATTTAAACTACTTATGCTTGAATATGTTTTCTCACAAACGTCACAAGAAAATGGTTTAATTATCTTATTTAAATGTGTTTTTTTATGTTTATTTAAACTACTAAAGCTTGAATATGTCTTGTCACAAACGTCACAAGAAAACGGATTCACATCTAAGGGTGTATTTTTATGTTGATTTAAATAAAATGAACTTACGAATGATTTATCACAAATACCACAAGAAAATGGTTTAACGTCTAAGTGTTTATTTTTGTGTTGTTTTAGATTAGTTAATCGAACAAATGTCTTGTCAACAAACGTCACAAGAAAACGGATTCACATCTAAGTGTGTATTTTTATGGTGATTTAAATAAAATGAACTTACGAATGATTTATCACAAATACCACAAGAAAATGGTTTTACGTCTAAGTGTTTATTTTTGTGTTGTTTTAGATTTGTTAATCGAACAAATGTTTTGTCACAAATGCCACAAGAAAACGGTTTTAATTCTAAATGTGTAACTTTATGACACTTCAATGTTCCTGAGCTTACAAATTTTTTATTACAAATGTCACAAGAAAATGGCTTAACCTCTAAGTGCATTTTTTTATGGCGTGTTAAATATAATGAACTTATAAATGTTTTATCACACATACCACAAGAAAACGATTTAACATCCAAATGTATATTTTTGTGTTCTTTCAAATTATTTAATCTTACAAATGTTTTATCACAAATGTCACACGAAAACGGTTTTTCATCTATATGCTTAACTTTATGTCTCTTTAATTGGGCTAAGCTTGACATATTTTTATTACAAATGTCACAAGAGAATTCTTTAATCTCTAAATGACGAGCTAATGACTTCTTACATAAAAATTTCTTGCCAAAATGTAATTGTAGATGTTTTACCATTTCTTCCCGATTGTAACACGATTCGGTACAGACATCACAGATATAATTCTTCTGATTCGCTTCCGATTCGATATATCTTCGTGTACGATCAATTTCAGTTGCTTTCTTTGAGACTTTGAGATTAGGAACTGTATTTAGGTGCTCCTCAAGTTTACTGGAGTCAAGTAACAAGTCACTGTCACACGCAATAGTTGCTTCATTTGAATTTTCATCGATCTCTTCCTTAATCTCAATTTTTATTTCAACACATAATTGTTCTCCTTCATCAAGGAGTTCGCCGTCATCTTCTCTTTTTATAAATGCCCGCATATTTTCTTCATTTCTTGCTTCATTAAACGTGATATCTTCGGATTTAATTTCGTGTGGATTGTTCGCTGCCATTTTAATTAGATCCTAGTAAATTTCTGAAAGGAAATACTATAATGGAATATAATAAAACCTAATGCTCAATATAATGTAGATAATTTTCTTTGGGTAATTATTCGATATAGCTACACCTTTTGTTTTAAATCTAATTAAAAGAACTACTGCATTTTTGTATGTTTTATAGCGTTTGTTGTATACTATAAACATGCACAAATCTTACGTAATATACATTATACCATTTTTTATTTAGGAAAAGACAATATTAATGGTTAAAGTTAAAATTTCGAATTTGAGGTTAGAAATAATATGACAATGTTCCATATATAAATGAAAAAACTACATTCTTGTAATACGTGTAGTAAAATATTTGCTAATTTGTCAAGTTTAAAACGACATAAAAACACACATTTAGTTGTAAAGCCATTTTCTTGCAATGAGTGTAATAAAACTTTTAGTCAGTCAATTCACTTAAAACATCATAAAGACACACATTTAGGTCTGAAACCATTTTCTTGCGATGAATGTAATAAAACGTTCAGTCAATCATGTCAATTAAAACGACATAAAAACACACATTTAGTTGTAGAACCATTGGTTAAATTATAACCAACTCTCTTATGATGGGCCCTTTATTACCCCATGATAGAACTGTATTTGAATTTTCCATGTAAGGTTCTGGTGTTGATTATGCTGGCCCTTTAATAATAGGAAATGTTTCGCTGCTAAAGCAATAAATTTAAACTGTTATCTACAGAGTTATCGACTCAATCATTTTATCAGCATTAAACCGCTTTATATCTCGACGTGGAAAACCTACAACCATTTTGTAAAGTACACAATCTTAAAAAAATTAAAATATTGATAATAAAATTATGTTTAACTCTCAAAAATGATCGATTTTTCAATTGTTTATTGTAATTAATAGTTAATAGTTAATTGAAGTTAATATATGTGTATTGCAGTGTCTATTTTATTAAATATCTAAATGTTGACGGAGATATAGCAATTAAAAGTTTGAATTGTAGTTTTAGCGCTAGAAATGTTCGGCCATATTTGTATGACGTGAAATGCATTTTAGCGTCAGTTATTTGTTGTGTAGGTGTGTAGTGCTGTAGTAATGTTTTGTAGCTGTTGGTAGTCAAATAATCAAGTCATATCAAAGAATAATAAGTTTATATTTTATTTAACCCTACTAAAGCAGACATAATATTGGAATTTGAGTGTTCGTTGAAATAGCTGTAAATAATATTTGATATTTTGTTATATAAATACATATAGCAGAGATTTATGAACTGTAAGGTTGGTAACCTTACACAGGGATTGTGATGTCACATGCACTTGGAATGTGAAAAACGTTGAATCCCTTTAATAATTAAAGAGACAAAATAACTTTTTTAATTGTTAATATCTCTTAACATATAAGGAGTTCTAGTAACGCACTTTATCAATATATAGTACACTTTTATTGAAATTAAAACATTGGACACAAGCCCAATTTGAATGTATTTGACAGGTTAGAATATATGATAAAATATTAATGATGATTTAATGAATAAAAATGAGACATCTGTGAATGAAACATGAATTTTATTGACGGGTTTCCACAAAAGATTTGAGGAAAGGTATTGTATTACAACAAAATAAAATTTAAATCAGTCGGTATTAAATGTTGTTCATAAAAACCGCCAAAAACGCCCTGCTCTATCAAAAACGCACTAAAGATATCGAAAACTGAATATATTAGTTTGACAGGTCATAGAAACAGTACAGACTAAATTACGTACAAATTATTGTATCTCCATATTCTTGAGTTAATATATTACAAAAATAAAATAAATAGAAGCAGATATTTCGGAAAATTGTAAGTTAATGTGTAAGAGGTATTTAAACATTTTACTTTAAAATGAAACAATTTGTATGATTTAATTTGTTACTTTTTCTTTTGGCAGTAATAAACCTAAATTGAAATGACGCAATTATTAGATGCGACTATCGTCTTTTATTTTCACTTTGTAAAAAATACTACTGCATTTTTGTATGTGTTATTATGCTTATTGTATTCTTATATTATATATTGTATTATTTCCAATATCTCCTATTTCTTAATTAAAAGTAGGTAAAATAAATATTACGTAGTGATTTTGACATGTTTTGAGAATACAATAAGCATAATAAAACATACAAAAATGCAGTAGTTTTTTTTTACAAAGTGAAAACAAAAGAGGATAGTCGCATCTAATAATTACCTAAAATGACTAATTGACTTTGAATCTTGCTGTATTTTTATTATTGTGTATCTGTAATTAAAAAGTTTGGTAATTATTCGATATAGCTACACCTTTTGTTTTGAATCTTATAAAAAAACTTTATTATAGTGAAAACATGTACAAATCACACGTATTATCCTTATACAATTTTTTTTATTAAAAAATAGACAGAATTTATACTTAAATTTGACTAATGAATGTGAAATATGACGTCATTTTCATTTATATATGTAACATTGTCATTTTATTTCTAACCTCAAATTTGAACATTTAACTTTAACCATTAATGTTGTCTATTTTTAAATAAAAAATGGTATAATGTATATTGCGTAAGATTTGTACATGTGAGTATACAATAAATGCCATAAAACATACAAAAATGCAGTAGTTTTTTAATGAGATACAAAACAAAACGTGTAGCTATATCGAATAATGACCAAAAAGTTTTTTTGTTTTGAGTATACAACGACAAAACATAGTAGTTTTTTTAGAATGATATAATTACCTTTGTTTCAGTAAACTAATAAATTGTAGTAATGGAGGTTTGCAAATCAGAACAAATAAAGCTAGAAAATGATGTGGGATTAACTGAACCAATAGAAACGGAATATTTAAACGAAGATATCAAAATAGAAATAGAAGAAATGCGAGTCGTCAATAAAGCAGGGCTATGCGATGATATAAAAACAGAAGGTAAAGGAGAAGAAAAATATAGTACAGATGAAGCTACACATTTACCCCGTGATGACTACTTTATTAAACTGGAAGTTCCAGAGCAACAACTTCAAAGTAAAATTAATACGAACGTGAAGCCTTATATATGTGATGTATGTAACAAATTGTTTGGCTCTAAGGCAGAAATCACAAAACATTTGCGTATACATTCAGCAAAAAAACTACATTCTTGTAATACATGTAGTAAAATATTTGCTAATTTGGCAAGTTTAAAACGACATAAAAACACACATTTAGTTGTAAAGCCATTTTCTTGCAATGAGTGTAATAAAACTTTTAGTCAGTCAATTTACTTAAAACACCATAAAGACACACATTTAGGTCTGAAACCATTTTCTTGCTATGAATGTAAAAAAGCGTTTAATCGTTTATCGCATTTAAAGGTACATAAAAACACACATTTAAGTGTAAAACCTTTTTCTTGTGACGAGTGTAGTAAAGCGTTTAATCATTCATCTAATCTCAAACGACATAAATACACACATTTAACTTTCAAAGCATTTTCTTGCGATGAATGTAATAAAACGTTCAGTCAATCATGTCAATTAAAACAACATAAAAAGACACATTTAGTCGTAGAACCATTGGTTAAATTATAACCAACTCTCTTATGATGGGCCCTTTACCCCAAATACAGTTCTAAAATAATAATCTAGTAACCCACTTTATCAATATATAGTACACTTTTATAGAAATTAAGACATAGGACACAAGCCCTCTCCTGCCTGAGCTTTCTATAATTATTTTTTAATAACTCCTTATATGTTAAGAGATATTAACAATTTAAAAAGTCATTTTGTCTCTTTAATTATTAAAGGAATCAACGTTGTACACATTACAAATGCATATGACATCACAACCGCTGCCAACTTTACAGCTCTTAAATCTCTGCTATATGTATTTATATATCAAATATTATTTACACTTATTTCAAGGAACAATAAAATTTCAATATTATGTCTGCCTTAGCATGGTTAATTAAAATAAATACTTATTATTCTTTGATTTGACTTGATTATTTGACTACGAACAGCTACAAAACATTACCACAGCACTGACCTACTCAACAAATAACTGACGTTAAAATGCATTTCATGTCATACAAATATGGCCGAACATTTCTAGCGCTAAAACTACAATTCAAATTTTGAATTGCTATATCTCCGTCAACATTTAGATATTTAATAAAATAGACACGCCAATACACATTTATTAACATCAATTTCAATCATCAATTGAAAATTCGACTACGAAAAAATGAGGACACAAGCCCATTACTGGATTTAAAAAATGCAACCATTCTTATAGTACATAAAAATGCCTTATTTAATGTATTTTGAGTATTGTTTTTTTTTCTAATAAAAATAATGAAAAACGATATTTTAAGTTTTTAAGCTTATTATTACACTTATTCTATATACAAAAAAATCAACTTTGAAATTTAAAAATATTGTTAAATATGTTAAAAATGGCGCTGAAGTAGATCCTGTCAAAAAATTGGACCTGGCGATTTTGGTTCTTCTATTTATCTGAATAATAAAAATAATAGCTATTGATGTTGTGAATAACATATTACAATTTCAGATGATTCGGTTGAAAAAACAATTTTTTTTTTGACAATTCTAGACCACCGTCCTCCCTTAAGACTATGTAATACGTATTTAACCATTTTAAATTTGATATTAGCGAATTTTATATTACAATTTCTTTAATTTACATTAATTTGTCTGATTTTTTATTTAAATAGTTTGGGTGAACATAAATATCAGTAAATATTTCGGTTCAAAGAAATTTTAAGTTTTTACTCATCAAATACATATTAATATTTGCTGTTATATATATAGCATATATTAACACAATATTATTGTAAAAATCATTTAATAATGCGATAAATAATGAAATTCTTTTAAAACTATTGCATCAATTTAATACAAATTTTACAAAAATAATATATACAGATGCATCCATTGATTAAGAAAGAAATAAAGCAGGATTTGCTATATATGAACAAATACATTTATTATTTGATAAATTTAAATGAAAAAATAAAGTTAGCTCTTACATTGGAGAAAAATTAGCAATATTAAAAGCATTGGAAATTAATGAAAATATCAATAATAATAAAGGATTCTTTAAGTGTTTTAAAAAACTTAAATTCTAATGATAACAAATCAAATAATGATATTTTGACATGCAAAATTAAGGAGATGTATTTTAATATAATAAATAATATATTATATATCATAAATTTATATATCTATTTACTTATTTGCCTTGACTTTCTTTCGTCATATCCACCATCAAACATTTTTTATACATCTTTTATAATTTATAATTCAATTTTACAAATTTCTAAATATTTCAATAATTCACTAATTAATTTTAAATCACTTAATAAAAATGTAGCATTAACAGGAATAGTTTAATCACATCTAATATATCACTATTCAATTTTGATCTTTCTAAACTATAATTTATGCATTCAAATATAATATGATCCAAAGTTCCTTCTTCACCACATTGACATCTATCGTCGGATTTAATATTAATTTTGTACAGGTGAGCTGGACAGGTGAGTTTTACAATGATTACTTTTGATTCTGATTATAGTTGATATAATTTTGCGGGGCTCATTTCTAAACCATCTCTTCTTACTTAAATTTGGATGTAACATATAATAATCTCTTCCTTTTAACTGACTTTTGTTAATGAAATCTTGGTTTCTCAAATTAAATTAATTCACTAAAGTAATTTTACTTTCATCTCAATTTCTAAATTTATTGATTCCTTTGCCAATTTGTTCGCAATTTCGTTTCCACTTATTCCACAATGTCCTGGTATCCACATAAATTTTTTATTATATTGAAATACATCTCCTTAATTTTCCATGTCAATATAGCATTATTTGATTTGTTATCATTAGAATTTAAATTTTTTAAAACACTTAAAGAATCCATTATTATTATAATTTTATTATTGTTGATATTTTCATTAATTTCCAATGCTTTTAATATTGCTAATTGTTCTCCAGTATAAGAGCTAACTTTGTTATTTCATTTAAATTTATCAAATAGTAAATGTATTTGTTCATATATAGCAAATCCTGCTTTATTTCTTTCTAAATCAATGGATGCATCTGTATATATTATTTTTGTAAAATTTGTATTAAATTGATGCATTAGATTTAAAAAAAAATCATTATTTATCGCATTATTAAAAGATTTTGACAATAATTGTGTGTTCATATATATATATATATATATATATATATATATATATATATATATATATATATATAAGTAGTATATAAAAGAAGCGTTCTAACGCAAACTCAGATTTGACTGATTTGACACCTAAAAATTTACCCAATTGTTATATATAACCAAATATTTGGAAAACATTAAATATTTATAAAAAATTGCAATAATTGTTATATATAACCAAATATTTTAAAAACATTAAATATTTTTAAAAAATTACAATAATTAATAACATATATTAAAATATTGACATATATTTAGACTTCTAGAGATTCTGCATTATAGTGCTCCAAAAGTTATTATATATCGTGTTTTACCATATTCACAAAATACTGAATAATTTTTTTTCTATTAAATGGAAAATAGAAAATGCTCAACATGTAAGCAAGCCTTATCTTTGGATAATTTTTATTCATATAAAAGTAAAAAAGATAATTTAAGTAATATATGTAAAAATTGTGATTTAAATTATAAAAAACAAACTATTTTTTGTGAATGTGGTAAAATAATTTCAAAATATTTTCATAAAAAACATTTAAAGACAAATTATCATCGATTAAGACTTAATAAAGCTAGAAAATGTTCTTCTTGTCAAATTGAAAAACCATATGAAGAATTTAATAAAAATCAAAGTGATGCATTAGGATATTCTTATACTTGTAAAGAATGTGTTAAAAATTAATTTAAAAAAGAGCAAAAGTATCTTATGTTACTTACTAATCAATTATTTATACACAAATCTGTCTTCACAGTATTACAAAGGAGATTCAATGTATTTACGCAAACTCGAACTCACGAACATACTATCCAGTTTATTAGAATTCGTTCTATTGAGTTTACGCCATCACGACATTTACATCTTTTTACAGACTCGTCGAGTCTTTAATTCGGCTTTGTAATACTCCTTTGGAGCACTGCTAAGCAGATACAATGAATCATCTCCTTCAGAACACAACAAATCAGATTTTTACATATAAATAATAAGAGAAGAAATCAATATCATAAGATACTTTTGAGATTTAATACGACCAGTCTACCAATGATACTGACTTTGATCTGCACTAATATAAGATGTGCATCTCTTATAAAACGCATACTCAAAACCATAATATCATAGTTATCCCAACATATGAAAAATTAAAACTTGTATATATAGTCCACAATTACAATGTACAATATTATTGAGAGCTAAGACGTGAATCATCCCATACAAATGAGATTTCGTTAATTAGTGTCACCATCTATTATTAATTATTATATGCAGAACTCTGAAAGAGAAATAAAAAAAAAGATTTGTCACATGTGGGATTCGAACGCATGCTCAACATATTAATTAAGTTCAAAACTATTTTGTAGTACGAGTTTCTTTAATAAAATTTTTAGCTGTTCTAAAATTGTCATATTTGGACATGTTATATCAAACATTGATAAGTCTTTTTTACCTGATCTAATTAATGAATTTGAAAACTCATTATATTCATAAAAATCCCCGTATCCCCGGAAATAAGTCTGATAAGAGACCATGACGTATTGGAGATAACGAACACTCATTTAGTTCTATATAAAGGTTATCATAAAAAACATATGTTTGACCAGTATATGAGTTAAAAATACTTGTAATCATTTTATTTTGTGGAATACCTAGCCTTTGTAAAGGAACACCATTGTAATTATTATTTATTACAAAACTAGGATAACTCATTATGTATAATAACTCATTAACTATTAATAATATTTCACCTGAAGGTCTTTGATAAATATGAGAAATTTTTTCTATATCTTTAGGTAAAAATGTTAAATAATCTGTTATCAGTTCCGGTTCCTGATATATCTTATCACCAATTTTTATTCTCCACACATACTTGTTATAAAATATATAGAGATTATGATTCACAATTAAAAACGTATCTATATTTTTATATACATTACAAAGAATAGGTTTATTGGTTGAAGCGTTTGAAATAGTTGTTGGAATACTAGTTGGAATAGTAGTTGGAATTATTGGAGTTGTTGGAGGACCATATAACCTCTGAACTGCATAAATATCATCTTGACTGAGATTATTCTTTCTTCTATAATAAGGAAACATTATTGCTTCTTCATGTGCAGAATGTTCAATACCTAACGTATGTCCAATTTCATGTATTAATACAGAATACAAACTAGTTCTCTCAGTGTCATTATGATACAAATCCCAATCTTCAGACCTATCTAGATGAATTTCTAAGCAACTATTATTTGTATTAGGATACGTTGCATGTGCTAATACTGTCCCTTCGCCATCAAAATCCCAATTACAAAAACCTTTTGTACATCGAGCATTATTTTTATGTTTATGTATATCGCTTGCAAACGAAATTAATATATCAGGCTTATAAATATTATTATAAAAAGTAAGACCACTTACTATCGACCAAACATTAAAAGCTGTTTGAGTAATTTCTTTGTGTATTGATTGAGCTAAAGCAAAATGCCAATACAAAGTTCTTCTATCCCATTTCGTTGTATGAATTCTATATTGTAAAGGATTATCTTCATTTCCACATCTTGGTGTTTTAATTAACTTTAATGCTCCATCAATAGGTAAATTATAATATTCTTGAAAAAGTATTAAAGAGCCTTCAGAGTCTTTAGTACTCTCCGGAGCGCTACTATTAGTAGTTGAGAAACCAAAATGATTTAAATATTTTTCAATCTTCTTATCAGAGTCCTCGTTTGTTGAAAATATTGGTAAAAGAAATAAAAAGTAAAAAATATATATCATTTATATATAATATTATTTTCTATTGTTAAATAGTCTCCTCAAATTTATTTAAAACCATATCAAATTTATTTTTAATATGAGATAACAACATAATATAACAACATGTATCATTTTCAACTTTCTTATCAAGATCAACATGTAAAAATATTGTTTTATTTGAAATTTCTGTATCTGTTGGTTGACAAGTTAAATCAACTAAATAAACAGGTCCAAGTTCTTTATAACTTTTTATATCATAGAACATATTTTTATCTGTTATAGAAAATATTTTTTTATAAGACTGATATGTCATATATGCAATATTATATTTATCTTTATCAAAATCTAAATTTTGACTTTCTTCTGGATATCTATTTCCATTAATAGTGAAATAATAATTTTTAACATATTTATGATTAAACTCACTCATATCTTTCAATTGATTATTAGATTTATTTACTTGGAAAGCGAATATTCCAAATAACGGTTGTTTGTGGCTTCTATAATCTGTAGTAATATCAAGTTTCAATGATTTTCCAGACATACTCTCATTCAATATTTTAATACATTGCCATCTATAATAATTCAAAATATAATTTCCTTCTTCACTTAGAGTTTTTAATTCATCAAGTAACATTGTACAACCAATAGTATCATATTCAAGCAATGGAGTATATAAATAAATATCAGTAATTATAATTTTACCCTCAGCAACATCATTCGCTCTATAAATTGCATCATTATCATGATTCATTGTAAATATAAATTCATCAGCACTACCCCAAATTATATTATCAGTATCACATATTCCTAATCCTAAATCAGATAAAGGTACTAATGCTGTAAAAATACCACCATGTTCAAAATTTGAAATAAATCCAGTATTTAAATTATTTGTATCAGTTTTTGTTTTTGTAATTACTCCCTTCATTGTACTTGCAACTCCAACATTTTCAATTAGATCAATTTTGTAATTATGTTTTTTATATTCAATGGTTTTAAATTTATGTGCTACAAAATTATTTATTAATTTAACTACAGTTTCATTACCATAATTTTTTTCATCTGTTTGTTTATATTCTCCCTCAATATAAATATGAATATTTTTTAAATTTAGAAAACAGTTATTATTATAATCAAGTTTAAAAGATATTGCTGCATTTTCTTTATTTATATCTCGTCTATCAAATTTTGGATAAAATTTCTTGTATTCATTACGAATTAAATATTTGTTATATTTATCAAAAACTTCGGCCATTTATTAGAATAAAAAAGATTCTGAAACGAAGAGCTCCGAAAGTTCTTTAAGTAAAATAAACAGAGATGTCCACAAATTGGTGGATCATTATATTGTTGAATTCGTGTATCATTATAAAATATCTCCGAAGGTTGTGAGAAATACTTTACTAATTCTTTAGGCGGTTTAGCGTTTCCATAAGAATCAAAATAATATATTTTATTATTATTTTTATAATAAGCAGTCCAATGACTTCCTGTTTGATATGAATTTTGTAAATTTATAATTCCACATTCAATATTATTTGGTTTATCTGGTAATTCATCTTTCATAAACACACCTCTAAAATTTTTAATTTTTAATTTTTCTACTAAATTTTCAATATCTATGTTCGACAATGGCTGTATCTCCTTCGGAGCGCTCGGAACGAGTATCTGCTTCACAGTGCTCTGAAAGAGTATCTCCTTTGGAGCGCTAAATCTTTTTTTTTTTTAAACCACTTCCTTTTTTCTCCATTGCTAAATCATGTCTTTTTTGTTCTTCAAGTTCTTTATCTTTAGCTGATTTATTTATAACTGAATTGGTAATTGCAGATGCTCCACCTATTAATGATCCTAAAGCTGCTAATCCAGCAAATACTAATGGAAGAAATCCACCCTCATGATTTTTTTTCAGAGCTCCAAAGGAGATTTTTATTCTACAACCTGTTTTCTCTTTTATTGCCTTCTTAATTCTATTTGATAATCTTTTTGTTAATAATATTTTATTTTCACCACCACTAATTAATTGATCATATTTTAAGTGAATTAAAATATCTTTTTTATCCTTATAGGCTTTATTAATATTACTAGTTTGATGTTTTGTTAAATTTGTTTGGAATAATTCCAAATCTGTTTGTTTTAAGTTTGTTGTCATTTATTACTAAAATAAAGTATCTCTCCTTTTCATGCTAATCCAAAACCGATTTTATGTTTTAATTTCATTCCTGTTGTAACAAGCCACGCATTTGTTTTCTCACCAATACTACTATCAGAACTCTTAACTCTATTCCAAGCTTTCTGTTCTAAAACTTTATCAGCTTCATGTCTCTTTTCTAAGTCTTTATTTTCACTATAAGCAATATCATGTTCTTTACAAGCTTCGTCTAAACCATTAATTCCATTATCACCTCTTGCTAATCTATCATGTAATTTAGTACCGGGACCACAATAATTATATCCAGGAAGATGCATTACAAATGCAAATTATGTACGTTGTAGGTGATTTGTTCCTCTCCATAAAGAACACTATACGATTGAACAAATGCCATTAGCAAGTCATGGGCGTATTTATTATTTCTGTAACAATCCTCTGGATTAGCTAAAATTCTAATAGCGCAGTGTAACTGTAAAAAGTGAATGTATTTACTCTTTTTCAAAATGCCTTCAAAAATTGATGGACCTGTATAAAGCAAAAATTGTCTAAATTCAGTGGCTTTCCATCTTTCCAGTTCAGTTAATGGCCTAGCTTTTCGACAAAACTCGGACGGTGTTTGGTTTGAAATTTCCATTAATCGTTTAGAAATTATATCTTTTTTGTTTTCATCCAACGTATAAGTTCGTTTAGGGGTTCTCGTCCACAATACTAGCAAATGTTTCATATTTCCTAAACATACTAAGTGCATATAATCCAATGGAAATTGAGTCACCATTCCAATACACAAAGATTCCAAAATATGAATGTCTTCTGCCTTATGATGCTCAGGTTGTTCTCTTCTTCTAAAAGATGAATCAGACCTTAAAGCAGCATCTAACTTTGGAAAAGTCATGCGATAACTTATAGAAGCACCTTTCTGAGTACATTTACCGCATCCATAATATCCAGTGTGACTTTTTGTATTTGTAACATATGCTCGGGCAGGGGCATCGCATATGAATGCTCTTATTTGCACTAAATATGTTTTATTTTCTACTACAACACCATTAGCTATCAAATGTTTTAGCTCTTCACTGAAAACTTTAATGTACTCTGCAATTGAAGTGGGTTTACTGTCGCCATGATAAGCCCCTATTAAAAAAACGTGCGGATTTTTCCAATTAACAATATTACCTAATATTGGCCATAACTGACTTTTAGAACTCTTTGCAAGTGGAAGGCCATCTATTCCTATATCTAAAATTATAGAATCAGGTATACAAGCATTGCCCTTAATTGTTTTAAAGCAATCATTGATTGCAACTGATATACCATAATGAAGATAAGCACCATTGCATATATTAACAATATTGGACTGTTTGGGGGTAGAACGGAAAGTTCTGGAATCTTTTGGCAAATCAGGAAATGCTGGTTTTAATATACGCAATAGTTCATTCACTGCTATATTTGAAATATTATGTCTTATCACCCATTCTGATAATTGCGATGGAATATCATTATTAACTTTGGAACTGCCACAGCTGTACTCATTAACAGAATCTTCAATTAATTCATTAGTAGAATAATCGTTATTTAAATCAGAAAATACAGTATTCGAAGTACAGCCTAATTCTTGTACATTTATATCAGGTATTGCATTAGTAATACTACTTTGATTCACAGGTTTAGATCTCCGGGTCCTTGCATATGCGGATAAACCTACATCTGCTAATAGTTTTTTAGTTTCTCTGGCTATTAATCTATTATAATGACGCTTTGATATTATATGCAGTGGTTTAGGCATATTTATAGTAATATAAGTGTACTTACTGATTGATAGAGTAGAAAATAAAGCAAAATTGATGTAGACTGAAATTAAAAGATCAAAAATTTAAGATATTTAATATAATAAAATAAATAAAAAATATGTAATACAATATATAATACATAAAAGAGGTACTCATAATAATTACCAAAATAACTTTTATATAAAATATATAAGAAATAATTTACAAAATGGCGGTACAATAAGAACGTGATTCTTAACAACAACTTACACAATTACAACTACAACTTACTATATATTTAAATATAACTGCACAAATATAACAACTACAACTTACTATATATTTAAATATAACTGCAATAATATAAAACTATTAATGAATATTTAATAAACGGTATTAAAAATACTATTAATAATTTCAACAGCAAAAAGAACTTAGAAACTTTTAGAAACTTTACCACGTACACAGTAAACCGTTAGACCGTTAAACATCAAAGGCTCATATTCCGCCATTTAAATCTAAACGAATAGTAGTCGATCATTGCCGAACAAGTAAGAATGAGAGAGATAGCAATCTTATATATGTCATTACACATCCGTTTGTTGAAAAGGGATGGTATATAATTTATACATATCTTTGGAATGAAATAACATACGAATATAATAAAATAACCATGAAAACTATATTTTGCTTGTCTAACACATCTCGTTTCTCTCTCACTTTTATTGTACTTTGTAATAAATGAACTGAATGTGAAGTAATAAAAAATATATCGATGTGTGAAAGGAACAGAAATACTTAATGAATGATGTTGGAAAAAGAAAGAATATTATTATGAAAAATCTGT
Organism: Panorpa germanica; assembly: GCA_963678705.1. Taxonomy (NCBI): domain Eukaryota; kingdom Metazoa; phylum Arthropoda; class Insecta; order Mecoptera; family Panorpidae; genus Panorpa; species Panorpa germanica. The sequence goes on along the minus strand of OY783208.1, from coordinate 6,018,667 downwards.
GACAGATAGAGAATGAATTTTAACTAAAAGCGACTTTTGTGTACCACTTTTGAACTATTAACGAACTTGCTAAGACTACATACATCAGATTTTATTTCACAAAATCTTGACAGGTAGGGAATAAATTTTAACTAAAATTGGTTTCTGTGTTGTTGCTTCGAACTTGTAAAGCGTTAGAATAAAATTGTACGAGTGACTCGAACGTCACTAAATAGGACACTTCACCAAATTGTTTACTGGGGAAGAAAAGTTATAACACTTGGAATAGATGATTTATGGGCTGCAGATTTAGTTATAATGAGAAAATATGCTGATGATAATAATGGTTATAAATATATATTAAATGTTATTGATACTTTTTCAAAATTTGTTTGGTCTAAACCATTAAAATATAAAACAGGAAAATCAGTTGCTAAAGCTTTTGAATCATTATTACATAATAGAAAACCAAAATTATTACATGTTGATAAAGGCTTAGAATTTGTTAATAAAGATTTTATAAAAATTTTGGATAAATATAATATAAAAATGTATCACACTGAAAATGAAGAAAAATCTACAATTATTGAAAGATTTAATGGTACTTTGAATCGTAAGATGAAACCCTATTTTACAGCAAATAATAATTTTAAATGGATAAATATATTAGATACTTTAATAAAAGAGTATAATTATAAAGATTATCATCGAACTATCAAAATGAAACCCTTTGAAGTTAATAAAGATAATGAAAAATATATTTTGAATACTATATACTCTCCCAATAGGGATAGATTTAATGAAAATATCTCAAAATTCAAAATTGGTGATAAAGTTAGAATAACAAAATTCAAATCAACATTTTCAAATAAATATGAAACTAATTGGACAAATGAAATATTTAAAATTTATAAAATTTTATATACCAATCCAATAACATATAAAATAAAAGATTTAAATGGTGAAGAAGTCATTGGTGGATTTTATAATAAAGAACTTCAAAAATGTAAGATTTGCTAAAGACTGCGAAGGCTTTCTTTTTTTATAAATAAATAATGGGGAAATTTATTAAAATTATTGGAAACAAATTGAGATTTGAAAATCCAATTAATCTTGATCCACATAAGAAATATAAAATTGGAGTATCTGGTTTTAAATATGATTTAATTCATATAAATATTTTTACAAAATTAGAATATCCTGAATTTAATATAGATATTATTTGGGAAACTATATATGGTCATTATTTATTAATTTGTAATGTAAAAGCAGGTATATATTCTATTAATGATTTGGAAACAAAAATTATACAATATTTAACTCGTATGGTTTATATAATAAAATCTGAAAAATTTAAAATTAATAATAATCGACATGTATTTGATATTTCTGAGGAAAATGCTGATGATTTTTTAAATTATGTAACTTTTACACCATCTGGAGAAATACCAAAAGAAAAAAGTTTTCATAGTACTCAAAAATTTTTTGATTATGGTTTATTTGTAATGGATGTTGTTAATCAAAATAAAGTAAAAATTAATAGTCCAGTTAAATTAATATTTTCAAAAACAATTAATAATATAATTGGAATTGGAATTGTTCCACAAAATAAAATTATAGAAGGTCCTCTTATATTACCTAAAGAAAAAAGAGTTATTAATCATAATTTATATGAAATACATTGCAATATTGTAGAATCAAGTCATTCAAATCATGATAATCATCCACATTCACATAAAGATGATAATTTACTTTATGTATTTAAATTAGATACAAATATTGCAAGACAGTTTTTAAATCCAAATGAAATTATTTATATTGATATTTCAGATCGAATTGATAAATTTCAAGAAATTATTTTAAACATTTATGACTTAGAAGGAAATAAGTGTCAAATTTTTAGTAGAATTATAACATATTTACATTTTTGTTGTTTAATAAATGACTAACGTATTCCAAATAAAAGATTATATATTTGAAGAACAGAAAAACACTAGAATATTTCCAAAACCATTAAGATGTTTATTATGTGGTCCTTCAAATTGTGGTAAAACATGGTTATTATTTAATTTTCTTACACAACCTTTTATAGAATTCAAAGGTCTATATATTTATACAACAACATTGAATCAAAAAATATATAAAGCATTAGAAAGAATTTTTAGTGAGATAGATACAGTGGATTCGCATTTTAATAATTGTGAAAATATTATTCCTGTTGAAGATTGTATAACAGATAGTGTTGTTGTGTTTGATGATTGTTTAGTAGAAGATCAAGATATGTTTAAAAAATATTTTTATAGTGGAAGACATAAAAAATTATCTTGTTTTTATCTTAGTCAAAGTTTTCTTGAAACAAATAAAAATTTGATTAGAAATAATTGTAATTTACTTATATTGTTTAAACAGGATTTATATAGTATTCAGGAGATTCATAAAACAATTGTCGGTGCTGATATGGATTTAAATAAATTTAAAGAGTTATGTAATAAATGTTGGAAAATAAAATATGGTTTCTTATGTATCAATCGTGAAAAAGATAACATCAATGAACGTTATATGTTTAAAGACGTTGATGGTTATATTAAGAGTGTCGATGCTCTTTGAAAAGGAACGATGCATTATTTTATTAATAAATGGAAGGAGACATCTTAACCGTTTCCGAAGCTAAAAAAATAGATAAAATGCGAGATAAATTAATTAAAACATATAAAAAGGGATCTATACAAATCTCTGAGAAAAAAAAAAACGCTGGAGAATCCTAAATATCCTTTGGAGCTCAGGAAACCAGAACCAGATAAATTATTAGAAGCTAAAAAAGCAGATGAGATTAGAAATAAATTATATGAGAAATATAAAAAAACTAGCTTTTACCCCCGTCGCAAGCGACGTTTGTTTTTTGTGAGTGGCTTGAATTTTAAGTCAAAATTTAATTTTTAAATTGAAATAATAAATAAACTCGTCCTATATTGATTTAACATTTAATAACAATTAATTTTTCATACAAACTGACTAAAAAAATACATTTTTTATATCAAAATAAAAAATATTTTGAATTTATGCGATATTTGAACAACTTTTTTTAAAAATTTGGGATTTTTTTTTCGATTCGTAAATAAGTTGCCAAGGTTAGCCTATATACAAAATTTCAACTTTCTAGCACAATTTTTACTCTCGGCAAATACTGCCCCCGTGCCCCCCAATAAAATTTTAAAATTTTGAATTTTTTTTTTATAAATAACATACTTAATTATTCTAGAATCCAGAAAATGAATTTTCTCCAAAGTTCCCTACCGGGCCCCCGAATTTCTTTAACCCCCCCTTTTTCAATTTTTGAATTTCTAATTTTTGAGAAATGTCAGCATTGAATACCTTAATACACATGCAAAATTTCAACTTTCTATCTTATACGAATTAAAAGTAATACAGCAAAAAAGGGATCACTTTTTTTCCAGTTTTTCCAAAATTACGGGTTTCCAGGAAATTCAGGGAAAAATCCGGGGACGCCAAAAGTCTTAGAATTTTTTTCTCTACGAAATAGGAAATTTTTAAAAGCTTCCCTGGAGCCGTTTTCGAGATGCCATACAAAATTCGAACCAAACATATAAACACATAAACATATAAGAATATAAATATACACCTGGGACATTATAATATACTTGAGTTTACCCCCGTCGCAATGCGACGTCTTTTTGGCGTGTATTATTTAAATCCAATAAAATAATTCGTAATTAAATTTCATATTTAACTGTTCTATTTTTAAATTGAAATAATAAATAAACTCGCGCACATATACACACATATAAATTGACTAAAAAGATATTATTTTTTTTTCAAAATAAAAAATATTTTCAATTTATGCGTTATTTGACCAACTTTTTTTCAAAATTTGGGATTTTTTTTTTCGATTCGTAAATAAGTTACCAAGGTTAGCCTACATACAAAATTTCAATTTTCTAGCACAATTTTTACTCTCGGCAAATACTGCCCCCGTGCCCCCCAATAAAATTTTGAAATTTTGAATTTTTTTTTAATAATAATATACTTAATTATTCTAGAATCCAGAATATGAACTTTCTCCAAAGTTCCCTACCGGGCCCCCGAATTTCTTCAACCCCCCCTTTTTCAATTTTTGAATTTCTACTTTTTGAGAAATGTCAGCATTAAGTACCTTAATACACATGCAAAATTTCAACTTTCTATCTTTTACGACTTAAAAGTAATGCAGCAAAAAAGGGATCACTTTTTTTCCAGTTTTTCCAAAATTACGGGTTTCCAGGAAATTCAGGGAAAAATCCAGGGACGCCAAAAGTCTTAGAATTTTTTTCTCTACGAAATAGGAAATTTTTAAAAACTTCCCTGGAGCCGTTTTCGAGATGCCATACAAAATTCGAACCAAACATATAAGAATATAAATATACACCTGGGACATTATAATATATGATTGAATTACAAAATTTAAAATATAAGACCACTAAAAAAAAAGAATATGCTCCATTATTATCAGCGTTAGGAAAAATAGATGAAGATATTATTAAAAGTTCTGAAGGAGAAACAAAACAATTACAACCATATTTTACTATATCAGAACCTGTTACACCGAGTAAAAAAGAATTAACAGAACCTGTTACTCCAAGAAAGTTTGATTTTTCAAAAATAAAAATATATGGAACAAACGCATCAACATATTTGCAACTTAGTATGGATAAAGATTACAAGTTTGATAAAATATTTGGACCAAAATTTGTTAATAACGAAATAAAAATAGGTAATAGTAAAATGGAACTTGATAAAGATGATGGAATTACTATTGATGGTAAAAAAAACCTATAACGGAACTGTTGGATTATGGTATTTATTAACTTATGGTGGTAAACCTGATCCACAATTATTTACAAAAGATGACTATATAGACTACAGAGATATTATAATAAATTCTAAGGCTTTAAACAACAAAATTAATAAACCTCTTTCATCACCAACAATTAAATGGACTACAATGATAAAATATATACATGATTATATTAAAACAGGTATGAAACAAGATTTATATTATGATAGTAATTTTAAAGAAGAGAAAGAAGGTTCTGGTGTCTCTCCTTCGGAGCCTTTAGAGCGCTTTCATTGGAGAGAATACAATGATAATAAAATAGAAGTTCAATATATTTCAAATTTGAATCAATTAATAAATCGTTTACAATATATTAATGCACAAGAAAATGCAGGAAATAATAATTTTCATAATGAAAAATTAGGAGTGTTAAAATTTTTTAATAATGAAATTGAAAAAATATTAGATACTCCAAAAGGGTGTGAATATTTAATAAAAATTGCAACATCATTACCAAAGAAAATTATAAGAGGATCAGGTATACTAAATACAATTATAAATACCCTACCACCCAGTAAACAATTTGGTGAAGTGTCCTATTTAGTGACGTTCGAGTCACTCGTACAATTTTATTCTAACGCTTTACAAGTTCGAAGCAACAACACAGAAACCAATTTTAGTTAAAATTTATTCCCTACCTGTCAAGATTTTGTGAAATAAAATCTGATGTATGTAGTCTTAGCAAGTTCGTTAATAGTTCAAAAGTGGTACACAAAAGTCGCTTTTAGTTAAAATTCATTCTCTATCTGTCACAGATTTTTCATAATAATATTCTTTCTTTTTCCAACATCATTCATTAAGTATTTCTGTTCCTTTCACACATCGATATATTTTTTATTACTTCACATTCAGTTCATTTATTACAAAGTACAATAAAAGTGAGAGAGAAACGAGATGTGTTAGACAAGCAAAATATAGTTTTCATGGTTATTTTATTATATTCGTATGTTATTTCATTCCAAAGATATGTATAAATTATATACCATCCCTTTTCAACAAACGGATGTGTAATGACATATATAAGATTGCTATCTCTCTCATTCTTACTTGTTCGGCAATGATCGACTACTATTCGTTTAGATTTAAATGGCGGAATATGAGCCTTTGATGTTTAACGGTCTAACGGTTTACTGTGTACGTGGTAAAGTTTCTAAAAGTTTCTAAGTTCTTTTTGCTGTTGAAATTATTAATAGTATTTTTAATACCGTTTATTAAATATTCATTAATAGTTTTATATTATTGCAGTTATATTTAAATATATAGTAAGTTGTAGTTGTTATATTTGTGCAGTTATATTTAAATATATAGTAAGTTGTAGTTGTAATTGTGTAAGTTGTTGTTAAGAATCACGTTCTTATTGTACCGCCATTTTGTAAATTATTTCTTATATATTTTATATAAAAGTTATTTTGGTAATTATTATGAGTACCTCTTTTATGTATTATATATTGTATTACATATTTTTTATTTATTTTATTATATTAAATATCTTAAATTTTTGATCTTTTAATTTCAGTCTACATCAATTTTGCTTTATTTTCTACTCTATCAATCAGTAAGTACACTTATATTACTATAAATATGCCTAAACCACTGCATATAATATCAAAGCGTCATTATAATAGATTAATAGCCAGAGAAACTAAAAAACTATTAGCAGATGTAGGTTTATCCGCATATGCAAGGACCCGGAGATCTAAACCTGTGAATCAAAGTAGTATTACTAATGCAATACCTGATATAAATGTACAAGAATTAGGCTGTACTTCGAATACTGTATTTTCTGATTTAAATAACGATTATTCTACTAATGAATTAATTGAAGATTCTGTTAATGAGTACAGCTGTGGCAGTTCCAAAGTTAATAATGATATTCCATCGCAATTATCAGAATGGGTGATAAGACATAATATTTCAAATATAGCAGTGAATGAACTATTGCGTCTATTAAAACCAGCATTTCCTTATTTGCCAAAAGATTCCAGAACTTTCCGTTCTACCCCCAAACAGTCCAATATTGTTAATATATGCAATGGTGCTTATCTTCATTATGGTATATCAGTTGCAATCAATGATTGCTTTAAAACAATTAAGGGCAATGCTTGTATACCTGATTCTATAATTTTAGATATAGGAATAGATGGCCTTCCACTTGCAAAGAGTTCTAAAAGTCAGTTATGGCCAATATTAGGTAATATTGTTAATTGGAAAAATCCGCACGTTTTTTTAATAGGGGCTTATCATGGCGACAGTAAACCCACTTCAATTGCAGAGTACATTAAAGTTTTCAGTGAAGAGCTAAAACATTTGATAGCTAATGGTGTTGTAGTAGAAAATAAAACATATTTAGTGCAAATAAGAGCATTCATATGCGATGCCCCTGCCCGAGCATATGTTACAAATACAAAAAGTCACACTGGATATTATGGATGCGGTAAATGTACTCAGAAAGGTGCTTCTATAAGTTATCGCATGACTTTTCCAAAGTTAGATGCTGCTTTAAGGTCTGATTCATCTTTTAGAAGAAGAGAACAACCTGAGCATCATAAGGCAGAAGACATTCATATTTTGGAATCTTTGGGTATTGGAATGGTGACTCAATTTCCATTGGATTATATGCACTTAGTATGTTTAGGAAATATGAAACATTTGCTAGTATTGTGGACGAGAACCCCTAAACGAACTTATACGTTGGATGAAAACAAAAAAGATATAATTTCTAAACGATTAATGGAAATTTCAAACCAAACACCGTCCGAGTTTTGTCGAAAAGCTAGGCCATTAACTGAACTGGAAAGATGGAAAGCCACTGAATTTAGACAATTTTTGCTTTATACAGGTCCATCAATTCTTGAAGGCATTTTGAAAAAGAGTAAATACATTCACTTTTTACAGTTACACTGCGCTATTAGAATTTTGGCTAATCCAGAGGATTGTTACAGAAATAATAAATACGCCCATGACTTGCTAATGGCATTTGTTCAATCGTATAGTGTTCTTTATGGAGAGGAACAAATCACCTACAACGTACATAATTTGCTACATTTATCAGCTGATATGTTAATGTATGGTCATTTGGATAAGTTTAGTGCTTTCAAATTTGAAAACTACATGCAGAATATTAAAAAATTAATAAAGAAAGGAGCTCAACCGCTTCAACAGATAAGTAATAGGCTGTTTGAAAAATCAAATCATATTACAAAAGCAAATGAGAACATATTCCCCGTTATGTCTGTATGCAGAAATGAAATAATAAGCATACAATTTGAAAAGTTTCTCTTATCTGTAAAGAAGAACAACAATTGTTGCATTACAAATGATAATAAAATAATACTATTATCAAAATTATTTCATGAAAATGAAGAAATGTATGCTGAAGGACGTTGGGTTCAATCGACCAGTTCATTATATAATTCGCCATGTGACTCCTCGAATCTTGGTATTGTTATTGGTCACTTTGCCAATCTACATGAATTACAAACTATAACGATTAAAATAACTGATATAAATAATAAAATGATTTTATTAAATGTGGAAAATAAAATTATATTTATACCATTTTTGCATTCCTATTAATAATTTAGTTCTTAATTGATAATTAGTAATTTAATTTTTCTGTTGTATAGTTTTTAATTTATATCATAGTCATGTACACAATATGTGAATTTGTGGGTGAAGAAATGGTTGGTATTGTGTTAGACGAATGGTTTACTGATGCCACTAAATCGGAATGTGCCTGGCCTCGCAAAAACCAATCGGCAGCTTTAAAATCGAAAACTCCAGCTCAACCGGGGTGGCCGGTTTACAAAACAAGGAAATTGTTCTCTGCAGGTATATTGCAATTAAGTTATACATTTATAATAATGATCTGTAAGTAATTACAATTTTTAATTGAATCAGGGTCGTTTAAAGAAGCTTTGAAGCATGAAAAAACTGCAGAGTACTATTCCAGCATTTCATCCGCAGAAGATGCTAGGAAAAAGTTTGAAGTGAACCGCAAAACTGTGCCCGTGTATGACAGCGAGAATGACAGCGATGAAACAACGATATACTCAGCAAGAAGTCAATATACGCCAATGTTTCTCGGTGAAACTGGTTCGTATTTCGTATTTCTACATATATACATATATATATATATAGGTTTCATTTTATTCATTTCTACCTTTCAGCCTATACATCAACACAAAAATCAACTGATAATCTTGTCTCTCAAGTAGTACCCTCGTCATCAAGTAAGATTTATATTCAATTTCAACATTTGAAAGAAACATAAATAATGTATAATACTTTTTCTTATTCCAGCTTTTGCACCGGTTTGTACTGAGGTGTCCCCGTTCGCTAATTCATCGATAATGATAACACCTCGCAGAAACCAGTCTCACAAGCCCCGCACTTTGCTGATAAATGTAATACCTCTAGTGGAATAGGTAAACTGTCTTTCTATACGGTTTCTTTTAATTATTCAGATATCTATCTTATGTATAATATAATAATTTATTGTCTACGAGGTACGTTACGCTGTTCTCCTATGGAAAGTCAACCTACTTCTAAGCCGGTAGTTGTAAATATATTATTGATGTCTGGTTTTTGGCAAAGTTTGGTTTTTGTATTTAGTGTTTTTTTGCTTATACATTGCACGTCTGGTGGTACTAAGTTTTTAATTGCATGTTTGGCTTTCCGAACTTGTATCCCTTAATTTTTTACAATAATAAAATAACATTTGCAAATGTTTTTAGTTTTCACGCCATCACCTCATTTAGGATACATGCCAACACGCCATCAGGTACATCTGCAGGATGCACACAACTTTTATGACATTCCATCTGGTAAGAGCAATTATATTTGCTGCTATTGTTATACTACATATTTAAAGAATTTGTATAAATCATTTTATCGTCCGTTTTTTAGGTTCCCAAACAAATGATAATTGCTCAGAGACTTGCGCAAGAAAATATGGTAATCTGGTAGTCTGTTTAGATTCTCTACAGAAGGCATTGGCAGCCAAAACAAAAGAAACAGGTAATTTTTTCTTTATATAATATTATAATTATTAAACATTTAGTAATAATCTCTCTGTTTAGATTCTATTCAGCATACATTGTCAGTGCTCTGTGCAACTGTATCTGGGTTGCGCCAAGATTTGTACTCTCAAAAGAACCACCCAGAGCAACAAAAGGAAACTTACAATCTCCTTCCAGAGTTCCCTCTATTAAATAATGACCAATTGGAACAGCTGGAGAGCGATTGTAAACTAAATCAAAGTGTTGCTGCTCAATTTGTAATTTATTTTTTATTTTGATTCTCTCTATTAAAACAATAGCATTGTTGTTATCTTTATCGTTATTTTAGACAAGGAAAGTTGCGTCTATTGGAGGAAGAGATTTTCAAACATGCACCAGGAAAGTGATGAAAACCCTCTTTACAAACAACAGCTTAGAAAGCTACACCTGGTGCGGGTTTAAAAAAAATAAACCTGTAAAGGAGTACAGAATTATGTCGCTGATAATAGGTGCTGTATAGTTTTCTTAATGTTTAAACAATATATATATATATATATATATATATATATATATATATATATATATATATATATATATATATATACACATATTATAAATATAATTACATTTTTTCAGACACAGTATCTGCCGCATATAGTGGAACCACCAACGATAATATAGAATCAACAATTAAGAAATGGCTACATTATACAAAAGATAGAATTAAGAAATCCATATAATAAGAAATAAAGACATTTTGTTACGTTTATTATTACTGCTATATCTTACTATTATTACTGTTTTATTGTACCTGTTTGAATATTAATGAAATAAACTATGAATATTAATGAAATATGCAAACTACGTTATCTTTTATTAAAAAAAAATATCTAAATATATATAAATTATTAAGTAATTTAGCCTAATTTTAATATAATTTTTACCGCCTATTTTTCAATATTAAATTTTCTTTTTAAATTTCCCGCTTAATTTTAATATAATTATTACCGCCTATTTTTCAAATTAAAATTTTCTTTTTAAACTTCCCGCTTGATTTTAATGTAATTTCTCTGTCCAATCACAGCAGGGCATAAATTATAATTTATAACTCCGGTCATAAATCATAAACCGACTCCGCTTTTAATTCACCAGTGAACCGTCGTTGCAATGTCTGTAGCTCATAAATAGGCCATTTCCTATGAACGAGTGAATAGAAAACGAACACGTTCCAGACAAAAAATTCATGATATGTAATCGAAATTAAGTAGAATTTACTCCAAAATGTTTACTGGGTCGTCTAAATTTTTTAATAACTGGTTTATGTAATTCAATTGCTTCTTTTAAAAGAACTTCAGAGTTTTTTTTTGTAGGGCTCTGAAAGAGATTCTTAATAAATTGACTTTTATTACTATTACAAATTTTACATTTTGCTGATAATCTGTATTTATTATTTTCTGTTTTAATTGTTTTAATATCAATATTATCTGTTTTCTTTTTGCATTTTACACAATATACTTGTTCTGAGATATCCATTTATTACAATAAATAAATGCTCTCCGAAGCAGATTCTCTCTAAAAGAGCGCTGCGAAGCAGATTCTCTCTAAAAGAGCGCTGCGAAGCAGATTCTCTCTAAAAGAGCGCTTCGAAGGAGATTCTATTTTAAAGATGGTATTCCATTTATATTTGCTTTCTTTAAATATTTATCCAATGGAAAAAATTTAAGATTTTCAATAAATTCTGCTTCTTTAATATAAACATCATTTTCATTTATTATATTTGCTTTTATTTGTGTTAACATTTGATTATAAAATTTATAGGCCACTTTATACTCAGACATTTTTTCTTTTATTTGAAATTTTTTATCTAAAATTTCAATTATTACTCCACCTAAACTTAATGCTGCTAATGGTATTAAAATTAAATCTGGTAATCCACTTGGCAGCGCTCCGAAGGAGAATCCAGATGCACTAAATAATACTTTACTTATTGTTAAACCAATATCAATTTTTTGATAATAATTATAACTTTTTCTATATACATACATTCGTTTTTCAATATATGTTTTGGAGGAGATAATCTCCTTTGGAGAGCTCTGAAAGAGATTCATTTATTATAAAAAATATTTTTTTTTATTGACTTAAAGTAATGTTATGTTTTTCGTATTTATCATTCATAGTAGTTTTACCTTTGTATATTAATTTCAATAATTTTAAATCATCTGGATTATCAATTATTTTATTATATTTTTCTGGTAAACTCAATTTCTTCTTATTTTCAAGAGTTAAAATTATTCTATCTCCATATTTTGATGTTATCATTTTTGCATTCATAATGAGATATGGTATATTTAATTCTAACTCTAACAAATTTATGAAATTATTATAAAGATTATTAATGTTATTCAATTTGTTTATTAATTCTTCACTGGAGAGCTTTGAAAGAGATTCTATTTTGGAGAGCTTTGAAAGAGATTCTGTTTTACAAAGCTCTGAAAGAGTATCTCCTTCGGATTGTTGTGAAACAATATCTGCATTGCAGCGCTCTGAAAGAGTATCTCCTTCGGACGCATATGTATCTATTTTGGAGAGCTTTGAAAGAGAGACGTTCATTTATTATAGAAAAATTCATCAATATTTTTATGACCATATGATAGTCTATTAAATTTATCAATTAAATATTTTTTATCATCATAAGGACTTAATCCAATTTTTTCTTCTTGAATAGTATATTGTAGTATAAATGATCTTATACTATAACTAGTTTCAATTGTTCTTTCTTGTTTAAATAAACAATCTTTATATTTATCAAATGTCATTTTCATAATATTAACTTTTTTAATTCCTTTACATATTTTCTTCTCATGATTATCAGTTCTAAACGCATACATTTTTGATCGTAATCCACAATATTCTCTAATTGGAATACCATTATATTCATCTTTAAATATTTCAGGAATTTTTTTATTTTTTTGAGGTATATTATTAGGATGATCATCTGGATAATCACTTGTATCAAAATATTCAATATTATTTTTTATATCTTCATAAAAATCGTCTGTTTCTACATGTATGATAAAGGAATCTGTGTCAGTGCTTAATAGTTTAACTTTATCACCATATTTAGGTTTTAAATAGTTATAATAAAATTTATACATTAATAATTTTGATAGTTCAAGTATAGTAAATCCACCAAATATAGGTTTATTTAATTTAACATAAACTTTTTTTCCATACATGAGGACAGTATCTTCATTTAATATACTTCTGTCTTGATAATGATTTGAATTTATCATTTTTTGCATTGCTTCTTCAGATTTAATTAATTTTACATTTAATCTATTTCTAACGTTTTCCATTTGTTTTCCATATACACTATTATTCATTAATTTAAAGAAATCTTTTTCAAAATCATTTTTAGCATTTTGTCGTAATTTAGTATTTTTATCAATATATGGTTTTAACCAAGCTTTTTGTATATACTTAATACCTTTATTAATATTAAATAATTTAGCACCTTGTCTTATATATTCTTTTAATATTCTATAATCTATAATATAATTTTTTTTATTGTATAATGTGCACATTAATTTCTTATTCTCTTTTGATGGTTTTGATCCTAATCCAATATCAATCATTTGTTTTTGATATTCTGATAATTCATCATATTTTGGTGAATAATGTTCTGGAGCTAATGCATAATCATCAAATTTATCATGTAATTCTTTTGGAATTCCTAAATTAACATCTAATATATATCCTATGTCCCCCTCATCATCGATATTGCTTTGCAACGCTCCGAAGGAGATACTCATTATATTTTTTTTTTAATCTTGAATTTCTTCGTTTGACAGCCATTCATGATTAGATATTGGTAGTTTTTGAGACATTGCCCAACCATATAAATTATTAGCATCTAAATACATTATATAACCTAAATGTTTTTTTGAATTATATATACCCTTTTCTTCAGCTTTTTCTTTTGATAATTTTATAACTTTCTCATACTTTTCATCATAGAAATAACAATTATTTGATAAAGCATAATTATTTGATATCATACTAATTCCACCGCGAATACCTTTTTCAGTAAATTCATACATTTCTTGATCTTGATATAATTCTAATGTTTGTTTGGTATATTTTAATGAAGCTGAATTAGCTAAATGTGGAGCACTCATAAAATAAACTGGATCTAATTGATATTCCTTATAACACATATCTCTAAAATTATTAAATACATCATATAATAATATACTATCTAATCTTAAATATCTATCATGATATTCACCAAAAGTATCAATATTAAAATGTTTCCAAAAGTCTTTGGCAAATTTATATTGTTTATCAGTTATTGTTTTACAATTTAAATTGCAATAAAATTCTTTAATATCTGGTAAATTTAATGCATCGAACTTTTTATAATCATCAACCCATTCATATGGATAAACTCCTTTTTGTAATAAGAAAGCTTTTCCTTCTAATGAATAATTTTTATATCTTTCATTAAAATATTTAAAAGAACTATAATCACATATTTTTTCAATTTTAGTATTACAATAATCACAATCATCATATGCTATTATATTGCTTTTTGAAGCATTTGGGGTCTCTGGTGTCTCTGGAGCCTTCGGAGCTCTGCAAAGCAGTATAGGGTTTTTTAATTCTCGTTGTTTCTTACATTTATAACAATATCCAGAGTTAATATTTAATAAATTTTTAATTGCTTTATCTAATGAAACACCCATAAATGCTAGTGTATCAATAAATCTTATTTCCATAAAACTTTGTATTATTGTTCCTTTTGGTGTTATTCTAAGTTTTTCCCATTTATATGTGCAATTATCATTTTTACATTCTATAGGAGATTCTCCTTCAAGGAGCTCTGTAAGAGATTTTCCTTCAAAGAGTTTTATAAGAGATTCTCCTTCGGAGAGATCTATAAGTGATTCTGTTTCTGATTTGCAGAGCTGCTTAGCAGTTTTATAAATATTTTGACATTTTAAACATTTAATTTCATTTTCTCCACAAACTTCAAGTTTTGTTATACCTTCACATTTATTACATTTTTCAAAAAGGTTTTCACCTTTTCTTGATATTTTACAATTTGAGCAATATATTGAATCTTGTTTTGTTTCATATTCATTTACCAAAACTCGTTTTGATAAATATTTATAATTTTCAGTTGTATCAGCAAGTATTTTAATATTTTCAGCTTCTTTGCTCAATTTTAAAATCCATTCAATAAATATTTTTGAATCATATTTTATATTATGTATTCCAATGGGTATAAAATTGGGTAATTTTAAATTTAAATTACAAGATTTATGTGCGGCACCTCTAAATTAACCAGTTATGTGATCATGATCCCAAACTTTATTAGAAGGAAGACCTTCAAAATCTTTACCACAAATATGACAATTTGTTTGTGATTCAAATAATTTTATATCTTCTTCATTCCATTTCATAGGTTCATTTATTTTCTTTATTTTGTAATAATTTTTTGCCAAATCTGTTAAATCGTTATTAAATGTTTTCATTAATATATTAGAGTCTTTTTCTCTTCTCAAAATAGTTTTTTCATTTGTAGTAAAACAATAACTATTTGGAATGTGTTTAGAAATAATTTTTTTATTATTTATTTTATCTGAGGGAAAATCTTTAGATAATGTACATTCAAAATCTAATGTTGTAAAATAAGGGTGATATATTTCTGCTCCATTAGATTTATAAAATAATTTGTAGGTTTTTTCAGCTGGCATAATTATATTGCTAGTTGAGATTCCACAAATTTTTGTATGAGTATTATATTGTATAACAGTTTTAAATCTCTTACTACATTTATTACAAATATAAAAACTATTATTACAATGATGAATTTTACCTTTTATTAAACTACTTAAATTTTTTATACCAACAAAATGATAAGTTAAATCACCATCATCATTAATCACTTCACTAAGGACTAATAAATTAACATGTGTTTTATCATAAGAAATATTCTTACTTCTATAGCCTAATATTATTTGTTCTTCTTCTTCTCTTCCCATTTTTATTAATTCATATAAATTAATTGAAATATTTAAACATTGTTCATATTTTTCAATAATGTCTTGAGATAAAGCAAGGGGATATTCCATTTCTAATTCTTCATATCTTGTTATATTATATTTTGATGGTCTATAATTATCCCTACCTACTGGATTTAGTATACTTTCTAAAGCATATTCAAAACATCTATTATCTTCCATATCCTTACTCTTAAATTGTCTAGTTCTAATATTTTTCACATTTACACAACATTTTTTATTTTTAATATATTGTGGTAAATCAATATATGATCCACCTTTTATTGGTTGAAATTTATCTCGATATAAAACAGAATATTTTACTTGTTTAAATCTATATCTAGAGTTCTTTTCAGTCCATTGATCAAATTTATTGTCAATTATATCTTCAATAACTTTAATCAATTTATGAATATCTTTTACATAACTTGAAATTTCTATAATGTCAGTACTAAATTTTTTTATATGTGTATTTACTTTTTCTCCATCTTGATTTAATTCCACGTACTCAATAAAAGTAGAAAGTTTAAACTTTATATATTTATATTTTTCAATTTGAAATTTTATATAATTTGTTAGTGGTTTTCCAATTTCTTCAAAATGTATATTAATATCTTCATTATTTTTTGAAACAAAATATTTATCACTTATTAATCCTTTAAACGCTCTATTTGGTTTTAATTCTAATTCTTTAATCAACCTCTTCCTTTCTAAATTCTTTTCAAAATCTGTTGGTTTGAGAAATATATCTTCATCATCATCTTTGATACTTCGAAATGGGGGTAAATATGGTTTTTCTATTTTAAATGGGATATCAACATTTCGAAATGGTGGTATATATTCTTCTTTTGTATTAATAATATTATATCTCATTATTGCATTGATTAGTTGTGCTTTTTTTAACTGAGATACTCCTCGAATTTTATTATCTCTGCAATATTGTTTTAATTGAAGCATAGTTTGAGTTGAAAATTGGTTTCTTATATAATCCATTTAATAGAAAAAAAATTATTCAGTATTTTGTGAATATGGTAAAACACGATATATAATAACTTTTGGAGCACTATAATGCAGAATCTCTAGAAGTCTAAATATATGTCAATATTTTAATATATGTTATTAATTATTGTAATTTTTTAAAAATATTTAATGTTTTTAAAATATTTGGTTATATATAACAATTATTGCAATTTTTTATAAATATTTAATGTTTTCCAAATATTTGGTTATATATAACAATTTGGTAAATTTTTAGGTGTCAAATCAGTCAAATCTGAGTTTGCGTTAGAACGCTTCTTTTATATACTACTTATATATAAATATATATATATATATATATATATATATATATATATATATATATATATATATATATATATATATATATCCATAGGTTTAATTAATGATTCAAAAGGAATAGAGTATATAGGAGATTTGGAATTTGTTTGTATATTTAGATCCTTTAATTTCATGTAACTATTTATTAAAAACGTAAGATTTGTACATGTTTTTAGTATACAACAAACGCCATAAATCTTACAAAACTGCAATAGTTTTTTAACTAGTTACAAAACAAAAAATGTAGCTGAACTAAATAATTATCAAATTCATTTAGTTGCTTTTTTATAGTTATTTTAAATTAATAATGTTGCAAGAAAATGGAGCAGACGTTACAGATATTATTCCTTTGATTCACTTGCGGTTCTACTAAAGGTGAAAATATTTTATCACAAATTTCACAACGAAACGGTTTCACATCTAAGTGTACATTTTTATGTTGATTTAAATCATTTGAACTTGCAAATATTTGATCACAAATGTCACATCGTAACTTTAATAAATGTATACTGGCATTTTTTTTTTTTTAATATCCACTTTTTAGTGGTCGATTTTTCAATATTTAATTGAAATTGATGTTAATAAATATGTATTGGCGTGTTTATTTTATTAAATATCTAAATGTTGACGGAGATATAGCAATTTAAAGTTTGAATTGTAGTTTTAGCACTAGAAATGGTCGGCCATATTTGTATGACGTGAAATGCATTTTAACGTCAGTTATTTGTTGAGTAGGTCAGTGCTGTGGTCATGTTCTGTAGCTGTTGGTAGTCGAATAATCAAGTCATATCAAAGAATAATAAGTTTTTATTTTATTTAACCTTGCTATATATAACATATTGGCAGACATAATATTGAAATTTTATTATTCCTTGAAATAGCTGTAAATAATATTTGATATATAAATACATATAGCAGAGATTTATGATCTGTAATGTTGGTAACCTTACACAACGATTGTGATGTCACATGCACTTGGAATGTGAAAAACGTTGAATCCCTTTAATAATTAAAGAGACAAAATAACTTTTTTAATTGTTAATATCTCTTAACATATAAGGAGTTCTAGTAACACACTTTATCAATATATAGTACACTTTTATAGAAATTAAGACATAGGACGCAAACCCATTATGAATGTATTTGACAGGTTAGAATATATGATAAAATATTTATCTCGATTAAATCGGTAAAAATGAGACATCTGTGAATGAAACATGAATTTTATTGACGGGTTTGCACAAAAGATTTGAGGAAAGGTATTGTATTACAACAAAATAAAATTTAAATCAGTCGGTATTAAATGTTGTTCATAAAAACCGCCAAAAACGCACTGCTCTATCAAAAACGCACTAAAGATATGGAAAACTGAATATATTAGTTTGACAGGTCATAGAAATGGTACGGACTAAATTACGTACAAATTATTGTATCTCCATATTCTTGAGTTAATATATTACAAAAATAAAATAAATAGAAGCAGATATTTCTGAAAATTGTAAGTTAATGTGTAAGAGGTATTCAAACATTTTACTTTAAAATGAAACATTTTGTATGATTTAATTTGTTACTTTTTTTTTTGGAAATAATAAACCTAAATTAAAATGACTAATTGACTTTGAATCTTGCTGTATCAATATTATTGTATATCTCTAATTAAAAAGTTGATAATTATTCGATATAGCTACACCTTTTGTTTTGAATCTTATAAAAAAAACTATTGCACTTTCGTATATTTTATGATGCTTTTATTATAGTGAAAACATGTACAAATCACACGCAATATGCCTTATACAATTTTTTATTAAATAATAAACAGAATTTATGCTAAAAGTTGACTAATGACATTTTCATTTATATATGTAACATTGTCATTTTATTTCTAACCTCAAATTTGAACATTTAACTTTAACCATTAATGTTGTCTATTTCTAAATAAAAAATGGTATAATGTATATTGCGTAAGATGTGTACATGTTTTCAGTATACAACACATGCCATAAAACGTACAAAAATGCAGAAGTTTTTTAATGCGATACAAAACTAAACGTGTAGCTATATCGAATAATTACCAAACAGTTTTTTTGTTTTGAGTATACAACGACAAAACATAGTAGTTTTTTTAGAATGATATAATTACCTTTGTTTCAGTAAACTAATAAATTGTAGTAATGGAGGATTGCAAATCAGAACAAATAAAGCTAGAAAATGATGTGGGATTAACTGAACCTATAGAAACGGAATATTTAAACGGAGATATCAAAATAGAAATAGAAGAAATGCGAGTCGTCTATGAAGCAGGGCTATGCGATGATATAAAAACAGAAGTTAAAGGAGAAGAAAAATATAGTACAGATGAAGCTACACATTTACCCCATGATGACTACTTTATTAAACTGGAAGTTCCAGAGCAACAACTTCAAAGTAAAATTAATACGAACGTGAAGCCTTATATTTGTGATGTATGTAACAAATTGTTTGACTCTAAGGCAGAAATCACAAAACATTTGCGTGTACATTCAGCAAAAAACTACATTCTTGTAATACATGTAGTAAAATATTTGCTAATTTGGCAAGTTTAAAACGACATAAAAACACACATTTAGTTGTAAAGCCATTTTCTTGCAATGAGTGTAATAAAACTTTTAGTCAGTCAATTCAATTAAAACGACATAAAAAGATACACTTAGGTCTAAAACCATTTTCTTGCGATGAATGTAAAAAAGCGTTTAATCGTTTATCGCATTTAAAGGTACATAAAAACACACATTTAACTTTAAAACCCTTTTCTTGCGATGAATGTAAGAAAACGTTCAGTCAATCATGTCAATTAAAACGACATAAAAAGATACACTTAGGTCTAAAACCATTTTCTTGCGATGAATGTAAAAAAGCGTTTAAGCGTTTATCGCATTTAAAGGTACATAAAAACACACATTTAACTTTAAAACCTTTTTCTTGCGATGAATGTAAGAAAACGTTCAGTCTATTAAATGATTTAAAACGACATAAAAATACACATTTAGTTGTAGAACCATTGGTTAAATTATAACCAACTCTCTTATGATGGGCCCTTTACCCCAAATACAGTTCTAAAATAATTGAACATTTGAGGTTCTAGTAACCCGCTTTATCAATATATAGTACACTTTTATAGAAATTAAGACATAGGATACAAGCCCTTTCCTGCCTGAGCTTTCTATAATTATTTTTTAATAACTCCTTATATGTTAAGAGATATTAACAATTTAAAAAGTCATTTTGTCTCTTTAATTATTAAAGGAATCAACGTTGTACACATTACAAATGCATATGACATCACAACCGCTGCCAACTTTACAGCTCATAAATCTCTGCTATATGTATTTATATATCAAATATTATTTATACCTATTTCAAGGAACAATAAAATTTCAATATTATGTCTGCCTTAGCATGGTTAATTAAAATAAATACTTATTATTCTTTGATTTGACTTGATTATTTGACTACCAACAGCTACAAAACATTACCACAGCACTGACCTACTCAACAAATAACTGACGTTAAAATGCATTTCATGTCATACAAATATGGCCGAACATTTCTAGCGCTAAAACTACAATTAAAATTTTTAATTGCTATATCTCCGTCATCATTTAGATATTTAATAAAATAGACACGACAATACACATTTATTAACATCAATTTCAATCAACAATTGAAAATTCGACTACGAAAAAATGAGGACACAAGCCCATTACTGGATTTAAAAAATGCAACCATTCTTATAGTACATAGAAATGCCTTATTTAATGTATTTTGAGTATTGTTTTTTTTTCTAATAAAAATAATGAAAAACGATATTTTAAGTTTTTAAGCTTATTATTACACTTATTCTATATACAAAAAAATCAACTTTGAAATTTAAAAATATTGTTAAATATGTTAAAAATGGCGCTGAAGTAGATCCTGTCAAAAAATTGGACCTGGCGATTTTGGTTCTTCTATTTATCTGAATAATAAAAATAATAGCTATTGATGTTGTGAATAACATATTACAATTTCAGATGATTCGGTTGAATAGTTTTTTTTATTTTTACAACACCAGCCGAAAAAAGTAGTTTTAAGTATGCTATGACTATGTGGTTATTGATATATGCTAAAACGGCTGTAGAAACGAAACTATTGGCAATATCGTTACAAAAATTTAAGTCTATTCTTAAAAGACTACTTTCGAAATATCAAAGAAAAAAAAAACAATTTTTTTTTTGACAATTCTAGACCACCGTCCTCCCTTAAGACTATGTAATACGTATTTAACCATTTTAAATTTGATATTAGCGAATTTTATATTACAATTTCTTTAATTTACATTCATTTGTCCGATTTTTTATTTAAATAGTTTGGGTGAACATAAATATTTTGGTTCAAAGAAATTTGAAGTTTTTACTTATCAAATACATATTAATATTTGTTATATATATATTTTTTATATATATATATATCATATATATATATTAACACAAAATTATTGTCAAAATCATTTAATAATGCGATAAATAATGAAATTTTTTTAAATCTAATGCATCAATTTAATACAAATTTTACAAAATATAGATACTTTTGATTCTGATTGTTTTGTTGTAAATGTTTTAAATCGTTGGAAAAAATACCTTCGCTGAACTTTCTTGATTATTATTTACTAAAATACTGGGTTTTTATTTTTTAACACTTATATTAACACACAATTTGAAATAAGAGGATACATATAACAATACAAAATATGATGGTTCTTGATTTAATTAAATTTGCTCTTGTTGCTGGGTTGAGAGCTCTAGGTGAAGTGAGCTGACATTGCAACAGACCGCTTCAAACTCGAATATAAAAAACAAAAGGGCAAATTTAAACTATATTTAATAACAGAAAGCATAATAATATAAAAGAAATGAACAAATAAACAGAAACAATAATTCATTAATTCAATTAATCAAAATATCACATAAAATCGAGATTTTACTTTAACATAACTCCCGGGTTAGAATTACTTAGGAATTCCTAAGCTTCCTGATTTGGGAGTATCGCTAAGTTGCGAACTGCTCTCTTGATGGGGCCTGTAGAAGTCTGCACTATAGCGACGCGTTGTTGTTGATCTGGACCAGATATCAATTCAGTAATTCGACCGAGAATCCAATTAAATGGAGGAGAATTATCGTCTTTTATTAGTACCAGCGAACCGATTTCCATTTCAGGTCCTGAAGTTATCTTCCACTTAGTTCGCTGTTGAAGGTGATGAATGTAATCCGATGTCCATCTGCGCCAGTAGTGTTGGATGCACTGTTGAACATAATTGAATCGAGGCAGCTTGCTCATATTAGTAATATTTGAGGGATTTGAAATTGTAGTCAACGGGTGACCAATAAGATAGTGACCTGGGGTTACGGGTAGAAAATCGGAAGGATCGTTGGACATTGCATATAAAGGTCGAGAATTTAATATTGCTTCTATTTGGACCAATATAGTATAAGTGTCCTCGTATGTTAAGTTGGAAATTCCCAAAAAATCTTTTTTAAATGTGATTTTCAACCACGACTAAAATATAGTTGAATCGGACCAAAGATATATATTTGAAATTTAAACAGATAATGTGTTTGTCACTTTGGATGTCATTCTATTTAATATTACAGCTGAACATAGTTCAAGTCGAAGTATTGTTATGGCTTTTAATGGTAACTTTAGATTTTGAACAGAGAAGTGTTATATTGCAATTATTTTACTAAGGTGTGGCTTGGTATACTCAAAAATGTTAAGTTTGCTCAGATTGTCTAACAAAAATGTCCAATTAGTATGTAACTTAAGTGGAATTGGATCATCCCAATTTAAATCATATGACCATAACATTTGCAATAGTATTATAAAATTTATAATGTACGGTGAAAGAAGTCCTAAAGGATCAAATATTTTATGAATGAATGAATTTTCTAATATATTTTGGTCAGGGTTAACGGTCATGTGATTTGATTTTATGTATTTGTTCATAAAATCTGAATATAACCTTTTAAGTTCTGGGTTTGCGATTAGTTTTTTCAAGTGGAAGAAATCGCTTAATTGCTAGAGATTTAGATTCGCCAAGTAAGTTAGGGGATTCCTTGAATGGAATTGTGACAACAAATCGACCGTCTTCCTTACGTGTCATGGTTTTTTGGTAATGAGTCTCGCATGCAATTTCTTCATTGGTGTGAGGGTTTGCATTTTCCACGGACTCAATTTCCCAAAACTGTTGGAGTTGAGTTTGAATTTTCATGTTTTGTGACATATAACAATGCATGGATCTAGTTCTATTACGCATTCCTGTGATAATCCATCCTAACACAGTTTTTTGAACTGATAAACCGTTTTTTCTAAGGCTCATTTTACCAATGCTTAATAAATGCCAAAATATATCAGCGCCTAATAATAAATCAATTCCTTTGGATTTGAAGAATAATGGATCAGCAAGTTTAACATATTTTGGTAACTTTATATTTGGTGATTCAATGTCACATGTGGGTACGTTATCTGTTATTTTGTTAATGACAAAACAACTCAATGGTTTTGAGAAAGTATTGTGCATTGAGTTCAAATTTATGTTTATTTTGTTATTTATTTGGGTTCTGGACCGTCCCAAACCTAATACAGCAATATTGGTTGGTTCAAAAGGTAATTGTAACTGGTTTGCTAATTCTTTTGTAATAAAGCTAGTCTGGCTACCGCTATCGAGGAGAGCACGAGCCGTTATTAGTTTACCATTAGCATCAGGAATTTCAACTAGGGCTGTTGACAATAATACACTATTAGACTCCGAAACTTGACCTGTGAGAGTGAATTTATTATTATTATCATGATTTGACTCTACAGTTGGGATTGAATTATGTAAAATAGTGTTATGCCTCCCTTGGCATAAGTGACAATTAAAAGGGGATGGACAACTTTCGGCAAAATGTCCAGGCCTTAAACAATTAAAGCATAACTTTTTTTTTACCGATCTCAATATATCTATCATCAATAGTAAGCTTACAGATACTAGGACATTTGTAAGTCAAATGTTTATCTTTACAGAAGAAACAGATGGGTATTTTAGTAGAAACAAGTGATTTGCGTAAATTTGACCTAGGGGTAGGTTTGTTTATATCCCTTGTTTCTAAGATTTCGGCTCTTTCTGATAATATTTTTAAGAGAGATTCGAAAGTGGGATTAGGTACTCTCGACTCCGGTGAAGAATACCACTTTTCCAGAGTATCTTTGTCGAGTTTCTTTAATGTAATATGCGTAATGATAGCATCCCAACAATATTCTCGTGGTATTACGTTTTGTAGTGCCACTATATGTTTCCTTACGTGCGTGGTAATAGGTCTTAAGTTGGCACTGGATTCAATATTTGTGGATGGCGTGTCTATAAAGGATTGCAAATGATGAGCGATAATAAGTCGCTTATTATCATATCTATCTAAAAGAAGTTGCCACGCTGAGTTATAATTTTCTGGTGTTACTTCCACGGACGTAATAACCTCTAGAGCATCACCGATTAATAAGTTTTTTGTTTGGAATGTACTAAACTAATGAACATGGACTCGAACTGAGACCATTCCGTAATATCTCCACTAAATACTTTGATTTCTATTTTCCGTAATGGGCTTGTGTCCTCATTTCTTAGTGGTTGATTTTTCAATTGTTGATTGCAATTGATGTTAATAAATGTATATTGGCGTGTCAATTTTATTAAATATCCAAATGTTGACGGAGATATAGCAATTAAAAGTTTGAATTGCAGTTTTAGCGCTAGAAATGGTCGGCCATATTTGTATGACATGAAATGCATTTTACCGTCAGTTGTTTGTTGAGTAGGTCAGTGCTGTGGTAATGCTTTGTAGCTGTTGGTAGTCGAAATATCAAGTCAAGTCAAAGAATAATAAGTTTTTATTTTATTTAACCCTAAGGCAGACATAATATTGAAATTTCAGTGTTCCTTGAAATAGCTGTAAATATTTTCTTTTATATTTATTTACTTATTTGCCCTGACTTTCTTTTGTCATAGCCACGATTAAACATTATTTATACATCTTTTATAATTCAATTTAGATCTTTCTAAACTATAATTTATGCATTCAAATTTAATATGATCCAAAGTTCCTTCTTCACCACATTGACATCTGTCGTCGGATTTAATATTAATTTTGTACAGGTGAGCTGGACAGGTGAGTTTTGCAATGATTACTTTTGATTCTGATTATAGTTGATATAATTTTGCGGGACTCATTTCTAAACCATCTCTTCTTACTTAAATTTAGATGTAACATATAATAATCTCTTCCTTTTAACTGACTTTTGTTAATGAAATCTTGGTTTCTCAAATTGAAGTTTAATTTTTTGATTATATTAAAAATTTCATATGATTTTTGTCTGTCTATTTTATTATTATTATTATTAGATATTAACAATGGGCTTGTGTCCTCATTTTTTAGTGGTCGATTTTTCAATTGTTGATTGAAATTGATGTTAATAAATGTGTATTGGCGTGTCTATTTTATTACATATCTAAATATTGACGGAGATATAGCAATTAAAAATTTGAATTGTAGTTTTAGCGCTACAAATGGTCAACCATTTGTATGACGTAAAATGCATTTTAACGTCAGTTATTTGTTGAATAGGTCAGTGCTGTGGTAATGTTTTGTAGCCGTTATTAGTCGAAATAATCAAGTCAAATCAAAGAATAATAAGTTTTTATTTTATTTAGCTAAGGCAGACATAATATTGGAATTTTATTGTTCCTTGAAATAGCAGTAAATAATATTTGATATTTTGATATATAAATACATATAACAGAGATTTATGAGCTGTACGGTTGGTAACCTTACACAAGGATTGTGATGTCACATGCATTTGGAATGTGTACAACGTTGAATCCCTTTAATAATTAAAGAGACAAAATGACTTTTTTAATTGTTAATATCTCTTAACATATAAGAAGTTATTAAAAAATAATTGAACATTTGAGGTTCTAGTAACCCACTTTATCAATATATAGTACACTTTTATAGACATTAAGACACAAACCATTATGAATGTATTTGACAGGTTAGAATATATGATAAAATATTTATCTCGATTAAATCGATAAAAATGAGACATCTGTGAATGAAACATGAATTTTATTGACGGGTTTGCACAAAAGATTTGAGGAAAGGTATTGTATTACAACAAAATAAAATTTAAATCAGTCGGTATTAAATGTTGTTCATAAAAACCGCCAAAAACGCACTGCTCTATCAAAAACGCACTAAAGATATCGAAAACTGAATATATTAGTTTGACAGGTCATAGAAACAGTACAGACTAAATTACGTACAAATTATTGTATTTCCATATTCTTGAGTTAATATATTACAAAAATAAAATAAATAGAAGCAGATATTTCGGAAAATTGTAAGTTAATGTGTAAGAGGTATTTAAACATTTTACTTTAAAATGAAACATTTTGTATGATTTAATTTGTTACTTTTTTTTTGGAATAATAAACCTAAATTAAAATGACTAATTGACTTTGAATCTTGCTGTATTTTTATTATTGTGTATCTGTAATTAAAAAGTTTGGTAATTATTCGATATAGCTACACCTTTTGTTTTGAATCTTATAAAAAAAACTATTGCACTTTCGTCTATTTTATGATGCTTTTATTATAGTGAAAACATGTACAAATCACACGTAATACCCTTATACAATTTTTTTTATTAAAAAATAGACAGAATTTATACTTAAATTTGACCAATGAATGTTAAATATGACATTTTCATTTATATATGTAACATTGTCATTTTATTTCTAACCTCAAATTTGAACATTTAACTTTAACCATTAATGTTGTCTATTTTTAAATAAAAAATGGTATAATGTATATTGCGTAAGATTTGTACATGTTTTGAGTATACAACAAATGCCATAAAACATACAAAAATGCAGTAGTTTTTTAATGAGATACAAAACAAAACGTGTAGCTATATCGAATAATTACCAAAAAGTTTTTTGTTTTGAGTATACAACGACAAAACATAGTAGTTTTTTTAGAATGATATAATTACCTTTGTTTCAGTAAACTAATAAATTGTAGTAATGGAGGATTGCAAATCAGAACAAATAAAGCTAGAATATGATGTGGGATTAACTGAACCAATAGAAACGGAATATTTAATCGGAGATATCAAAATAGAAATAGAAGAAATGCGAGTCGTCAATGAAGCAGGGCTATGCGATGATATAAAAACAGAAGTTAAAGGAGAAGAAAAATATAGTACAGATGAAGCTACACATTTACCCCGTGATGACTACTTTATTAAACTGGAAGTTCCAGAGCAACAACTTCAAAGTAAAATTAATACGAACGTGAAGCCTTATATTTGTGATGTATGTAACAAATTGTTTGACTCTAAGGCAGAAATCACAAAACATTTGCGTATACATTCAGCAAAAAAACTACATTCTTGTAATACATGTAGTAAAATATTTGCTGACTTGTCAAGTTTAACACGACATAAAAACACACATTTAGTTGCAAAGCCATTTTCTTGCAATGAGTGTAATAAAACCTTTAGTTCTTCACCACATTTAAAAGAACATAAAAACACACATTTAGCTCTAAAACCATTTTCTTGCGACGAATGTAAAAAAGCGTTTAATCGTTTATCCCATTTAAAAGAACATAAGAACACGCATTTAAGTGTGAAACCTTTTTCTTGTAATGAATGTAACAAAACATTCACTCTTTCATCTAATCTCAAACGACATAAAAACACACTTTTAACTTTAAAACCATTTTCTTGCGATGAATGTAATAAAACGTTTAGTCAATCATCTAATTTAACACAACATAAAAACACACATTTGTCTTTAAAACCATTTTCTTGCGACGAATGTAAAAAAGCGTTTAATCGTTTATCTAATTTAAAAGAACATAAAAACACACATTTAGCTCTGAAACCATTTTCTTGCGATAAATGTAAAAAAGCGTTTAATCGTTTATCTAATTTAAAAGAACATAAAAACACACATTTAACTTTAAAACCATTTTCTTGCGATGAATGTAATAAAACGTTTAGTCATTCATCTAATTTAAAACAACATAAATACACACATTTAGCCTTAAAACCATTTTCTTGCGATGAATGTGATAAAACGTTCAGTCAATCATTACATTTAAAACGACATAAAAACACACATTTAGTTGTAGAACCATTGGTTAAATTAAAACCAACTCTCTTATGATGGGCCCTTTATTACCCCATGATAGAACTGTATTTGAATTTTCCATTTAAGGTTCTGGTGTTGATAATGCTGGCCCTTTAATAATAGGAAATGTTTCGCTGCTAAAGCAATAAATTTAAACTGTTATCTACAGAGTTATCGACTCAATCATTTTATCAGCATTAAACCACTTTATATCTCGACGTGGAAAACCTACAACCATTTTGTTAAGTACACAATCTTAAAATAATTAAAATATTGATAATAAAACTCTCAAAAATGCTCGATTTTTCAATTGTTTATTGTAATTAATAGTTAATAGTTAATTGAAGTTAATATATGTGTATTGCAGTGTCTATTTTATTAAATATCTAAATGTTGACGGAGATATAGCAATTAAAAGTTTGAATTGTAGTTTTAGCACTAGAAATGGTCGGCCATATTTGTATGACGTGATATGCATTTTAGCGTCAGTTATTTGTTGATTAGGTCAGTGCTGTAGTAATATTTTGTAGCTGTTAGTAGTCAAATAATCAAGTCATATCAAAGAATAATAAGTTTATATTTTATTTAACCCTACTAAAGCAGACATAATATTGGAATTTGAGTGTTCGTTGAAATAGCTGTAAATAATATTTGATATTTTGTTATATAAATACATATAGCAGAGATTTATGAACTGTAAGGTTGGTAACCTTATTGGGATTGTGATGTCACATGCACTTGGAATGTGAAAAACGTTGAATCCCTTTAATAATTAAAGAGACAAAATAACTTTTTTAATTGTTAATATCTCTTAACATATAAGGAGTTCTAGTAACGCACTCTATCAATATATAGTACAATTTTATTGAAATTAAAACATTGGACACAAGCCCAATTTGAATGTATTTGACAGGTTAGAATATATGATAAAATATTAATGACGATTTAATGAATAAAAATGAGACATCTGTGAATGAAACATGAATTTTATTGACGGGTTTGCACAAAAGATTTGAGGAAAGGTATTGTATTACAACAAAATAAAATTTAAATCAGTCGGTATTAAATGTTGTTCATAAAAACCGCCAAAAACGCACTGCTCTATCAAAAACGCACTAAAGATATGGAAAACTGAATATATTAGTTTGACAGGTCATAGAAATGGTACGGACTAAATTACGTACAAATTATTGTATCTCCATATTCTTGAGTTAATATATTACAAAAATAAAATAAATAGAAGCAGATATTTCTGAAAATTGTAAGTTAATGTGTAAGAGGTATTCAAACATTTTACTTTAAAATGAAACATTTTGTATGATTTAATTTGTTACTTTTTTTTTGGAAATAATAAACCTAAATTAATATGACTAATTGACTTTGAATCTTTCTGTATCAATATTATTGTATATCTCTAATCAAAAAGTTGATAATTATTCGATATAGCTACACCTTTTGTTTTGAATCTTATAAAAAAAACTATTGCACTTTCGTATATTTTATGATGCTTTTATTATAGTGAAAATATGTACAAATCACACGCAATATACCTTATACAATTTTTTATTAAATAATAAACAGAATTTATGCTAAAAGTTGACTAATGACATTTTCATTTATATATGTAACATTGTCATTTTATTTCTAACCTCAAATTTGAACATTTAACTTTAACCATTAATGTTGTCTATTTCTAAATAAAAAATTGTATAATGTATATTGCGTAAGATGTGTACATGTTTTGAGTATACAACAAATGCCATAAAACGTACAAAAATGCAGAAGTTTTTTTAATGCGATACAAAACAAAAGGTGTAGCTATATCGAATAATTACCAAAAGTTTTTTTGTTTTGAGTATACAACGACAAAACAGTAATTTTTTTAGAATGATATAATTACCTTTGTTTCAGTAAACTAATAAATTGTAGTAATGGAGGATTGCAAATCAGAACAAATAAAGCTAGAAAATGATGTGGGATTAACTGAACCAATAGAAACGGAATATTTAAACGGAGATATCAAAATAGAAATAGAAGAAATGCGAGTCGTCAATGAAGCAGGGCTATGCGATGATATAAAAACAGAAGTTAAAGGAGAAGAAAAATATAGTACAGATGAAGCTACACATTTACCCCGTGATGACTACTTTATTAAACTGGAAGTTCCAGAGCAACAACTTCAAAGTAAAATTAATACGAACGTGAAGCCTTATATTTGTGATGTATGTAACAAATTGTTTGACTCTAAGGCAGAAATCACAAAACATTTGCGTATACATTCAGCAAAAAACTACATTCTTGTAATACATGTAGTAAAATATTTGCTAATTTGGCAAGTTTAAAACGACATAAAAACACACATTTAGTTGTAAAGCCATTTTTTTGCAATGAGTGTAATAAAACTTTTAGTCAGTCAATTCAATTAAAACGACATAAAAAGATACACTTAGGTCTAAAACCATTTTCTTGCGATGAATGTAAAAAAGCGTTTAATCGTTTATCGCATTTAAAGGTACATAAAAACACACATTTAACTTTAAAACCATTTTCTTGCGATGAATGTAAGAAAACGTTCAGTCAATCATGTCAATTAAAACGACATAAAAAGATACACTTAGGTCTAAAACCATTTTCTTGCGATGAATGTAAAAAAGCGTTTAAGCGTTTATCGCATTTAAAGATAAAAACACACATTTAACTTTAAAACCTTTTTCTTGCGATGAATGTAAGAAAACGTTCAGTCAATCATGTCAATTAAAACAACATAAAAAGACACATTTAGTTGTAGAACCATTGGTTAAATTATAACCAACTCTCTTATGATGGGCCCTTTACCCCAAATACAGTTCTAAAATAATTGAACATTTGAGGTTCTAGTAACCCGCTTTATCAATATATAGTACACTTTTATAGAAATTAAGACATAGGATACAAGCCCTTTCCTGCCTGAGCTTTCTATAATTATTTTTTAATAACTCCTTATATGTTAAGAGATATTAACAATTTAAAAAGTCATTTTGTCTCTTTAATTATTAAAGGAATCAACGTTGTACACATTACAAATGCATATGACATCACAACCGCTGCCAACTTTACAGCTCATAAATCTCTGCTATATGTATTTATATATCAAATATTATTTATACCTATTTCAAGGAACAATAAAATTTCAATATTATGTCTGCCTTAGCATGGTTAATTAAAATAAATACTTATTATTCTTTGATTTGACTTGATTATTTGACTACCAACAGCTACAAAACATTACCACAGCACTGACCTACTCAACAAATAACTGACGTTAAAATGCATTTCATGTCATACAAATATGGCCGAACATTTCTAGCGCTAAAACTACAATTAAAATTTTTAATTGCTATATCTCCGTCATCATTTAGATATTTAATAAAATAGACACGCCAATACACATTTATTAACATCAATTTCAATCAACAATTGAAAATTCGACTACGAAAAAATGAGGACACAAGCCCATTACTGGATTTAAAAAATGCAACCATTCTTATAGTACATAGAAATGCCTTATTTAATGTATTTTGAGTATTGTTTTTTTTTCTAATAAAAATAATGAAAAACGATATTTTAAGTTTTTAAGCTTATTATTACACTTATTCTATATACAAAAAAATCAACTTTGAAATTTAAAAATATTGTTAAATATGTTAAAAATGGCGCTGAAGTAGATCCTGTCAAAAAATTGGACCTGGCGATTTTGGTTCTTCTATTTATCTGAATAATAAAAATAATAGCTATTGATGTTGTGAATAACATATTACAATTTCAGATGATTCGGTTGAATAGTTTTTTTTATTTTTACAACACCAGCCGAAAAAAGTAGTTTTAAGTATGCTATGACTATGTGGTTATTGATATATGCTAAAACGGCTGTAGAAACGAAACTATTGGCAATATCGTTACAAAAATTTAAGTCTATTCTTAAAAGACTACTTTCGAAATATCAAAGAAAAAAAAAACAATTTTTTTTTTGACAATTCTAGACCACCGTCCTCCCTTAAGACTATGTAATACGTATTTAACCATTTTAAATTTGATATTAGCGAATTTTATATTACAATTTCTTTAATTTACATTCATTTGTCCGATTTTTTATTTAAATAGTTTGGGTGAACATAAATATTTTGGTTCAAAGAAATTTGAAGTTTTTACTTATCAAATACATATTAATATTTGTTATATATATATTTTTTATATATATATATATATCATATATATATATTAACACAAAATTATTGTCAAAATCATTTAATAATGCGATAAATAATGAAATTTTTTTAAATCTAATGCATCAATTTAATACAAATTTTACAAAATATAGATACTTTTGATTCTGATTGTTTTGTTGTAAATGTTTTAAATCGTTGGAAAAAATACCTTCGCTGAACTTTCTTGATTATTATTTACTAAAATACTGGGTTTTTATTTTTTAACACTTATATTAACACACAATTTGAAATAAGAGGATACATATAACAATACAAAATATGATGGTTCTTGATTTAATTAAATTTGCTCTTGTTGCTGGGTTGAGAGCTCTAGGTGAAGTGAGCTGACATTGCAACAGACCGCTTCAAACTCGAATATAAAAAACAAAAGGGCAAATTTAAACTATATTTAATAACAGAAAGCATAATAATATAAAAGAAATGAACAAATAAACAGAAACAATAATTCATTAATTCAATTAATCAAAATATCACATAAAATCGAGATTTTACTTTAACATAACTCCCGGGTTAGAATTACTTAGGAATTCCTAAGCTTCCTGATTTGGGAGTATCGCTAAGTTGCGAACTGCTCTCTTGATGGGGCCTGTAGAAGTCTGCACTATAGCGACGCGTTGTTGTTGATCTGGACCAGATATCAATTCAGTAATTCGACCGAGAATCCAATTAAATGGAGGAGAATTATCGTCTTTTATTAGTACCAGCGAACCGATTTCCATTTCAGGTCCTGAAGTTATCTTCCACTTAGTTCGCTGTTGAAGGTGATGAATGTAATCCGATGTCCATCTGCGCCAGTAGTGTTGGATGCACTGTTGAACATAATTGAATCGAGGCAGCTTGCTCATATTAGTAATATTTGAGGGATTTGAAATTGTAGTCAACGGGTGACCAATAAGATAGTGACCTGGGGTTACGGGTAGAAAATCGGAAGGATCGTTGGACATTGCATATAAAGGTCGAGAATTTAATATTGCTTCTATTTGGACCAATATAGTATAAGTGTCCTCGTATGTTAAGTTGGAAATTCCCAAAAAATCTTTTTTAAATGTGATTTTCAACCACGACTAAAATATAGTTGAATCGGACCAAAGATATATATTTGAAATTTAAACAGATAATGTGTTTGTCACTTTGGATGTCATTCTATTTAATATTACAGCTGAACATAGTTCAAGTCGAAGTATTGTTATGGCTTTTAATGGTAACTTTAGATTTTGAACAGAGAAGTGTTATATTGCAATTATTTTACTAAGGTGTGGCTTGGTATACTCAAAAATGTTAAGTTTGCTCAGATTGTCTAACAAAAATGTCCAATTAGTATGTAACTTAAGTGGAATTGGATCATCCCAATTTAAATCATATGACCATAACATTTGCAATAGTATTATAAAATTTATAATGTACGGTGAAAGAAGTCCTAAAGGATCAAATATTTTATGAATGAATGAATTTTCTAATATATTTTGGTCAGGGTTAACGGTCATGTGATTTGATTTTATGTATTTGTTCATAAAATCTGAATATAACCTTTTAAGTTCTGGGTTTGCGATTAGTTTTTTCAAGTGGAAGAAATCGCTTAATTGCTAGAGATTTAGATTCGCCAAGTAAGTTAGGGGATTCCTTGAATGGAATTGTGACAACAAATCGACCGTCTTCCTTACGTGTCATGGTTTTTTGGTAATGAGTCTCGCATGCAATTTCTTCATTGGTGTGAGGGTTTGCATTTTCCACGGACTCAATTTCCCAAAACTGTTGGAGTTGAGTTTGAATTTTCATGTTTTGTGACATATAACAATGCATGGATCTAGTTCTATTACGCATTCCTGTGATAATCCATCCTAACACAGTTTTTTGAACTGATAAACCGTTTTTTCTAAGGCTCATTTTACCAATGCTTAATAAATGCCAAAATATATCAGCGCCTAATAATAAATCAATTCCTTTGGATTTGAAGAATAATGGATCAGCAAGTTTAACATATTTTGGTAACTTTATATTTGGTGATTCAATGTCACATGTGGGTACGTTATCTGTTATTTTGTTAATGACAAAACAACTCAATGGTTTTGAGAAAGTATTGTGCATTGAGTTCAAATTTATGTTTATTTTGTTATTTATTTGGGTTCTGGACCGTCCCAAACCTAATACAGCAATATTGGTTGGTTCAAAAGGTAATTGTAACTGGTTTGCTAATTCTTTTGTAATAAAGCTAGTCTGGCTACCGCTATCGAGGAGAGCACGAGCCGTTATTAGTTTACCATTAGCATCAGGAATTTCAACTAGGGCTGTTGACAATAATACACTATTAGACTCCGAAACTTGACCTGTGAGAGTGAATTTATTATTATTATCATGATTTGACTCTACAGTTGGGATTGAATTATGTAAAATAGTGTTATGCCTCCCTTGGCATAAGTGACAATTAAAAGGGGATGGACAACTTTCGGCAAAATGTCCAGGCCTTAAACAATTAAAGCATAACTTTTTTTTTACCGATCTCAATATATCTATCATCAATAGTAAGCTTACAGATACTAGGACATTTGTAAGTCAAATGTTTATCTTTACAGAAGAAACAGATGGGTATTTTAGTAGAAACAAGTGATTTGCGTAAATTTGACCTAGGGGTAGGTTTGTTTATATCCCTTGTTTCTAAGATTTCGGCTCTTTCTGATAATATTTTTAAGAGAGATTCGAAAGTGGGATTAGGTACTCTCGACTCCGGTGAAGAATACCACTTTTCCAGAGTATCTTTGTCGAGTTTCTTTAATGTAATATGCGTAATGATAGCATCCCAACAATATTCTCGTGGTATTACGTTTTGTAGTGCCACTATATGTTTCCTTACGTGCGTGGTAATAGGTCTTAAGTTGGCACTGGATTCAATATTTGTGGATGGCGTGTCTATAAAGGATTGCAAATGATGAGCGATAATAAGTCGCTTATTATCATATCTATCTAAAAGAAGTTGCCACGCTGAGTTATAATTTTCTGGTGTTACTTCCACGGACGTAATAACCTCTAGAGCATCACCGATTAATAAGTTTTTTGTTTGGAATGTACTAAACTAATGAACATGGACTCGAACTGAGACCATTCCGTAATATCTCCACTAAATACTTTGATTTCTATTTTCCGTAATGGGCTTGTGTCCTCATTTCTTAGTGGTTGATTTTTCAATTGTTGATTGCAATTGATGTTAATAAATGTATATTGGCGTGTCAATTTTATTAAATATCCAAATGTTGACGGAGATATAGCAATTAAAAGTTTGAATTGCAGTTTTAGCGCTAGAAATGGTCGGCCATATTTGTATGACATGAAATGCATTTTACCGTCAGTTGTTTGTTGAGTAGGTCAGTGCTGTGGTAATGCTTTGTAGCTGTTGGTAGTCGAAATATCAAGTCAAGTCAAAGAATAATAAGTTTTTATTTTATTTAACCCTAAGGCAGACATAATATTGAAATTTCAGTGTTCCTTGAAATAGCTGTAAATATTTTC
Source organism: Panorpa germanica (assembly GCA_963678705.1). NCBI lineage: Eukaryota > Metazoa > Arthropoda > Insecta > Mecoptera > Panorpidae > Panorpa > Panorpa germanica. Next base: position 5,982,386 of record OY783208.1, on the reverse strand, counting down.
TTTTATATTTATTTACTTATTTGCCCTGACTTTCTTTTGTCATAGCCACGATTAAACATTATTTATACATCTTTTATAATTCAATTTAGATCTTTCTAAACTATAATTTATGCATTCAAATTTAATATGATCCAAAGTTCCTTCTTCACCACATTGACATCTGTCGTCGGATTTAATATTAATTTTGTACAGGTGAGCTGGACAGGTGAGTTTTGCAATGATTACTTTTGATTCTGATTATAGTTGATATAATTTTGCGGGACTCATTTCTAAACCATCTCTTCTTACTTAAATTTAGATGTAACATATAATAATCTCTTCCTTTTAACTGACTTTTGTTAATGAAATCTTGGTTTCTCAAATTGAAGTTTAATTTTTTGATTATATTAAAAATTTCATATGATTTTTGTCTGTCTATTTTATTATTATTATTATTAGATATTAACAATGGGCTTGTGTCCTCATTTTTTAGTGGTCGATTTTTCAATTGTTGATTGAAATTGATGTTAATAAATGTGTATTGGCGTGTCTATTTTATTACATATCTAAATATTGACGGAGATATAGCAATTAAAAATTTGAATTGTAGTTTTAGCGCTACAAATGGTCAACCATTTGTATGACGTAAAATGCATTTTAACGTCAGTTATTTGTTGAATAGGTCAGTGCTGTGGTAATGTTTTGTAGCCGTTATTAGTCGAAATAATCAAGTCAAATCAAAGAATAATAAGTTTTTATTTTATTTAGCTAAGGCAGACATAATATTGGAATTTTATTGTTCCTTGAAATAGCAGTAAATAATATTTGATATTTTGATATATAAATACATATAACAGAGATTTATGAGCTGTACGGTTGGTAACCTTACACAAGGATTGTGATGTCACATGCATTTGGAATGTGTACAACGTTGAATCCCTTTAATAATTAAAGAGACAAAATGACTTTTTTAATTGTTAATATCTCTTAACATATAAGAAGTTATTAAAAAATAATTGAACATTTGAGGTTCTAGTAACCCACTTTATCAATATATAGTACACTTTTATAGACATTAAGACACAAACCATTATGAATGTATTTGACAGGTTAGAATATATGATAAAATATTTATCTCGATTAAATCGATAAAAATGAGACATCTGTGAATGAAACATGAATTTTATTGACGGGTTTGCACAAAAGATTTGAGGAAAGGTATTGTATTACAACAAAATAAAATTTAAATCAGTCGGTATTAAATGTTGTTCATAAAAACCGCCAAAAACGCACTGCTCTATCAAAAACGCACTAAAGATATCGAAAACTGAATATATTAGTTTGACAGGTCATAGAAACAGTACAGACTAAATTACGTACAAATTATTGTATTTCCATATTCTTGAGTTAATATATTACAAAAATAAAATAAATAGAAGCAGATATTTCGGAAAATTGTAAGTTAATGTGTAAGAGGTATTTAAACATTTTACTTTAAAATGAAACATTTTGTATGATTTAATTTGTTACTTTTTTTTTGGAATAATAAACCTAAATTAAAATGACTAATTGACTTTGAATCTTGCTGTATTTTTATTATTGTGTATCTGTAATTAAAAAGTTTGGTAATTATTCGATATAGCTACACCTTTTGTTTTGAATCTTATAAAAAAAACTATTGCACTTTCGTCTATTTTATGATGCTTTTATTATAGTGAAAACATGTACAAATCACACGTAATACCCTTATACAATTTTTTTTATTAAAAAATAGACAGAATTTATACTTAAATTTGACCAATGAATGTTAAATATGACATTTTCATTTATATATGTAACATTGTCATTTTATTTCTAACCTCAAATTTGAACATTTAACTTTAACCATTAATGTTGTCTATTTTTAAATAAAAAATGGTATAATGTATATTGCGTAAGATTTGTACATGTTTTGAGTATACAACAAATGCCATAAAACATACAAAAATGCAGTAGTTTTTTAATGAGATACAAAACAAAACGTGTAGCTATATCGAATAATTACCAAAAAGTTTTTTGTTTTGAGTATACAACGACAAAACATAGTAGTTTTTTTAGAATGATATAATTACCTTTGTTTCAGTAAACTAATAAATTGTAGTAATGGAGGATTGCAAATCAGAACAAATAAAGCTAGAAAATGATGTGGGATTAACTGAACCAATAGAAACGGAATATTTAAACGGAGATATCAAAATAGAAATAGAAGAAATGCGAGTCGTCTATGAAGCAGGGCTATGCGATGATATAAAAACAGAAGTTAAAGGAGAAGAAAAATATAGTACAGATGAAGCTACACATTTACCCCGTGATGACTACTTTATTAAACTGGAAGTTCCAGAGCAACAACTTCAAAGTAAAATTAATACGAACGTGAAGCCTTATATTTGTGATGTATGTAACAAATTGTTTGACTCTAAGGCAGAAATCACAAAACATTTGCGTATACATTCAGCAAAAAAACTACATTCTTGTAATACATGTAGTAAAATATTTGCTGACTTGTCAAGTTTAACACGACATAAAAACACACATTTAGTTGCAAAGCCATTTTCTTGCAATGAGTGTAATAAAACCTTTAGTTCTTCACCACATTTAAAAGAACATAAAAACACACATTTAGCTCTAAAACCATTTTCTTGCGACGAATGTAAAAAAGCGTTTAATCGTTTATCCCATTTAAAAGAACATAAGAACACGCATTTAAGTGTGAAACCTTTTTCTTGTAATGAATGTAACAAAACATTCACTCTTTCATCTAATCTCAAACGACATAAAAACACACTTTTAACTTTAAAACCATTTTCTTGCGATGAATGTAATAAAACGTTTAGTCAATCATCTAATTTAACACAACATAAAAACACACATTTGTCTTTAAAACCATTTTCTTGCGACGAATGTAAAAAAGCGTTTAATCGTTTATCTAATTTAAAAGAACATAAAAACACACATTTAGCTCTGAAACCATTTTCTTGCGATAAATGTAAAAAAAGCGTTTAATCGTTTATCTAATTTAAAAGAACATAAAACACACATTTAACTTTAAAACCATTTTCTTGCGATGAATGTAATAAAACGTTTAGTCATTCATCTAATTTAAAACAACATAAATACACACATTTAGCCTTAAAACCATTTTCTTGCGATGAATGTGATAAAACGTTCAGTCAATCATTACATTTAAAACGACATAAAAACACACATTTAGTTGTAGAACCATTGGTTAAATTAAAACCAACTCTCTTATGATGGGCCCTTTATTACCCCATGATAGAACTGTATTTGAATTTTCCATTTAAGGTTCTGGTGTTGATAATGCTGGCCCTTTAATAATAGGAAATGTTTCGCTGCTAAAGCAATAAATTTAAACTGTTATCTACAGAGTTATCGACTCAATCATTTTATCAGCATTAAACCACTTTATATCTCGACGTGGAAAACCTACAACCATTTTGTTAAGTACACAATCTTAAAATAATTAAAATATTGATAATAAAACTCTCAAAAATGCTCGATTTTTCAATTGTTTATTGTAATTAATAGTTAATAGTTAATTGAAGTTAATATATGTGTATTGCAGTGTCTATTTTATTAAATATCTAAATGTTGACGGAGATATAGCAATTAAAAGTTTGAATTGTAGTTTTAGCACTAGAAATGGTCGGCCATATTTGTATGACGTGATATGCATTTTAGCGTCAGTTATTTGTTGATTAGGTCAGTGCTGTAGTAATATTTTGTAGCTGTTAGTAGTCAAATAATCAAGTCATATCAAAGAATAATAAGTTTATATTTTATTTAACCCTACTAAAGCAGACATAATATTGGAATTTGAGTGTTCGTTGAAATAGCTGTAAATAATATTTGATATTTTGTTATATAAATACATATAGCAGAGATTTATGAACTGTAAGGTTGGTAACCTTATTGGGATTGTGATGTCACATGCACTTGGAATGTGAAAAACGTTGAATCCCTTTAATAATTAAAGAGACAAAATAACTTTTTTAATTGTTAATATCTCTTAACATATAAGGAGTTCTAGTAACGCACTCTATCAATATATAGTACAATTTTATTGAAATTAAAACATTGGACACAAGCCCAATTTGAATGTATTTGACAGGTTAGAATATATGATAAAATATTAATGACGATTTAATGAATAAAAATGAGACATCTGTGAATGAAACATGAATTTTATTGACGGGTTTGCACAAAAGATTTGAGGAAAGGTATTGTATTACAACAAAATAAAATTTAAATCAGTCGGTATTAAATGTTGTTCATAAAAACCGCCAAAAACGCACTGCTCTATCAAAAACGCACTAAAGATATGGAAAACTGAATATATTAGTTTGACAGGTCATAGAAATGGTACGGACTAAATTACGTACAAATTATTGTATCTCCATATTCTTGAGTTAATATATTACAAAAATAAAATAAATAGAAGCAGATATTTCTGAAAATTGTAAGTTAATGTGTAAGAGGTATTCAAACATTTTACTTTAAAATGAAACATTTTGTATGATTTAATTTGTTACTTTTTTTTTGGAAATAATAAACCTAAATTAATATGACTAATTGACTTTGAATCTTTCTGTATCAATATTATTGTATATCTCTAATCAAAAAGTTGATAATTATTCGATATAGCTACACCTTTTGTTTTGAATCTTATAAAAAAAACTATTGCACTTTCGTATATTTTATGATGCTTTTATTATAGTGAAAATATGTACAAATCACACGCAATATACCTTATACAATTTTTTATTAAATAATAAACAGAATTTATGCTAAAAGTTGACTAATGACATTTTCATTTATATATGTAACATTGTCATTTTATTTCTAACCTCAAATTTGAACATTTAACTTTAACCATTAATGTTGTCTATTTCTAAATAAAAAATTGTATAATGTATATTGCGTAAGATGTGTACATGTTTTGAGTATACAACAAATGCCATAAAACGTACAAAAATGCAGAAGTTTTTTTAATGCGATACAAAACAAAAGGTGTAGCTATATCGAATAATTACCAAAAGTTTTTTTGTTTTGAGTATACAACGACAAAACAGTAATTTTTTTAGAATGATATAATTACCTTTGTTTCAGTAAACTAATAAATTGTAGTAATGGAGGATTGCAAATCAGAACAAATAAAGCTAGAAAATGATGTGGGATTAACTGAACCAATAGAAACGGAATATTTAAACGGAGATATCAAAATAGAAATAGAAGAAATGCGAGTCGTCAATGAAGCAGGGCTATGCGATGATATAAAAACAGAAGTTAAAGGAGAAGAAAAATATAGTACAGATGAAGCTACACATTTACCCCGTGATGACTACTTTATTAAACTGGAAGTTCCAGAGCAACAACTTCAAAGTAAAATTAATACGAACGTGAAGCCTTATATTTGTGATGTATGTAACAAATTGTTTGACTCTAAGGCAGAAATCACAAAACATTTGCGTATACATTCAGCAAAAAACTACATTCTTGTAATACATGTAGTAAAATATTTGCTAATTTGGCAAGTTTAAAACGACATAAAAACACACATTTAGTTGTAAAGCCATTTTTTTGCAATGAGTGTAATAAAACTTTTAGTCAGTCAATTCAATTAAAACGACATAAAAAGATACACTTAGGTCTAAAACCATTTTCTTGCGATGAATGTAAAAAAGCGTTTAATCGTTTATCGCATTTAAAGGTACATAAAAACACACATTTAACTTTAAAACCATTTTCTTGCGATGAATGTAAGAAAACGTTCAGTCAATCATGTCAATTAAAACGACATAAAAAGATACACTTAGGTCTAAAACCATTTTCTTGCGATGAATGTAAAAAAGCGTTTAAGCGTTTATCGCATTTAAAGATAAAAACACACATTTAACTTTAAAACCTTTTTCTTGCGATGAATGTAAGAAAACGTTCAGTCTATTAAATGATTTAAAACGACATAAAAACACACATTTAGTTGTAAAGCCATTTTCTTGCAATGAGTGTAGTAAAACTTTTAGTCAGTCAAATCACTTAAAACACCATAAAAATACACATTTAAGTGTGAAACCATTTTCTTGCGACGAATGTAAAAAAGCGTTTATTCAATCATCACATTTAAAAGAACATAAAAACACGCATTTAAGTGTAAAACCTTTTTCTTGTGACGAGTGTAGTAAAACGTTCAGTCTTTCATCTCATCTCAAACGACATAAATACACACATTTAACTTTCAAAACATTTCCTTGCGATGAATGTAATAAAACGTTCAGGCAACCATTTCAATTAAAACGACATAAAAATACACATTTAGTTGTAGAACCATTGGTTAAATTATAACCAACTCTCTTATGATGGGCCCTTTACCCCAAATACAGTTCTAAAATAATTGAACATTTGAGGTTCTAGTAACCCGCTTTATCAATATATAGTACACTTTTATAGAAATTAAGACATAGGACACAAGCCCTTTCCTGCCTGAGCTTTCTATAATTATTTTTTAAAACTCCTTATATGTTAAGAGATATTAACAATTTAAAAAGTCATTTTGTCTCTTTAATTATTAAAGGAATCAACGTTGTACACATTACAAATGCATATGACATCACAACCGCTGCCAACTTTACAGCTCATAAATCTCTGCTATATGTATTTATATATCAAATATTATTTACACCTATTTCAAGGAACAATAAAATTTCAATATTATGTCTGCCTTAGCATGGTTAATTAAAATAAAAACTTATTATTCTTTGACTTGACTTGATTATTTCGACTACCAACAGCTACAAAACATTACCACAGCACTGACCTACTCAACAAATAACTGACGATAAAATGCATTTCACGTCATACAAATATGGCCGAACATTTCTAGCGCTAAAACTACAATTCAAATTTTTAATTGCTATATCTCCGTCAACATTTAGATATTTAATAAAATAGACACGCCAATACACATTTATTAACATCAATTTCAATCAACAATTGAAAATTCGACTACGAAAAAATGAGGACACAAGCCCATTACTGGATTTAAAAAATGCAACCATTCTTATAGTACATAGAAATGCCTTATTTAATGTATTTTGAGTATTGTTTTTTTTTCTAATAAAAATAATGAAAAACGATATTTTAAGTTTTTAAGCTTATTATTACACTTATTCTATATACAAAAAAATCAACTTTGAAATTTAAAAATATTGTTAAATATGTTAAAAATGGCGCTGAAGTAGATCCTGTCAAAAAATTGGACCTGGCGATTTTGGTTCTTCTATTTATCTGAATAATAAAAATAATAGCTATTGATGTTGTGAATAACATATTACAATTTCAGATGATTCGGTTGAATAGTTTTTTTATTTTTACAACACCAGCCGAAAAAAGTAGTTTTAAGTATGCTATGACTATGTGGTTATTGATATATGCTAAAACGGCTGTAGAAACGAAACTATTGGCAATATCGTTACAAAAATTTAAGTCTATTCTTAAAAGACTACTTTCGAAATATCAAAGAAAAAAAAAACAATTTTTTTTTGACAATTCTAGACCACCGTCCTCCCTTAAGACTATGTAATACGTATTTAACCATTTTAAATTTGATATTAGCGAATTTTATATTACAATTTCTTTAATTTACATTCATTTGTCCGATTTTTTATTTAAATAGTTTGGGTGAACATAAATATTTTGGTTCAAAGAAATTTGAAGTTTTTACTTATCAAATACATATTAATATTTGTTATATATATATTTTTTATATATATATATATCATATATATATATTAACACAAAATTATTGTCAAAATCATTTAATAATGCGATAAATAATGAAATTTTTTTAAATCTAATGCATCAATTTAATACAAATTTTACAAAATATAGATACTTTTGATTCTGATTGTTTTGTTGTAAATGTTTTAAATCGTTGGAAAAAATACCTTCGCTGAACTTTCTTGATTATTATTTACTAAAATACTGGGTTTTTATTTTTTAACACTTATATTAACACACAATTTGAAATAAGAGGATACATATAACAATACAAAATATGATGGTTCTTGATTTAATTAAATTTGCTCTTGTTGCTGGGTTGAGAGCTCTAGGTGAAGTGAGCTGACATTGCAACAGACCGCTTCAAACTCGAATATAAAAAACAAAAGGGCAAATTTAAACTATATTTAATAACAGAAAGCATAATAATATAAAAGAAATGAACAAATAAACAGAAACAATAATTCATTAATTCAATTAATCAAAATATCACATAAAATCGAGATTTTACTTTAACATAACTCCCGGGTTAGAATTACTTAGGAATTCCTAAGCTTCCTGATTTGGGAGTATCGCTAAGTTGCGAACTGCTCTCTTGATGGGGCCTGTAGAAGTCTGCACTATAGCGACGCGTTGTTGTTGATCTGGACCAGATATCAATTCAGTAATTCGACCGAGAATCCAATTAAATGGAGGAGAATTATCGTCTTTTATTAGTACCAGCGAACCGATTTCCATTTCAGGTCCTGAAGTTATGTTCCACTTAGTTCGCTGTTGAAGGTGATGAATGTAATCCGATGTCCATCTGCGCCAGTAGTGTTGGATGCACTGTTGAACATAATTGAATCGAGGCAGCTTGCTCATATTAGTAATATTTGAGGGATTTGAAATTGTAGTCAACGGGTGACCAATAAGATAGTGACCTGGGGTTACGGGTAGAAAATCGGAAGGATCGTTGGACATTGCATATAAAGGTCGAGAATTTAATATTGCTTCTATTTGGACCAATATAGTATAAGTGTCCTCGTATGTTAAGTTGGAAATTCCCAAAAAATCTTTTTTAAATGTGATTTTCAACCACGACTAAAATATAGTTGAATCGGACCAAAGATATATATTTGAAATTTAAACAGATAATGTGTTTGTCACTTTGGATGTCATTCTATTTAATATTACAGCTGAACATAGTTCAAGTCGAAGTATTGTTATGGCTTTTAATGGTAACTTTAGATTTTGAACAGAGAAGTGTTATATTGCAATTATTTTACTAAGGTGTGGCTTGGTATACTCAAAAATGTTAAGTTTGCTCAGATTGTCTAACAAAAATGTCCAATTAGTATGTAACTTAAGTGGAATTGGATCATCCCAATTTAAATCATATGACCATAACATTTGCAATAGTATTATAAAATTTATAATGTACGGTGAAAGAAGTCCTAAAGGATCAAATATTTTATGAATGAATGAATTTTCTAATATATTTTGGTCAGGGTTAACGGTCATGTGATTTGATTTTATGTATTTGTTCATAAAATCTGAATATAACCTTTTAAGTTCTGGGTTTGCGATTAGTTTTTTCAAGTGGAAGAAATCGCTTAATTGCTAGAGATTTAGATTCGCCAAGTAAGTTAGGGGATTCCTTGAATGGAATTGTGACAACAAATCGACCGTCTTCCTTACGTGTCATGGTTTTTTGGTAATGAGTCTCGCATGCAATTTCTTCATTGGTGTGAGGGTTTGCATTTTCCACGGACTCAATTTCCCAAAACTGTTGGAGTTGAGTTTGAATTTTCATGTTTTGTGACATATAACAATGCATGGATCTAGTTCTATTACGCATTCCTGTGATAATCCATCCTAACACAGTTTTTTGAACTGATAAACCGTTTTTTCTAAGGCTCATTTTACCAATGCTTAATAAATGCCAAAATATATCAGCGCCTAATAATAAATCAATTCCTTTGGATTTGAAGAATAATGGATCAGCAAGTTTAACATATTTTGGTAACTTTATATTTGGTGATTCAATGTCACATGTGGGTACGTTATCTGTTATTTTGTTAATGACAAAACAACTCAATGGTTTTGAGAAAGTATTGTGCATTGAGTTCAAATTTATGTTTATTTTGTTATTTATTTGGGTTCTGGACCGTCCCAAACCTAATACAGCAATATTGGTTGGTTCAAAAGGTAATTGTAACTGGTTTGCTAATTCTTTTGTAATAAAGCTAGTCTGGCTACCGCTATCGAGGAGAGCACGAGCCGTTATTAGTTTACCATTAGCATCAGGAATTTCAACTAGGGCTGTTGACAATAATACACTATTAGACTCCGAAACTTGACCTGTGAGAGTGAATTTATTATTATTATCATGATTTGACTCTACAGTTGGGATTGAATTATGTAAAATAGTGTTATGCCTCCCTTGGCATAAGTGACAATTAAAAGGGGATGGACAACTTTCGGCAAAATGTCCAGGCCTTAAACAATTAAAGCATAACTTTTTAATATAACTAAATATATCTATCATCAATAGTGAGCTTACAGATACTAGGACATTTGTAAGTCAAATGTTTATCTTTACAGAAGAAACAGGTAGGTATTTTAGTAGAAACAAGTGATTTGCGTAAATTTGACCTAGGGGTAGGTTTGTTTATATCCCTTGTTTCTAAGATTTCGGCTCTTTCTGATAATATTTTTAAGAGAGATTCGAAAGTGGGATTAGGTACTCTCGACTCCGGTGAAGAATACCACTTTTCCTGAGTATCTTTGTCGAGTTTCTTTAATGTAATATGCGTAATGATAGCATCCCAACAATATTCTCGTGGTATTACGTTTTGTAGTGCCACTATATGTTTTCTTACGTGCGTGGTAATGGTTCTTAAGTTGGCACTGGATTCAATATTTGTGGATGGCGTGTCTATAAAGGATTGCAAATGATGAGCGATAATAAGTCGCTTATTATCATATCTATCTAAAAGAAGTTGCCACGCTGAGTTATAATTTTCTGGTGTTACTTCCACGGACGTAATAACCTCTAGAGCATCACCGATTAATAAGTTTTTTGTTTGGAATGTACTAAACTAATAAACATGGACTTGAACTGAGACCATTCCGTAATATCTCCACTAAATACTTTGATTTCTATTTTCCGTAATGGGCTTGTGTCCTCATTTCTTAGTGGTTGATTTTTCAATTGTTGATTGCAATTGATGTTAATAAATGTATATTGGCGTGTCAATTTTATTAAATATCCAAATGTTGACGGAGATATAGCAATTAAAAGTTTGAATTGCAGTTTTAGCGCTAGAAATGGTCGGCCATATTTGTATGACATGAAATGCATTTTACCGTCAGTTGTTTGTTGAGTAGATCAGTGCTGTGGTAATGCTTTGTAGCTGTTGGTAGTCGAAATATCAAGTCAAGTCAAAGAATAATAAGTTTTTATTTTATTTAACCCTAAGGCAGACATAATATTGAAATTTCAGTGTTCCTTGAAATAGCTGTAAATATTTTCTTTTATATTTATTTACTTATTTGCCTTGACTTTCTTTCGTCATAGCCACGATTAAACATTATTTATACATCTTTTATAATTCAATTTAGATCTTTCTAAACTATAATTTATGCATTCAAATTTAATATGATCCAAAGTTCCTTCTTCACCACATTGACATCTGTCGTCGGATTTAATATTAATTTTGTACAGGTGAGCTGGACAGGTGAGTTTTGCAATGATTACTTTTGATTCTGATTATAGTTGATATAATTTTGAGGGGCTCATTTCTAAACCATCTCTTCTTACTTAAATTTGGATGCAACATATAATAATCTCTTCCTTTTAACTGACTTTTGTTAATGAAATCTTGGTTTCTCAAATTGAAGTTTAATTTTTTGATTATATTAAAAATTTCATATGATTTTTGTCTGTCTATTTTATTATTATTATTATTAGATATTAACAATGGGCTTGTGTCCTCATTTTTTAGTGGTCGATTTTTCAATTGTTGATTGAAATTGATGTTAATAAATGTGTATTGGCGTGTCTATTTTATTAAATATCTAAATATTGACGGAGATATAGCAATTAAAAATTTGAATTGTAGTTTTAGCGCTACAAATGGTCAACCATTTGTATGACGTAAAATGCATTTTAAGGTCAGTTATTTGTTGAGTAGGTCAGTGCTGTGGTAATGTTTTGTAGCCGTTATTAGTCGAAATAATCAAGTCAAATCAAAGAATAATAAGTTTTTATTTTATTTAGCTAAGGCAGACATAATATTGGAATTTTATTGTTCCTTGAAATAGCAGTAAATAATATTTGATATTTTGATATATAAATACATATAACAGAGATTTATGAGCTGTACGGTTGGTAACCTTACACAAGGATTGTGATGTCACATGCATTTGGAATGTGTAAAACGTTGAATCCCTTTAATAATTAAAGAGACAAAATGACTTTTTTAATTGTTAATATCTCTTAACATATAAGAAGTTATTAAAAAATAATTGAACATTTGAGGTTCTAGTAACCCACTTTATCAATATATAGTACACTTTTATAGAAATTAAGACACAAACCATTATGAATGTATTTGACAGGTTAGAATATATGATAAAATATTTATCTCGATTAAATCGATAAAAATGAGACATCTGTGAATGAAACATGAATTTTATTGACGGGTTTGCACAAAAGATTTGAGGAAAGGTATTGTATTACAACAAAATAAAATTTAAATTAGTCGGTATTAAATGTTGTTCATAAAAACCGCCAAAAACGCACTGCTCTATCAAAAACGCACTAAAGATATCGAAAACTGAATATATTAGTTTGACAGGTCATAGAAACAGTACAGACTAAATTACGTACAAATTATTGTATCTCCATATTCTTGAGTTAATATTTTACAAAAATAAAATAAATAGAAGCAGATATTTCTGAAAATTGTAAGTTAATGTGTAAGAGGTATTTAAACATTTTACTTTAAAATGAAACATTTTGTATGATTTAATTTGTTACTTTTTTTTTGGAATAATAAACCTAAATTAAAATGACTAATTGACTTTGAATCTTGCTGTATTTTTATTATTGTGTATCTGTAATTAAAAAGTTTGGTAATTATTCGATATAGCTACACCTTTTGTTTTGAATCTTATAAAAAAAACTATTGCACTTTCGTCTATTTTATGATGCTTTTATTATAGTGAAAACATGTACAAATCACACGTAATACCCTTATACAATTTTTTTTATTAAAAAATAGACAGAATTTATACTTAAATTTGACCAATGAATGTTAAATATGACATTTTCATTTATATATGTAACATTGTCATTTTATTTCTAACCTCAAATTTGAACATTTAACTTTAACCATTAATGTTGTCTATTTTTAAATAAAAAATGGTATAATGTATATTGCGTAAGATTTGTACATGTTTTGAGTATACAACAAATGCCATAAAACATACAAAAATGCAGTAGTTTTTTAATGAGATACAAAACAAAACGTGTAGCTATATCGAATAATTACCAAAAAGTTTTTTGTTTTGAGTATACAACGACAAAACATAGTAGTTTTTTTAGAATGATATAATTACCTTTGTTTCAGTAAACTAATAAATTGTAGTAATGGAGGATTGCAAATCAGAACAAATAAAGCTAGAATATGATGTGGGATTAACTGAACCAATAGAAACGGAATATTTAATCGGAGATATCAAAATAGAAATAGAAGAAATGCGAGTCGTCAATGAAGCAGGGCTATGCGATGATATAAAAACAGAAGTTAAAGGAGAAGAAAAATATAGTACAGATGAAGCTACACATTTACCCCGTGATGACTACTTTATTAAACTGGAAGTTCCAGAGCAACAACTTCAAAGTAAAATTAATACGAACGTGAAGCCTTATATTTGTGATGTATGTAACAAATTGTTTGACTCTAAGGCAGAAATCACAAAACATTTGCGTATACATTCAGCAAAAAAACTACATTCTTGTAATACATGTAGTAAAATATTTGCTGACTTGTCAAGTTTAACACGACATAAAAACACACATTTAGTTGCAAAGCCATTTTCTTGCAATGAGTGTAATAAAACCTTTAGTTCTTCACCACATTTAAAAGAACATAAAAACACACATTTAGCTCTAAAACCATTTTCTTGCGACGAATGTAAAAAAGCGTTTAATCGTTTATCCCATTTAAAAGAACATAAGAACACGCATTTAAGTGTGAAACCTTTTTCTTGTAATGAATGTAACAAAACATTCACTCTTTCATCTAATCTCAAACGACATAAAAACACACATTTAACTTTAAAACCATTTTCTTGCGATGAATGTAATAAAACGTTTAGTCAATCATCTAATTTAACACAACATAAAAACACACATTTATCTTTAAAACCATTTTCTTGCGACGAATGTAAAAAAGCGTTTAATCGTTTATCTAATTTAAAAGAACATAAAAACACACATTTAGCTCTGAAACCATTTTCTTGCGATAAATGTAAAAAAGCGTTTAATCGTTTATCTAATTTAAAAGAACATAAAAACACACATTTAACTTTAAAACCATTTTCTTGCGATGAATGTAATAAAACGTTTAGTCATTCATCTAATTTAAAACAACATAAATACACACATTTAGCCTTAAAACCATTTTCTTGCGATGAATGTGATAAAACGTTCAGTCAATCATTACATTTAAAACGACATAAAAACACACATTTAGTTGTAGAACCATTGGTTAAATTATAACCAACTCTCTTATGATGGGCCCTTTATTACCCCATGATAGAACTGTATTTGAATTTTCCATTTAAGGTTCTGGTGTTGATAATGCTGGCCCTTTAATAATAGGAAATGTTTCGCTGCTAAAGCAATAAATTTAAACTGTTATCTACAGAGTTATCGACTCAATCATTTTATCAGCATTAAACCACTTTATATCTCGACGTGGAAAACCTACAACCATTTTGTTAAGTACACAATCTTAAAATAATTAAAATATTGATAATAAAACTCTCAAAAATGCTCGATTTTTCAATTGTTTATTGTAATTAATAGTTAATAGTTAATTGAAGTTAATATATGTGTATTGCAGTGTCTATTTTATTAAATATCTAAATGTTGACGGAGATATAGCAATTAAAAGTTTGAATTGTAGTTTTAGCACTAGAAATGGTCGGCCATATTTGTATGACGTGATATGCATTTTAGCGTCAGTTATTTGTTGATTAGGTCAGTGCTGTAGTAATATTTTGTAGCTGTTAGTAGTCAAATAATCAAGTCATATCAAAGAATAATAAGTTTATATTTTATTTAACCCTACTAAAGCAGACATAATATTGGAATTTGAGTGTTCGTTGAAATAGCTGTAAATAATATTTGATATTTTGTTATATAAATACATATAGCAGAGATTTATGAACTGTAAGGTTGGTAACCTTATTGGGATTGTGATGTCACATGCACTTGGAATGTGAAAAACGTTGAATCCCTTTAATAATTAAAGAGACAAAATAACTTTTTTAATTGTTAATATCTCTTAACATATAGGGAGTTCTAGTAACGCACTCTATCAATATATAGTACACTTTTATTGAAATTAAAACATTGGACACAAGCCCAATTTGAATGTATTTGACAGGTTAGAATATATGATAAAATATTAATGACGATTTAATGAATAAAAATGAGACATCTGTGAATGAAACATGAATTTTATTGACGGGTTTGCACAAAAGATTTGAGGAAAGGTATTGTATTACAACAAAATAAAATTTAAATCAGTCGGTATTAAATGTTGTTCATAAAAACCGCCAAAAACGCACTGCTCTATCAAAAACGCACTAAAGATATGGAAAACTGAATATATTAGTTTGACAGGTCATAGAAATGGTACGGACTAAATTACGTACAAATTATTGTATCTCCATATTCTTGAGTTAATATATTACAAAAATAAAATAAATAGAAGCAGATATTTCTGAAAATTGTAAGTTAATGTGTAAGAGGTATTCAAACATTTTACTTTAAAATGAAACATTTTGTATGATTTAATTTGTTACTTTTTTTTTGGAAATAATAAACCTAAATTAATATGACTAATTGACTTTGAATCTTTCTGTATCAATATTATTGTATATCTCTAATTAAAAAGTTGATAATTATTCGATATAGCTACACCTTTTGTTTTGAATCTTATAAAAAAAACTATTGCACTTTCGTATATTTTATGATGCTTTTATTATAGTGAAAATATGTACAAATCACACGCAATATACCTTATACAATTTTTTATTAAATAATAAACAGAATTTATGCTAAAAGTTGACTAATGACATTTTCATTTATATATGTAACATTGTCATTTTATTTCTAACCTCAAATTTGAACATTTAACTTTAACCATTAATGTTGTCTATTTTTAAATAAAAAATGGTATAATGTATATTGCGTAAGATTTGTACATGTTTTGAGTATACAACAAATGCCATAAAACATACAAAAATGCAGTAGTTCTTTAATGAGATACAAAACAAAACGTGTAGCTATATCGAATAATTACCAAAAAGTTTTTTGTTTTGAGTATACAACGACAAAACATAGTAGTTTTTTTAGAATGATATAATTACCTTTGTTTCAGTAAACTAATAAATTGTAGTAATGGAGGATTGCAAATCAGAACAAATAAAGCTAGAAAATGATGTGGGATTAACTGAACCAATAGAAACGGAATATTTAAACGGAGATATCAAAATAGAAATAGAAGAAATGCGAGTCGTCAATGAAGCAGGGCAATGCGATGATATAAAAACAGAAGTTAAAGGAGAAGAAAAATATAGTACAGATGAAGCTACACATTTACCCCGTGATGACTACTTTATTAAACTGGAAGTTCCAGAGCAACAACTTCAAAGTAAAATTAATACGAACGTGAAGCCTTATATTTGTGATGTATGTAACAAATTGTTTGACTCTAAGGCAGAAATCACAAAACATTTGCGTATACATTCAGCAAAAAACTACATTCTTGTAATACATGTAGTAAAATATTTGCTAATTTGGCAAGTTTAAAACGACATAAAAACACACATTTAGTTGTAAAGCCATTTTCTTGCAATGAGTGTAATAAAACTTTTAGTCAGTCAATTCAATTAAAACGACATAAAAAGATACACTTAGGTCTAAAACCATTTTCTTGCGATGAATGTAAAAAAACGTTTAATCGTTTATCGCATTTAAAGGTACATAAAAACACACATTTAACTTTAAAACCATTTTCTTGCGATGAATGTAAGAAAACGTTCAGTCAATCATGTCAATTAAAACGACATAAAAAGATACACTTAGGTCTAAAACCATTTTCTTGCGATGAATGTAAAAAAGCGTTTAAGCGTTTATCGCATTTAAAGGTACATAAAAACACACATTTAACTTTAAAACCTTTTTCTTGCGATGAATGTAAGAAAACGTTCAGTCTATTAAATGATTTAAAACGACATAAAAACACACATTTAGTTGTAAAGCCATTTTCTTGCAATGAGTGTAGTAAAACTTTTAGTCAGTCAAATCACTTAAAACACCATAAAAATACACATTTAAGTGTGAAACCATTTCCTTGCGACGAATGTAAAAAAGCGTTTAATCAATCATCACATTTAAAAGAACATAAAAACACGCATTTAAGTGTAAAACCTTTTTCTTGTGACGAGTGTAGTAAAACGTTCAGTCTTTCATCTCATCTCAAACGACATAAATACACACATTTAACTTTCAAAGCATTTTCTTGCGATGAATGTAATAAAACGTTCAGTCAATCATGTCAATTAAAACAACATAAAAAGACACATTTAGTTGTAGAACCATTGGTTAAATTATAACCAACTCTCTTATGATGGGCCCTTTACCCCAAATACAGTTCTAAAATAATTGAACATTTGAGGTTCTAGTAACCCACTTTATCAATATATAGTACACTTTTATAGAAATTAAGACATAGGACACAAGCCCTTTCCTGCCTGAGCTTTCTATAATTATTTTTTAAAACTCCTTATATGTTAAGAGATATTAACAATTTAAAAAGTCATTTTGTCTCTTTAATTATTAAAGGAATCAACGTTGTACACATTACTAATGCATATGACATCACAACCGCTGCCAACTTTACAGCTCATAAATCTCTGCTATATGTATTTACATATAAAATATTATTTACACCTATTTCAAGGAACAATAAAATTTCAATATTATGTCTGCCTTAGCATGGTTAATTAAAATAAAAACTTATTATTCTTTGACTTGACTTGATTATTTCGACTACCAACAGCTACAAAACATTACCACAGCACTGACCTACTCAACAAATAACTGACGATAAAATGCATTTCACGTCATACAAATATGGCCGAACATTTCTAGCGGCAAAACTACAATTCAAATTTTTAATTGCTATATCTCCGTCAACATTTAGATATTTAATAAAATAGACACGCCAATACACATTTATTAACATCAATTTCAATCATCAATTGAAAATTCGACTACGAAAAAATGAGGACACAAGCCCATTACTGGATTTAAAAAATGCAACCATTCTTATAGTACATAAAAATGCCTTATTTAATGTATTTTGAGTATTGTTTTTTTTTCTAATAAAAATAATGAAAAACGATATTTTAAGTTTTTAAGCTTATTATTACACTTATTCTATATACAAAAAAATCAACTTTGAAATTTAAAAATATTGTTAAATATATTAAAAATGGCGCTGAAGTAGATCCTGTCAAAAAATTGGACCTGGCGATTTTGGTTCTTCTATTTATCTGAATAATAAAAATAATAGCTATTGATGTTGTGAATAACATATTACAATTTCAGATGATTCGGTTGAATAGTTTTTCTTATTTTTACAACACCAGCCGAAAAAAGTAGTTTTAAGTATGCTATGACTATGTGGTTATTGATATATGCTAAAACGGCTGTAGAAACGAAACTATTGGCAATATCGTTACAAAAATTTAAGTCTATTCTTAAAAGACTACTTTCGAAATATCAAAGAAAAAAAAAACAATTTTTTTTTTGCAATTCTAGACCACCGTCCTCCCTTAAGACTATGTAATACGTATTTAACCATTTTAAATTTGATATTAGCGAATTTTATATTACAATTTCTTTAATTTACATTCATTTGTCCGATTTTTTATTTAAATAGTTTGGGTGAACATAAATATCAGTAAATATTTCGGTTCAAAGAAATTTTAAGTTTTTACTCATCAAATACATATTAATATTTGCTGTTATATATATATAGCATATATTAACACAAAATTATTGTAAAAATCATTTAATAATGCGATAAATAATGAAATTCTTTTAAATCTATTGCATCAATTTAATACAAATTTTACAAAAATAATATATACAGATGCATCCATTGATTTAGAAAGAAATAAAGCAGGATTTGCTATATATGAACAAATACATTTATTATTTGATAAATTTAAATCCTGGGGGCGTATACCTGGAACTCAAGTGAACTAACAGGATAATTAGGAAAGTTAACAGGATCTAATAATGATACTCCTGTCAAACTTATTTTACCATCACTCGAACCATTATTTTCCACTCGAACAAGAACATTGTTTCTTAAATAACAATACTTATCACCTTGCTTTTTCAACGACAGCGAAAACTGTTTAAAATGTATTACTCGTATATTATAACAAGGAATGTTTAAGTTTCTAGAAATTTCTAAATTTTGCTCAGTTACAACTGGTTGATTGCAAATTTGACTGTTCGATGTTATTAGAAAGATAACTTTCAGATAGATTTTGCTGAGCTCTAAAAGTCAACATGTTTCAGACAACATTATGTCATCTTACCGACTTTTATGCCGGACGGGAAGCCATTTAAATTTGGCGGCTTTTATCCATTTACCTATTTCCTATAGATGGCATTGTATGTTTCTGTTGTTGCACCTGTATATCTCTGATTTCTATATAGTTCTCTACTCTTCTTTCTGTCGCTCTCTTTCTCCCCATCACACAGGATACGACCGCACCTACCCCCTGCAACTCACCCTACCAACTCACCCCTAACACTAAAGGAATTCATTCACAAGGGAGACATCGTCAGTATTGGTCAGTATATCTTCGTGCTTTAGTTAAGAACAACGTGGTCTATTTGAAAGTACCGAATCAGAATTACGTGCAAATTATTGTCGTTGCATTTTACTGAGTGTTCAAATTCTACAAACGAAATTCAAGATGTCTGCTCAAAGGTATTTAATAATTACTTTTATTTGTTAGATTTAATTTGTTTAAACTTTAAATTTTCTATAATGGGCTTGTGTCCTCACTTGTGTACTACTTTATTGCGTGTCTATTTTATTAAATATCTAAATGTTGAAGGAGATATGAATTGATTTCAAGTTTGAATTGTAGTTTTACCGTTAGAAATGGTCGGCCATATTTGTATGACGTAACATGTAGTGAAATATGTTGATTTGGTCAGTGCTGTGTGTGTAGTAGCAAAGAATAATAAGTTTTTATTTTATTTAACCTTGTTACGGTAGATATAATATTGAAAATATAAGGAGTTATTAAAAAATAATTGAACATTTGAGGTTCTAGTGACCCACTTTATCAATTTATAGTACACTTTTATAGAAATTAAAACATAGGACATAAGCCCATTATTACACAATCCTATCTTTTACAGATTTACATTTATAGAACAAGTGTTCGTAGTTTTTCTTTCTTTTTAATAAATGCTAATTTTCTTTTTTAGAATGGAGAATTGCGAGGCCCTGCAAATGGATTTGGAGATTGATGACGAGTTAATGAATATTGTATACGATGACGGTATTGAAGTAAGAGAGGAGGTGGTCGGTGAAGAAGTGTGGCCTTGTGATGAAATAATACCAGAAGAACCGGATGTTGGTTCACAGGAAGTCACAAGTTCAAGTTCATCTGGTGATGAACAGCTACAAAGTACGAACATGAAGCCTCATGTTTGTGATGAATGTAATAAGTCGTTTAACACCACGCCTGAAATCTTGAATCATTTGCAGTCCCATTCATCGAAGAAACAATATATTTGTAATCTGTGCTTTAGGTCATTTAAATCTGCGTCTGTGTTAAGAAGACATAGACGCACACATTTACCTCATGATTTAAGATCATGTTCTTGCGATGAATGCAAAATAACTTTTAGTAAATTGGCTAACATAAACCAGAATCCAAGTCCTAGGCCACTTAATTGTTTAGTTTGTGACAAATCGTTTATTCAGTTATCGAAGTTAAATCAGCATATGCACAAGCATCTAAAGTTAAAAAAGTTTGCTTGTATTAAGTGCAGTAAGAAATGTACTGACCGGTCTGGTTTAAGACGGCATAAACTAAAATGTCCAGAATTGCTCAGGCAGTTAAGTAATTTAGAACTACGCTTGGAAGCAATGTTATTTACAAACTACTAAGACTTTTAAATATACATCAAGTTTAAAACGATACAAGAAAGAAGCATTGAGCTTAAAAAAAGGTTAAAAGTCGTTAAAATTTAGTTTTTAATTCGTATTTTAATTTATTATGAGAAATTAATTCATTTTTAAGCAGATTCTTGTAAACATTCGAACGATTTGCTAAAATATTAATAGAAAACCTAATTAAAAGAAAACTACATCAAAATATTGGTCGTCCAGATCTTTTACTTAGAAAGTAGTTAGAAGAAGACGTCTTTTGTCTATTGTAGTCTGATTTAGTTATTTAGTCTATTGTTTAATCCATATTGCTGTTTTCATTATATTCTGGACATCTGTGTACTGAACAATTTCAAAAAATAAATAAATTTACATAAATATTTAATTGTGTTTTACTTATTAATTAAAAAAGACTTTAAATTTGAGTGTCTTAAGAATAAAAGATGTTTTCAACTCAGATATGTATTTTATATTATTCTTTTTTTAACTTGTAAATGGGCTAGTGTCCTATTAACAATTAAAAGTCCTTTTGTCCTTTGAAAGGGATTCAACTTTATGGAAAATTACAAGACAGGTTGCTATCTCTTTTATACAACAGACCGTAAAAGAGATAGCATATTCATGACAGAACTCTGCTATATGTAAAACTACAATTCAAACTTTTAATTGCTATATCTCCATCAACATTTATATATTTAATAAAATAGACACGTCAATACACATTTATTAACATCAATTTTAATCAGTAATTGAAAAATCGACCACTAAAAAATGAGGACACAAGCCCTTAGTACATTAAAATTAAATTAAAATGTATCAAGGAATGCTTATTCTGAAAACAGAACTGGGAATGGAGCTTTAGAACAGTTAGTCGAACACACTCTTTATATAATTTAAGGATATACATTTTTAATTAAGTTCCGATGTTATATATTAATAATAATACATGTCTTCTATATTTAAAGATCATAAAAGATAAATATTTAAATATTAATTATTATATATTTCTAATAATGGTAACTTATTGCAATCTTCATATTTGATAAAATGGCGGTAAATTTAAATATATATTATCGAGTTAAGCTACTTTAAATAATCGGAATGATCCAATAAATATATATTTAATATTCGCGCCATCAGTATTTAATACTACACACGTTTGTTAGTTCATGTTTTAGAAGAAAGATGGCGGAGTAGGATATTGATAATAAATATTAAATGATGAAGATTATAATAAAGGTACATTTATTTGTAAAAAAAAGAAATTTCAGCACAAAATCAAGATCTCATATATTAATAAATTATCATAGTGTGAAATACAGAGCGTAATTTTATGATATAATGGGCTTGTGTCCTATGTCTTAATTTCAATAAAAGTGTACTATATATTGATAAAGTGGGCTACTAGAACCTCAAATGTTCAATTATTTGTTAATAACTCCTTATATGTTAGGAGATATTAACAATTAAAAAAGTCATTTTGTCTCTTAAATTATTAAAGGGATTCAACGTTGTACAAACTCCAAATGCATGTGACATCACAATCCTTGTGTTAAGTTACCAACCTTACAGATCATAAATCTCTGCTATATGTATTTATATATCAAAATATCAAATATTATTTACAGTTATTCCAAGGAACAATAAAATTTCAATATTCTGTCTGCCTTAACAGGGTTAAATAAAATAAAAACTTATTATTCTTTAACTTGACTTGATTATTTGACTACCAACAGCTACAAAACATTACCACAGCACTGACCTACTTAACAAATAACTGACGTTAAAATGCATTTCACGTCATACAAATATGACCGACCATTTCTAGCGCTAAAACTACAATTCAAACTTTTAATTGCTATATCTCCGTCAACATTTAGATATTTAATAAAATAGACACGCCAATACACATTTATTAACATCAATTTCAATCAACAATTGAAGAATCGATCACTAAAAAATGAGGACACAAGCCCATTACTTATTTCTTATTTAATATTATATTTGCTAGCAGAGTGGAATTTTAATAATAAATATTTTTTTACTTTACAGTGTGAGGCATCTACACTGTCATAAGATCGAAAGCTTACATGTCTACTGAAGAAATGGGCGATAAATATTGTCTTCTAGGTAAGCGATGTGTTTCTATATAAATATGTTCAATGTGTTGCAGATGATATATAGTCAGGGGCTGATACCTTTTTTTTGAAATAGCTCAAATTTTTACTGCTTCTACCAGCTAGATATTGTTAGAATTATTTAGCGTCTTATTTAAATCATAATACTGGTCCGAATTAGTGGTTAAGTGGGCCCCAGGTTGCCCCTCTTATACTGGAGAACAATTAGCAATATTAAAAGCATTGAAAATTAATGAAAATATCAATAATAATAAAATTATAATAATAAAGGATTCTTTAAGTGTTTTAAAAAACTTAAATTCTAAAGTAAACAAAACTGCAATGGTTTTTTAATTAGTTACAAAACAAAAAATGTAGCTGAACTAAATAATTATCAAATTCATTTAGTTGCTTTTTTTTAGTTATTTTAAATTAATAATGTTGCAAGAAATTGGAGCAGACGTTACAGGTATTATTCCTTTGATTCACTTGCGGTTCTACTAAAGGTGAAAATATTTTATCACAAATTTCACAACGAAGCGGTTTCACATCTAAGTGTACATTTTTATGTTGATTTAAATCATTTGAACTTGCAAATATTTGATCACAAATGTCACATCGTAACTTTAATAAATGTATACTGGCATTTTTTTTTTTTAATATCCAGTGGTCGATTTTTCAATATTTGATTGAAATTGATGTTAATAAATGTGTATTGGCGTGTTTATTTTATTAAATATGTAAATGTTGACGGAGATATAGCAATTTAAAGTTTGAATTGTAGTTTTAGCACTAGAAATGGTCGGCCATATTTGTATGACGTGAAATGCATTTTAACGTCAGTTATTTGTTGAGTAGGTCAGTGCTGTGGTCATGTTCTGTAGCTGTTGGTAGTCGAATAATCAAGTCATATCAAAGAATAATAAGTTTTTATTTTATTTAACCTTGCTAAGGCAGACATAATATTGAAATTTTATTATTCCTTGAAATAGCTGTAAATAATATTTGATATATAAATACATATAGCAGAGATTTATGATCTGTAATGTTGGTAACCTTACACAACGATTGTGATATCACATGCACTTGGAATGTGAAAAACGTTGAATCCCTTTAATAATTAAAGAGACAAAATAACTTTTTTAATTGTTAATATCTCTTAACATATAAGGAGTTCTAGTAACACACTTTATCAATATATAGTACACTTTTATAGAAATTAAGACATAGGACGCAAACCCATTATGAATGTATTTGACAGGTTAGAATATATGATAAAATATTTATCTCGATTAAATCGGTAAAAATGAGACATCTGTGAATGAAACATGAATTTTATTGACGGGTTTGCACAAAAGATTTGAGGAAAGGTATTGTATTACAACAAAATAAAATTTAAATCAGTCGGTATTAAATGTTGTTCATAAAAACCGCCAAAAACGCACTGCTCTATCAAAAACGCACTAAAGATATGGAAAACTGAATAAATTAGTTTGACAGGTCATAGAAACAGTACAGACTAAATTACGTACAAATTATTGTATCTCCATATTCTTGAGTTAATATATTACAAAAATAAAATAAATAGGAGCAGATATTTCTGAAAATTGTAAGTTAATGTGTAAGAGGTATTTAAACATTTTACTTTAAAATGAAACATTTTGTATGATTTAATTTGTTACTTTTTTTTTTGGAAATAATAAACCTAAATTAAAATGACTAATTGACTTTGAATCTTGCTGTATCAATATTATTGTATATCTCTAATTAAAAAGTTGATAATTATTCGATATAGCTACACCTTTTGTTTTGAATCTTATAAAAAAAACTATTGCACTTTCGTATATTTTATGATGCTTTTATTATAGTGAAAATATGTACAAATCACACGCAATATACCTTATACAATTTTTTATTAAATAATAAACAGAATTTATGCTAAAAGTTGACTAATGACATTTTCATTTATATATGTAACATTGTCATTTTATTTCTAACCTCAAATTTGAACATTTAACTTTAACCATTAATGTTGTCTATTTCTAAATAAAAAATTGTATAATGTATATTGCGTAAGATGTGTACATGTTTTGAGTATACAACACATGCCATAAAACGTACAAAAATGCAGAAGTTTTTTTAATGCGATACAAAACAAAAGGTGTAGCTATATCGAATAATTACCAAAAGTTTTTTTGTTTTGAGTATACAACGACAAAACAGTAATTTTTTTAGAATGATATAATTACCTTTGTTTCAGTAAACTAATAAATTGTAGTAATGGAGGATTGCAAATCAGAACAAATAAAGCTAGAAAATGATGTGGGATTAACTGAACCAATAGAAACGGAATATTTAAACGGAGATATCAAAATAGAAATAGAAGAAATGCGAGTCGTCAATAAAGCAGGGCTATGCGATGATATAAAAACAGAAGTTAAAGGAGAAGAAAAATATAGTACAGATGAAGCTACACATTTACCCCGTGATAACTACTTTATTAAACTGGAAGTTCCAGAGCAACAACTTCAAAGTAAAATTAATACGAACGTGAAGCCTTATATTTGTGATGTATGTAACAAATTGTTTGACTCTAAGGCAGAAATCACAAAACATTTGCGTATACATTCAGCAAAAAAACTACATTCTTGTAATACATGTAGTAAAATATTTGCTAATTTGGCAAGTTTAAAACGACATAAAAACACACATTTAGTTGTAAAGCCATTATCTTGCAATGAGTGTAATAAAACTTTTAGTCAGTCAATTCAATTAAAACGACATAAAAAGATACACTTAGGTCTAAAACCATTTTCTTGCGATGAATGTAAAAAAACGTTTAATCGTTTATCGCATTTAAAGGTACATAAAAACACACATTTAACTTTAAAACCATTTTCTTGCGATGAATGTAAGAAAACGTTCAGTCAATCATGTCAATTAAAACGACATAAAAAGATACACTTAGGTCTAAAACCATTTTCTTGCGATGAATGTAAAAAAGCGTTTAAGCGTTTATCGCATTTAAAGGTACATAAAAACACACATTTAACTTTAAAACCTTTTTCTTGCGATGAATGTAAGAAAACGTTCAGTCTATTAAATGATTTAAAACGACATAAAAACACACATTTAGTTGTAAAGCCATTTTCTTGCAATGAGTGTAGTAAAACTTTTAGTCAGTCAAATCACTTAAAACACCATAAAAATACACATTTAAGTGTGAAACCATTTCCTTGCGACGAATGTAAAAAAGCGTTTAATCAATCATCACATTTAAAAGAACATAAAAACACGCATTTAAGTGTAAAACCTTTTTCTTGTGACGAGTGTAGTAAAACGTTCAGTCTTTCATCTCATCTCAAACGACATAAATACACACATTTAACTTTCAAAACATTTCCTTGCGATGAATGTAATAAAACGTTCAGGCAACCATTTCAATTAAAACGACATAAAAATACACATTTAGTTGTAGAACCATTGGTTAAATTATAACCAACTCTCTTATGATGGGCCCTTTACCCCAAACACAGTTTTAAAATAATTGAACATTTGAGGTTCTAGTAACCCGCTTTATCAATATATAGTACACTTTTATAGAAATTAAGACATAGGACACAAGCCCTTTCCTGCCTGAGCTTTCTATAATTATTTTTTAATAACTCCTTATATGTTAAGAGATATTAACAATTAAAAAAGTCATTTTGTCTCTTTAATTATTAAAGGAATCAACGTTGTACACATTACAAATGCATATGACATCACAACCGCTGCCAACTTTACAGCTCATAAATCTCTGCTATATGTATTTATATATCAAATATTATTTACACCTATTTCAAGGAACAATAAAATTTCAATATTATGTCTGCCTTAGCATGGTTAATTAAAATAAATACTTATTATTCTTTGATTTGACTTGATTATTTGACTACCAACAGCTACAAAACATTACCACAGCACTGACCTACTCAACAAATAACTGACGTTAAAATGCATTTCATGTCATACAAATGTGGCCGAACATTTCTAGCGCTAAAACTACAATTCAAATTTTTAATTGCTATATCTCCGTCAACATTTAGATATTTAATAAAATAGACACGCCAATACACATTTATTAACATCAATTTCAATCATCAATTGAAAATTCGACTACGAAAAAATGAGGACACAAGCCCATTACTGGATTTAAAAAATGCAACCATTCTTATAGTACATAAAAATGCCTTATTTAATGTATTTTGAGTATTGTTTTTTTTTCTAATAAAAATAATGAAAAACGATATTTTAAGTTTTTAAGCTTATTATTACACTTATTCTATATACAAAAAAATCAACTTTGAAATTTAAAAATATTGTTAAATATGTTAAAAATGGCGCTGAAGTAGATCCTGTCAAAAAATTGGACCTGGCGATTTTGGTTCTTCTATTTATCTGAATAATAAAAATAATAGCTATTGATGTTGTGAATAACATATTACAATTTCAGATGATTCGGTTGAATAGTTTTTCTTATTTTTACAACACCAGCCGAAAAAAGTAGTTTTAAGTATGCTATGACTATGTGGTTATTGATATATGCTAAAACGGCTGTAGAAACGAAACTATTGGCAATATCGTTACAAAAATTTAAGTCTATTCTTAAAAGACTACTTTCGAAATATCAAAGAAAAAAAAAACAATTTTTTTTTTGCAATTCTAGACCACCGTCCTCCCTTAAGACTATGTAATACGTATTTAACCATTTTAAATTTGATATTAGCGAATTTTATATTACAATTTCTTTAATTTACATTCATTTGTCCGATTTTTTATTTAAATAGTTTGGGTGAACATAAATATCAGTAAATATTTCGGTTCAAAGAAATTTTAAGTTTTTACTCATCAAATACATATTAATATTTGCTGTTATATATATATATATAGCATATATTAACACAAAATTATTGTAAAAATCATTTAATAATGCGATCAATAATGAAATTCTTTTAAATCTATTGCATCAATTTAATACAAATTTTACAAAAATAATATATACAGATGCATCCATTGATTTAGAAAGAAATAAAGCAGGATTTGCTATATATGAACAAATACATTTATTATTTGATAAATTTAAATCCTGGGGGCGTATACCTGGAACTCAAGTGAACTAACAGGATAATTAGGAAAGTTAACAGGATCTAATAATGATACTCCTGTCAAACTTATTTTACCATCACTCGAACCATTATTTTCCACTCGAACAAGAACATTGTTTCTTAAATAACAATACTTATCACCTTGCTTTTTCAACGACAGCGAAAACTGTTTAAAATGTATTACTCGTATATTATAACAAAGAATGTTTAAGTTTCTAGAAATTTCTAAATTTTGCTCAGTTACAACTGGTTGATTGCAAATTTGACTGTTCGATGTTATCAGAAAGATAACTTTCAGATAGATTTTGCTGAGCTCTAAAAGTCAACATGTTTCAGACAACATTATGTCATCTTACCGACTTTTATGCCGGACGGGAAGCCATTTAAATTTGGCGGCTTTTATCCATTTACCTATTTCCTATAGATGGCATTGTATGTTTCTGTTGTTGCACCTGTATATCTCTGATTTCTATATAGTTCTCTACTCTTCTTTCTGTCGCTCTCTTTCTCCCCACCACACAGGATACGACCGCACCTACCCCCTGCAACTCACCCTACCAACTCACCCCTAACACTAAAGGAATTCATTCACAAGGGAGACATCGTCAGTATTGGTCAGTATATCTTCGTGCTTTAGTTAAGAACAACGTGGTCTATTTGAAAGTACCGAATCAGAATTACGTGCAAATTATTGTCGTTGCATTTTACTGAGTGTTCAAATTCTACAAACGAAATTCAAGATGTCTGCTCAAAGGTATTTAATAATTACTTTTATTTGTTAGATTTAATTTGTTTAAACTTTAAATTTTCTATAATGGGCTTGTGTCCTCACTTGTGTACTACTTTATTGCGTGTCTATTTTATTAAATATCTAAATGTTGAAGGAGATATGAATTGATTTCAAGTTTGAATTGTAGTTTTACCGTTAGAAATGGTCGGCCATATTTGTATGACGTAACATGTAGTGAAATATGTTGATTTGGTCAGTGCTGTGTGTGTAGTAGCAAAGAATAATAAGTTTTTATTTTATTTAACCTTGTTACGGTAGATATAATATTGAAAATATAAGGAGTTATTAAAAAATAATTGAACATTTGAGGTTCTAGTGACCCACTTTATCAATTTATAGTACACTTTTATAGAAATTAAAACATAGGACATAAGCCCATTATTACACAATCCTATCTTTTACAGATTTACATTTATAGAACAAGTGTTCGTAGTTTTTCTTTCTTTTTAATAAATGCTAATTTTCTTTTTTAGAATGGAGAATTGCGAGGCCCTGCAAATGGATTTGGAGATTGATGACGAGTTAATGAATATTGTATACGATGACGGTATTGAAGTAAGAGAGGAGGTGGTCGGTGAAGAAGTGTGGCCTTGTGATGAAATAATACCAGAAGAACCGGATGTTGGTTCACAGGAAGTCACAAGTTCAAGTTCATCTGGTGATGAACAGCTACAAAGTACGAACATGAAGCCTCATGTTTGTGATGAATGTAATAAGTCGTTTAACACCACGCCTGAAATCTTGAATCATTTGCAGTCCCATTCATCGAAGAAACAATATATTTGTAATCTGTGCTTTAGGTCATTTAAATCTGCGTCTGTGTTAAGAAGACATAGACGCACACATTTACCTCATGATTTAAGATCATGTTCCTGCGATGAATGCAAAATAACTTTTAGTAAATTGGCTAACATAAACCAGAATCCAAGTCCTAGGTCACTTAATTGTTTAGTTTGTGACAAATCGTTTATTCAGTTATCGAAGTTAAATCAGCATATGCACAAGCATCTAAAGTTAAAAAAGTTTGCTTGTATTAAGTGCAGTAAGAAATGTACTGACCGGTCTGGTTTAAGACGGCATAAACTAAAATGTCCAGAATTGCTCAGGCAGTTAAGTAATTTAGAACTACGCTTGGAAGCAATGTTATTTACAAACTACTAAGACTTTTAAATATACATCAAGTTTAAAACGATACAAAAAAGAAGCATTGAGCTTAAAAAAAGGTTAAAAGTCGTTAAAATTTAGTTTTTAATTCGTATTTTAATTTATTATGAGAAATTGATTCATTTTTAAGCAGATTCTTGTAAACATTCGAACGATTTGCTAAAATATTAATAGAAAACCTAATTAAAAGAAAACTCATTCAAAATATTGGTCGTCCAGATCTTTTACTTAGAAAGTAGTTAGAAGAAGACGTCCTTTGTCTATTGTTGTCTGATTTAGTTATTTAGTCTATTGTTTAATCCTATTGAAGCAGATATTATATGCACAGTTATATATTAAATATTTTATTAATCAATAAGTCCTCAGACCAAAATTATACAGAAAGTCCTCAGACTAAATTTCTGATACAACTGATACAATTCAATTACACTATCTGATTTCTATTCAATTACAATTTCTGATTTCTTATTGACATAAAACAATTGAATTTAATATAATAGTTTTATATAAACAAAAACAAAACAAGTTTAAGTAATTTAATTTAAGAATGAATGTATTGTAATTCCAACACACCCCCTCAAGACATTCATTTCAACAATTTAAATAATTTGAAGTCCCAATCCTTCAGTGAATTTTTCAATATTCCAAGTATCATTTTTTAATAAACTTATGACTTCTGATTTAATTGCTCTCTTCCACTCAGCACACTCTTGAGAATTAATAGCATCTTCCAATTTAACTTCAGCTACTCCAACAAATATATTATCATTATCATTATCATCTTCATTAGAATCAGATTCAATCCTTTCTTTAACTTCACAATTATTAACTTTTAAAAATAATTTTCTGGGACGTCCTTTCAAACCTGTTTTAATTAATTTTGGTCTTCCTGGTCCTCTTCTTTCTTCTCTAGTATATTCTCTTGAGTTTCTTCTAGGAGTTTCTTGAATAGATGATTGAATACCAGATGAATTTTCATTTTCTTCATTATCTTCTAAATTTTCTTCTGGAATTCCATCTAAAGTTTCTGTCTCATTACTATTTTTAAATCCTGTTATCAATTCAATCCATGGTTTATCCTTGTTTTCAAAATCATTAATAATCAGCTGTTTAATCTCTTGGTTCTTTAAAACTGTAGTAACATTATCTTCAATAAATTTCACATCACGAGCAACAATAAATTTTCTCTTTTCTGGTAACCAAATTCTGTATCCTTTTGATTCACGTGGATAACCTACAAAAATTCCTTTCAATGATCTATCAGATAATTTGCCTTTTGTTGGATCTTTATCTAAGACATATACAGTTGATCCAAATGCTCGTAAATAATTTAAATGAACTTTATCCCTGTTGAACCATCTCTGATAAGGAGTATCTCCATTAATACTTCTTGAAGGACATCTGTTTCTCAAATGACATGCTGTAGCTACAGCATCAGTCCAAAACATATCCGATAAATTTGATTGAAGTAATAAACATCGTCCCATTTCAACTAATGTTCGATTTAAACGTTCAGCAACACCATTTTGCTGAGGTGTTCTTACAACACTTAATCGACGTTGAATACCTTGATTACGCAGGAAAGAATCCATCTCAGTATTACAATACTCTTTACCATTATCACTTTGAAGATACTTAATCTTCTTCCCTGTCATACGTTCAGCTTGATTTTGATACATTTTGAAAGCTTCTAGTGCACCACTCTTCTGTTTAAGAAAGTATACTTCACACCATCGAGAATAATCATCAATAAATGTAATAAAATATTTTGCTCCATTCACTGATTGTGTCCTAAACGGTCCAACAATATCTGTATGAACTATTTCAAGAAGTTCTTCACTCTGTCGTTCACTTCCTGAAAACGGTAACCCTGTCATCTTGCCTCGTAGACACACTTCACATCTTGACAAACATTTCAATTGTTCAGAGGTTACTTTACTTGTAGTATTCTGATTAATCACCCGAAATAAATCCTTAGCATTTAAATGACCCATACGACAATGCCACATCAATAACTCAGAATTAGCTTTATCTTCTCCAATACAAGCTTCTTCATTACCTTCTTGTAAATAATAGAGATCACCACGCCTTTCAGCAACAAATTTAACATTTCCAGTCATATCCATAATTACAGCTGAATCCTTTTTAAATAGAATTTCATGATCCTTATTAGTAATTTTAGCAACTGATACTAGATTTGACCTTAAATCTGGTACAAATAATGTGTTTGAAAAATCTACTGACCTCAGCTGTTTACCATTACTAATCGACAAATTAACAGTACCTTTTCCTTTGATTTCACTATTTGCTTGATTAGCCAAATTTATTTTCCCACTAATTTCTTCATTTAAAGACTTAAATAATTGTTTATCACAACATAAATGTGTTGTACAGCCACTATCAAGAATCCAAGGTCGACAACTTGGAACACTACCAGCAAATTCAACATTAAATACTGCAAAAGTATCATCATCCGCTTGAGAACATTGGTTTTCTTGTGTGTATCTATTCTGTCTATCTGGTCTATTTCTTCTGAAATTTGATTTCAATTGAGTTGGACATTCAGGAGACTTATGTCCTTGTTTTCCACATTTAAAACAATATCCTTTAAAAATATTTTTGTAACTCGGTTGATTTTCAGCCCTTACATTTCCAGCTAACTCAACAACTGAATTTGAACCAATTTCACTCTTCTCAAGTATCTTAACCTTAAGAGCTTCAACCTCCAAGAGTTCATCACGTGATTCCATAGCACATTTAAAGCCTTCATAGCTATCTGGTAGACTATATAATAACATTACAGACAATAAATCTTTATTCACTTCAATATCCATAGCTCCAAGTCGATCAACTATATCCGAAAACTTGTTTACATGATCCCTGACATCACCACATTCAGACATCTTGTGAAGCATAAGTTGCTTAAGTAATAAAGCTTTTCTTGCAGGTCCTTTGGAAGCATAAACTGAGGCAAGTTTTTGCCAAACTTCATGAGAAGTATTACAACCTCGGACATGCTGCAATTCCGTTGAACTAATTGCTAATATTACTTCTGACTTAGCTTTACGATCAATTTTTATCCATCCATTTCTTTCTTCTTGATTATTTTCCGCAGCAACAGGAATCGGTTTTTCACCACTGACATATTCCCACAAATCATTTTTGATCAATAGCGCCTCAACATGAATTTTCCAGGCTTCATAATTGTCCTTACTCAACAGCTCAAATCTTGTAGCACTCACTAATGTCGTCATATTAATTGCCTGGGCCCATAACCTATTGAAGCAGATATTATATGCACAGTTATATATTAAATATTTTATTAATCAATAAGTCCTCAGACCGAAATTATACAGAAAGTCCTCAGACTAAATTTCTGATACAACTGATACAATTCAATTACACTATCTGATTTCTATTCAATTACAATTTCTGATTTCTTATTGACATAAAACAATTGAATTTAATATAATAGTTTTATATAAACAAAAACAAAACAAGTTTAAGTAATTTAATTTAAGAATGAATGTATTGTAATTCCAACAAATCCATATTGCTGTTTTCATTATATTCTGGACATCTGTGTACTGAACAATTTCAAAAAATAAATAAATTTACATAAATATTTAATTGTGTTTTACTTATTAATTAAAAAAGACTTTAAATTTGAGTGTCTTAAGAATAAAAGATGTTTTCAACTCAGATATGTATTTTATATTATTCTTTTTTTAACTTGTAAATGGGCTAGTGTCCTATTAACAATTAAAAGTCATTTTGTCCTTTGAAAGGGATTCAACTTTATGGAAAATTACAAGACAGGTTGCTATCTCTTTTATACAACAGACCGTAAAAGAGATAGCATATTCATGACAGAACTCTGCTATATGTAAAACTACAATTCAAACTTTTAATTGCTATATCTCCATCAACATTTATATATTTAATAAAATAGACACGTCAATACACATTTATTAACATCAATTTTAATCAGTAATTGAAAAATCGACCACTAAAAAATGAGGACACAAGCCCTTAGTACATTAAAATTAAATTAAAATGTATCAAGGAATGCTTATTCTGAAAACAGAACTGGGAATGGAGCTTTAGAACAGTTAGTCGAACACACTCTTTATATTATTTAAGGATATACATTTTTAATTAAGTTCCGATGTTATATATTAATAATAATACATGTCTTCTATATTTAAAGATCATAAAAGATAAATATTTAAATATTAATTATTATATATTTCTAATAATGGTAACTTATTGCAATCTTCATATTTGATAAAATGGCGGTAAATTTAAATATATATTATCGAGTTAAGCTACTTTAAATAATCGGAATGATCCAATAAATATATATTTAATATTCGCGGCACAGTATTTAATACTACACACGTTTGTTAGTTCATGTTTTAGAAGAAAGATGGCGGAGTAGGATTTTGATAATAAATATTAAATGATGAAGATTGTAATAAAGGTACATTTATTTGTAAAAAAAAGAAATTTCAGCACAAAATCAAGATCTCATATATTAATAAATTATCATAGTGTGAAATACAGAGCGTAATTTTATGATATAATGGGCTTGTGTCCTATGTCTTAATTTCTATAAAAGTGTACTATATATTGATAAAGTGGGCTACTAGAACCTCAAATGTTTAATTATTTGTTAATAACTCCTTATATGTTAGGAGATATTAACAATTAAAAAAGTCATTTTGTCTCTTTAATTATTAAAGGGATTCAACGTTGTACAAACTCCAAGTGCATGTGACATCACAATCCTTGTGTAAGGTTACCAACCTTACAGATCATAAATCTCTGCTCTATGTATTTATATATCAAAATATCAAATATTATTTACAGCTATTTCAAGGAACAATAAAATTTCAATATTCTGTCTGCCTTAACAGGGTTAAATAAAATAAAAACTTATTATTCTTTAACTTGACTTGATTATTTGACTACCAACAGCTACAAAACATTACCACAGCACTGACCTACTTAACAAATAACTGACGTTAAAATGCATTTCACGTCATACAAATATGACCGACCATTTCTAGCGCTAAAACTACAATTCAAACTTTTAATTGCTATATCTCCGTCAACATTTAGATATTTAATAAAATAGACACGCCAATACACATTTATTAACATTAATTTCAATCAACAATTGAAAAATCGATCACTAAAAAATGAGGACAGAAGCCCATTACTTATTTCTTATTTAATATTATTTTTGCAAGCAGAGTGGAATTTTAAGAATAAATATTTTTTTACTTTACAGTGTGAGGCATCTACACTGTCATAAGATCGAAAGCTTACATGTCTACTGAAGAAATGGGCGATAAATATTGTCTTCTAGGTAAGCGATGTGTTTCTATATAAATATGTTCAATGTGTTGCAGATGATATATAGTCAGGGGCTGATACCTTTTTTTTGAAATAGCTCAAATTTTTACTGCTTCTACCAGCTAGATATTGTTAGAATTATTTAGCGTCTTATTTAAATCATAATACTGGTCCGAATTAGTGGTTAAGTGGGCCCCAGGTTGCCCCTCTTATACTGGAGAACAATTAGCAATATTAAAAGCATTGAAAATTAATGAAAATATCAATAATAATAAAATTATAATAATAAAGGATTCTTTAAGTGTTTTAAAAAACTTAAATTCTAATGATAACAAATCAAATAATGATATTTTGACACGCAAAATTAAGGAGATGTATTTCAATATAATAAATAATATATTATATATCATAAATTTATATATCTATTTACTTATTTGCCTTGACTTTCTTTCGTCATATCCACCATCAAACATTTTTTATACATCTTTTATAATTTATAATTCAATTTTACAAATTTCTAAATATTTCAATAATTCACTAATTAATTTTAAATCACTTAATAAAAATTTAGCATTAACAGGAATAGTTTTAATTACATCTAATATATCACTATTGAATTTTGATCTTTCTAAACTATAATTTATGCATTCAAATATAATATGATCCAAAGTTCCTTCTTCACCACATTGACATCTATCGTCGGATTTAATATTAATTTTGTACAGGTGAGCTGGACAGGTGAGTTTTACAATGATTACTTTTGATTCTGATTATAGTTGATATAATTTTGCGGGGCTCATTTCTAAACCATCTCTTCTTACTTAAATTTGGATGTAACATATAATAATCTCTTCCTTTTAACTGACTTTTGTTAATGAAATCTTGGTTTCTCAAATTAAATTAATTCACTAAAGTAATTTCACTTTCATCTCAATTTCTAAATTTATTGATTCCTTTGCCAATTTGTTCGCAATTTCGTTTCCTCTTATTCCACAATGTACTGGTATCCACATAATTTTTTTATTATATTGAAATACATCTCCTTAATTTTCCATGTCAATATAGCATTATTTGATTTGTTATCATTAGAATTTAAATTTTTTAAAACACTGAAATAATCCGTTATTATTATAATTTTATTATTGTTGATATTTTCATTAATTTTCAATGCTTTTAATAGTGCTAATTGTTCTCCAGTATAAGAGCTAACTTTGTTATTTCATTTAAATTTATCAAATAGTAAATGTATTTGTTCATATATAGCAAATCCTGCTTTATTTCTTTCTAAATCAATGGATGCATCTGTATATATTATTTTTGTATTAAATTGATGCATTAGATATAAAAACATTTCATTATTTATCGCATTATTAAAAAATTTTGACAATAATTGTGTGTTTATATATATATATATATATATATATATATATATATATATATATATATATATATATATATATCCATAGGTTTAATTAATGATTCAAAAGGAATAGAGTATATAGGAGATTTGGAATTTGTTTGTATATTTAGATCCTTTAATTTCATGTAACTATTTATTAAAAACGTAATTATTTGTACATGTTTTTAGTATACAACAAACGCCATAAAATTTACAAAACTGCAATAGTTTTTTAACTAGTTACAAAACAAAAAATGTAGCTGAACTAAATAATTATCAAATTCATTTAGTTGCTTTTTTTTAGTTATTTTAAATTAATAATGTTGCAAGAAAATGGAGCAGACGTTACAGGTATTATTCCTTTGATTCACTTGCGGTTCTATTAAAGGTGAAAATATTTTATCACAAATTTCACAACAGAACGGTTTCACATCTAAGTGTACATTTTTATGTTGATTTAAATCATTTGAACTTGCAAATATTTGATCACAAATGTCACATCGTAACGATTCATCCAAATGCTTTTTCTTATGCAGATTTAAACTACTTATGCTTGAATATGTTTTCTCACAAACGTCACAAGAAAATGGTTTAATTATCTTATTTAAACGTGTTTTTTTATGTTTATTTAAACTACTAAAGCTTGAATATGTCTTGTCACAAACGTCACAAGAAAACGGATTCACATCTAAGTGTGTATTTTTATGTTGGTTTAAATAAAATGAACTTACGAATGATTTATCACAAATACCGCAAGAAAATGGTTTTACGTCTAAGTGTTTATTTTTGTGTTGTTTTAGATTAGTTAATCGAACAAATGTTTTATCACAAATATCACAAGAAAACGGTTTTAATTCTAAATGTGTAACTTTATGACACTTCAATGTTCCTGAGCTTACAAATTTTTTATTACAAATGTCACAAGAAAATGGCTTAACCTCTAAGTGCATTTTTTTATGCCGTTTTAAATATAATGAACTTATAAATGTTTTATCACACATACCACAAGAAAACGATTTAACATCCAAATGTATATTTTTGTGTTCTTTCAAATTATTTAATCTTACAAATGTTTTATCACAAATGTCACACGAAAACGGTTTTTCATCTATATGCTTAACTTTATGTCTCTTTAATTGGGCTGAGCTTAACATATTTTTATTACAAATGTCACAAGAGAATTCTTTAATCTCTAAATGACGAGCTAATGACTTCTTACATGAAAATTTCTTGCCAAAATGTAATTGTAGATGTTTTAACATTTCTTTCCGATTGTAACACGATTCGGTACAGACATCACAGATATAATTCTTTTGATTCGCTTCCGATTCGATATATTTTCGTGTACGATCAATTTCAGTTGCTTTCTTTGAGACTTTGAGATT
Source organism: Panorpa germanica (assembly GCA_963678705.1). NCBI lineage: Eukaryota > Metazoa > Arthropoda > Insecta > Mecoptera > Panorpidae > Panorpa > Panorpa germanica. Next base: position 5,943,715 of record OY783208.1, on the reverse strand, counting down.
AGGAGCTGTTTTTAGGTGCTCCTCAAGTTTACTGGAGTCAAGTAACAAGTCACTGTCACACGAAATAGTTGCTTCATTTGAATTTTCATCGATCTCTTCCTTAATCTCAATTTTTATTTCAACACATAATTGTTCTCCTTCATCAAGGAGTTCGCCGTCATCTTCTCTTTTTATAAATGCCCGCATATTTTCTTCATTTCTTGCTTCATTAAACGTGATATCTTCGGAGTTAATTTCGTGTGGATTGTTCGCTGCCATTTTAATTAGATCCTAGTAAATTTCTGAAAGGAAATACTATAATGGAATATAATAAAACCTAATGCTCAATATAATGTAGATAATTTTCTTTGGGTAATTATTCGATATAGCTACACCTTTTGTTTTAAATCTAATTAAAAGAACTACTGCATTTTTGTATGTTTTATAGCGTTTGTTGTATACTAAAAACATGCACAAATTTACGTAATATACATTATACCATTTTTTATTTAGGAAAAGACAATATTAATGGTTAAAGTTAAAATTTCGAATTTGAGGTTAGAAATAATATGACAATGTTCCATATATAAATGAAAATGACGTCATATTTATTAGTCAGCTTTAAGCATAAATTCTGTCTATTTTTTAATAAAAAAGTGTATAAGGTATATTACGTGTGATTTGTACATGTTTTCACTATAATAAAAGCATCATAAAATATACGAAAGTGCAATAGTTTTTTTTATAAGATTCAAAACAAAAGGTGTAGCTATATCGAATAATTAGCAAGAATTTTTTCATACGAAAATCTGTTTCATCATTTTTTTGCAATATTTAAAATTATTTATTCTAGATATCTAGAAAATGAAAATATTTAAATTATACAAAAGTTGATTAGTTAAGAATTTATACAATGTTGTAATATATAACTATAACATAAGATAGAATATCTTAAAACAAACGTATATGATTTAAGTACCTAGCTGTCTTACAAGTAGTTGTCATACACAGAATTCTATATCATTAATTCAGCTAAAGAATTAACGACACACATATCAATATATGATTCTTTATGATAAATGAACAGACCCCTCTTTCCCATTGGGCACTTTGGGCAAGTGCCCAGGGCCCCGCGATCGATAGGGCCCCCCTCAGATCAAATACAAAGTTCCTAGTTCCTGTCAGATCATCAAACGATAACCAATATTTATTACCAAAAAACTTATTGGATTCGAAGAAATCGAACCTAAATTACTGACTAAAATACCAACTTACTCGCTTTTACTCGTAAATGCGCGAAGCTATTCTACTCTCGCCCAAAAATTAGGCTTTCCGACTTCAGCATGCTTAGATAAATTTAAATATATAATGGTATACTAAGCACATACCCATTTTAAAGAAAAATCATCAGTAGTACACTCATCATTTTTTGTAGAGCATTTAATTTCCTATAAGCATAAATATAGTTCAATTTTTTTAGCTTGATGGTTTAGAAGTTCTTAAAACAGAATTTGAAAGAAGAATAAAAATCTAAAATTGCGATGATAGACCTGTTAATTTTGATTTTAAGGGGTCAAACTTTCTCAAAAAAATTTTTTTGACATCCCGAATAAGATTTTGAATGTACCTTTAAAAAAAAAATATTTGATTTTTTTTGGCCCAGTCTAATATAAATGCTAATAATATGTACATATTTTATTTATTTACAATGAATTTTAATAAAACAATGGAATTTGTGATCTGATAGATTTGGTTTTTTGAGAACTTCAGTTCACATTGAGGTTTTTTTATTATAAATGAAGACTTCTTCATTATTACTTCCGTATATTCTACATAAAAACAATAATTTGTGAAATATCCATTTGCAATATAGACAGAGAAGGCATTCGCAACATGACGATTCTTTTCGTACTAAATAAGTGTGGTATGATGGATCCAAATCCTCCTTCTTAATACCTTGAGTTTCCATGAACAAATTGTGTGGATTACCTTGAGAATTTTTTTTCGACGTCTAAACAGCGATTAAATTCGTATAAGAATATCAGTAAACGTTTTGATTTATTTTTTCGCTTGAAAACTCTCAATTCTGAAGAGTTGAGACAAAGTTGCAAAGAATTTGCTGAATTTTATTATGAAGATGTTAATGAGAAAGAGTTAGAAATAGAATGTTTGCATTTAACAGAATACTTGAAAATTGATGACAGTGAAAATAAGGATTGTATATTAAAAATATATCAACTTTTGAAAGAAAACAAAATTGAACACACATTTCCAAATGTAGAAATCGCATTGAGAATCTTTTTAAGCATGATGGTAACTAACTGCAGTGGAGAACGCTCCTTCTCCAAATTAAAAAGAATTAAAAATGAATTAAGAAGCACAATGCTTCAAGAGAGATTAACCAATTTGTCGCTGATCGAGAATCTGATGTGCTAAAAAGCATAGATTTTGAAGAAGTGATTAACGATTTTGCCCATCTGAAATCTAGAAGGGTTCCTCTTCAAATAACATAGATTTTTTAGCACTAATCTGTAAATGTTAAAAGAGTTACTTTTGTGGACTATATTACATAGAATAGATAATCGTTTCATGTGATTGTTAATAAAAATAAATATTTAACCTTGTTTATCCGAGTTTCTTTGTCTATTCTAACAAAATAGTGTTCTGTCAAAGTCATAGGGGCCCCATTATCCTAACATGCCCAGGGCCTCCAATAGGTTAAAGACGGCCCTTTACATTCTTTCTTAATAAAGTAATAAATAATTAATATACAGAAAATAATAAATGATTATAACTTAGTAAACACGTTTATTATGCAATACATTTACGATTATAATACCTTTATTTAGTAATATTGGCTGCTTTGAATTATTGTTAAGTTATGTTATAACAAATTAATAACTCTGCTGTCAATGCTTTTGTCTGCCATTCCTTTTATAAATTGCCGGGATTTTCAAAATCATTATTATGAATCTATAGAACTGTGTATTGGCGTGTCTATTTTAATAAATATCTAAATGTTGACGGAGATATAGCAATTAAAAGTTTGAATTGTAGTTTTATCGCTAGAAAAGGTCGTCCATATTTTTATGACGTGAAATGCACTTTAACGTCAGTTATTTGTTGAGTAGGTCAGTGCTGTGGTAATGTTCTGTAGCTGTTGGTAGTCGAAATAATCATGCCAAATCAAAGAATAATAAGTTTTCATTTTATTTAATCCTGTTACGGCAGACATAATATTGAAATTTCAGTGTTCCTTGAAATAGCTGTAAATATTTTCTTTTATATTTATTTACTTATTTGCCTTGACTTTCTTTCGTCATAGCCACCATTAAACATTTTTTATACATCTTTTATAATTTATAATTCAATTTTACAAATTTCTAAATATCACATCTAATATAACACTATTCAATTTTGATCTTTCTAAACTATAATTTATGCATTCAAATATAATATGATCCAAAGTTCCTTCTTCACCACATTGACATCTATCGTCAGATTTAATATTAATTTTGTACAGGTGAACTGGACAGGTGAGTTTTACAATGATTACTTTTGATTCTGATTATAGTTGATATAATTTTGCGGGACTCATTTCTAAACCATCTCTTCTTACTTAAATTTGGATGCAACATATAATAATCTCTTCCTTTTAACTGACTTTTGATAATGAAATCTTGGTTTCTCAAATTGAAGTTTAATTTTTTGATTATATTAAAAATTTCATATGATTTTTGTCTGTGTCTATTTTGTTATTATTATTATTAGATATTAACAATGGGCTTGTGTCCTCATTTTTTAGTGGTCGATTTTTCAATTGTTGATTGAAATTGATGTTAATAAATGTGTATTGGCGTGTCTATTTTATTACATAATATTGGAATTTTATTGTTCCTTGAAATAGCAGTAAATGATATTTGATATTTTGATATATAAATACATATAACAGAGATTTATGAGCTGTAAGGTTGGTAACCTTACACAGGGATTGTGATGTCACATGCACTTGGAATGTGTACAACGTTGAATCCCTTTAATAATTAAAGAGACAAAATGACTTTTTTAATTGTTAATATCTCTTAACATATAAGGAGTTATTAACAAATAATTGAACATTTGAGGTACTACTAACCCACTTTATCAATATATAGTACACTTTTATAGAAATTAAGACATAGGACGCAAACCCATTATGAATCTATTTGACAGGTTAGAATATATGATAAAATATTTATCTCGATTAAATCGATAAAAATGAGACATCTGTGAATGAAACATGAATTTTATTGACGGGTTTGCACAAAAAATTTGAGGAAAGGTATTGTATTACAACAAAATAAAATTGAAATCAGTCTGTATTAAATAGTGTTCATAAAAACCGCCAAAAACGCACTAAAGATATGGAAAACTGAATATATTAGTTTGACAGGTCATAGAAACAGTACAGACTAAATTACGTACAAATTATTGTATCTCCATATTCTTGAGTTAATATTTTACAAAAATAAAACAAATAGAAGCAGATATTTCGTAAAATTGTAAGTTAATGTGTAAGAGGTATTCAAACATTTTACTTTAAAATGAAACATTTTGTATGATTTAATTTGTTACTTTTTTTTTTGGAAATAATAAACCTAAATTAATATGACTAATTGACTTTGAATCTTGCTGTATCAATATTATTGTATATCTCTAATTAAAAAGTTGATAATTATTCGATATAACTACACCTTTTGTTTTGAATCTTATAAAAAAAACTATTGCACTTTCGTATATTTTATGATGCTTTTATTATAGTGAAAATATGTACAAATCACACGCAATATACCTTATACAATTTTTTATTAAATAATAAACAGAATTTATGCTAAAAGTTGACTAATGACATTTTCATTTATATATGTAACATTGTCATTTTATTTCTAACCTCAAATTTGAACATTTAACTTTAACCATTAATGTTGTCTATTTCTAAATAAAAAATGGTGTGATGTATATTGCGTAAGATTTGTACATGTGAGTATACAACAAATGCCATAAAACATACAAAAATGCAGAAGTTTTTTTAATGCGATACAAAACAAAAGGTGTAGCTATATCGAATAATTACCAAAAGTTTTTTTGTTTTGAGTATACAACGACAAAACATAGTAGTTTTTTTAGAATGATATAATTACCTTTGTTTCAGTAAACTAATAAATTGTAGTAATGGAGGATTGCAAATCAGAACAAATAAAGCTAGAAAATAATGAGGGATTAACTGAACCAATAGAAACGGAATATTTAATCGGAGATATCAAAATAGAAATAGAAGAAATACGGGTCGTCAATAAAGCAGGGCTAGGCGATGATATAAAAACAGAAGTTAAAGGAGAAGAAAAATATAGTACAGATGAAGCTACACATTTACCCCGTGATGACTACTTTATTAAACTGGAAGTTCCAGAGCAACAACTTCAAAGTAAAATTAATTCGAACGTGAAGCCTTATATTTGTGATGTATGTAACAAATTGTTGGACTCTAAGGCAGAAATCATAAAACATTTGCGTATACATTCAGCAAAAAAACTACATTCTTGTAATACATGTAGTAAAATATTTGCTAATTTGCAAAGTTTAAAACGACATAAAAACACACATTTAGCTGCAAAACCATTTTCTTGCGATGAATGTAAAAAAGCGTTTAATCGTTTATCGCATTTAAAGGTACATAAAAACACACATTTAACTTTAAAACCTTTTTCTTGCGATGAATGTAAAAAAGCGTTTAATTGTTTATCTTATTTAAAATTACATAAAAACACACATTTAGTTGTTAAGCCATTTTCTTGCAATGAGTGTAATAAAACTTTTAGTCAGTCAATTTACTTAAAACATCATAAAGACACACATTTAGGTCTGAAACCATTTTCTTGCGACGAATGTAAAAAAGCGTTTAATCGTTTATCGCATTTAAAAGTACATAAAAACACACATTTAAGTGTAAAACCTTTTTCTTGTGACGAGTGTAGTAAAACGTTTAGTCATTCATCTAATCTCAAACGACATAAATACACACATTTAACTTTCAAAGCATTTTCTTGCGATGAATGTTATAAAACGTTCAGTCAATCATGTCAATTAAAACAACATAAAAAGACACATTTAGTTGTAGAACCATTGGTTAAATTATAACCAACTCTCTTATGATGGGCCCTTTACCCCAAACACAGTTTTAAAATAATTGAACATTTGAGGTTCTAGTAACCCGCTTTATCAATATATAGTACACTTTTATAGAAATTAAGACATAGGACACAAGCCCTTTCCTGCCTGAGCTTTCTATAATTATTTTTTAATAACTCCTTATATGTTAAGAGATTAACAATTTAAAAAGTCATTTTGTCTCTTTAATTATTAAAGGAATCAACGTTGTACACATTACAAATGCATATGACATCACAACCGCTGCCAACTTTACAGCTCATAAATCTCTGCTATATGTATTTATATATCAAATATTATTTACACCTATTTCAAGGAACAATAAAATTTCAATATTATGTCTGCCTTAGCAGGGTAAAATAAAGTAAAAACTTATTATTCTTTGACTTGACTTGATTATTTCGACTACCAACAACAAGAACATTACCACAGCACTGACCTACTCAACAAATAACTGACGTTAAAATGCATTTCACGTCATACAAATATGGCCGAATATTTCTAGCGCTAAAACTACAATTCAAATTTTTAATTGCTATATCTCCGTCAACATTTAGATATTTAATAAAATAGACACGCCAATACACATTTATTAACATCAATTTCAATCAACAATTGAAAATTCGACTACGAAAAAATGAGGACACAAGCCCATTACTGGATTTAAAAAATGCAACCATTCTTATAGTACATAAAAATGCCTTATTTAATGTATTTTGAGTATTGTTTTTTTTTTCTAATAAAAATAATGAAAAACGATATTTTAAGTTTTTAAGCTTATTATTACACTTATTCTATATACAAAAAAATCAACTTTGAAATTTAAAAATATTGTAGTAGGGTAGTAGAGCCGGTTCTAGGACAGTTTAGAAGTTGAGTTGGAAATTATTGGTGGTGGGGATGCATTTAGGTCACGATATGCAGAGGGGGCGTGGCTAGACTTGGAAGAATGTAAAAGGGGGTAAGGGTGGGGTAAGGAGTGAGGGGTAAGTGGATAAGCTGTGTTGTGATTGGTTTAGAAGATGATGGCATCATTACAGACTTTATCTCTAGGTACAGTCTCTTTAATATCCGATATGAGTGAGAAAGCAATAGTGGTAAAGAGTGAGATACCGATATTAATTCTTATGTTTGATTTGTTATTGGTTATAAGATTATGACGTTGTAGTAGTTATATGTTATAATGACGTTATATTACACATGGTGGGGTATAATATGAAAGGTTATAGTATAATTTGTGATATATATTCTTAAGGATTGTTAAACATAGATTATAACAATAACTATTACAATTATAGCGCATTCCTTCGAATTCACCAGAAATTTGCAAACAGCACACGTGTTAAAACTGTGTGAGCGTAAGACCACGAATTCACCAGAAAAAAACCTGATAAGACACATGTTCTCATGAGAACTTTGTATATAAATTATTCTTATGCAATAGTGAAGTTATTGAAATATTAGACTCGGATAGGGCCGGATTGGGTATTGTTGTATTAGATTATTTATTTAAGTATACTAAAAGTTATAATATACGTACATTATATCATTGATGATTCTCAAAGCATACAGTTATTTTTTTATGTGTTGTAATAATCATAAAGTCTTATAAGTCAGACAATGGTGTTGTTTTACATATATGAGGTTATAACACCACAGTAACTGTTAAAATAGTAGGAGGATATTTTATTATACAAATTTATTAGGTAGCGGTTTGATCCATTTGTATGAGGCTATATAGGTTGTGGATAATAGTAGAATCACAATTAGCTAAACCAAAAGCTCTAACTTAAGTTGAAACAAACTTTTTAAAATAAAACTGCTCGAAGGGTCGGGGCCCCCGAGAATTTTATTTATTTTGAATGCGCGGGGATGATAGAATTAAGAATTGATAGTCTGATGGTAAATATATTATAGTATTAAATAAGTAAAGTGCTACCCTGTTAAATTTAGAAACCAACATCAGCCCGAGAGACGTCATTGAAGTTGTAAAAGCATTGATTGTTATCAAGTTTTGTTGTATTGCTACCCACATCGCAAATTGAACATAGCTCGGGGTATTTGTGTTCATAAATTATTCTTATGCAAAGCGGGGAACTACTGTATTCAAAATATAAGTTCTGATGATGAGTGCAGTGATTTTGAAAGTGATATTACTGGGTCCAACGATGAAATAGAGTTTATAAATGGTACTGAAGAAACTGTGTGTAGTTATATTTCAGACTCTGTCTGTGAAGAAATCGCCATTGGTCATGAGGAAATTTATATATCTGACTGTGAAAATATTTCAAATTTAGATTCAGATTGTGAATTGATTGAAGAAACTGTTGATATATCTGACGATAACAACGAAATCATAGAAATCGTTGACTCTGAAGAAGAAGGTTAGTCAGTGATTATAGAAAAGTACTAAAATTGGAAGTGATTGATTGTATTAAGATTAAGTTAAGCGTATTTTTATGAAAATGTATATTAAAAATTTTTCTCCACGTTTATTATTTGAAATAAATGAAGGTGAACATATGTTTATTTTACCTAGACTATTAAATATTGAAGTAAATTTTAATTTATTTTTAGATAGAAAAGAATTGTTATTATTGATATTAATTGATAATATAAGTAAGATATATTTAAACATAATATATATACCAAATAAATTTAATTTAGGCATTGATTTAAAGTTAAATTGTGGATTACAGTGTCATTTGTTAATAGATTTAAATATGTTTAATCAATTTAAATTCTTTGATGAAATTATAATCAATCAGAATAATTTCTGTGAAACTTTTAGAGCCGGGTTACTTTTTATATCTGAATTTGGAGACCCTGGATATGAGAGCCAAGACTCACTTGATTGGATTCTTAATGATTAATTTTATTGCACTAATTACTAATAGATTGTAAATTTTGTTGTACATAGAAAATATATCCAAATAAGGATAATTCATAAAGTATAAGGGTGCTAATTCATCCATTGAATTTACATGACTTGAACAATATGAATACAAAATTGCATGACTTAACCAAATATGGGCACAAAATTTTTATAGTACACTTTTATAGAAATTAAGACATAGTACATAAACCCATTACCAAACAGTTTAACTCGGTCTCGGTTTGATTCGGTCAAGTTCGTCGATTCTCGCCATTTGCTATTTCATTTGACAGTTGTTACATTGTTTCGTTCCATACACTTATAAAAAATAGTTTTAGATACATTCTTTTATCTCAAGTTATATTTAAATAATAAATATATATAATAAAATATTATATTCTTGTCTGAGCGACGAGTATTTTGAGCAATACCGTTAGTAGGTTAAAGCATATTATTTCTTCGCATATTATGATTTCTTAGCTATATTTAAAAACTTAAAAAGGCTCTACATTACGCCTGATATAATGCAGCACTTTATACAGCTTCATACATGTTTCTCATACGCACTCAAATAATACATTTTAGGGTATCAATAACTAACCCTATATATTCACAGGATGTTCTTATAAAACTGTCTTATTTATATAATAAACTGTATTGTATCACTTAAACCTTTGTTTGTAATTATTATTAACTATAAACCACGTTTGTAGTTAACCTTTTTTGCTAAACACTTTTTGTTTCTAATACATTACTCTACATCATATACAATGTTGAGATGTCAATATTCTATAGATTCTCTGCATAGTGTACTGTAGTGTACAATCTTTTGCTTTAGACACTTATATAAAAGAGATAGTAAAATAACAAATATATAATGAATTTTTATAAATTATTGAAATAGTTACGATAGATGTGTAAATATCTCTTATTGTATTGCAATATATTAAAAAATAACTAAATATTTGAGGTTCTGGTAGCCAACTTTATAAACATACTTTTACAGAATTGAGGCTCCTATTTTCTAACTGTTTACCGGACGTCTATATATTTTCTAAATTAAGCTATGTAAGTTAAGACAAAACTATCAGAAGACATTAAATAAAAAGCAACACGGATCCTATACCTTGGAACTGGTATGAGTAGCGTAATTTGTAAAATATAGGCCTTTGAAAAATTGTCAGAAGTTATCAGCTGTCAGGTAAGCAGTTACAAAATAGGAGCCTTTTAAGTCATGGTTATCAAATATAACCTTTAGTGTCAACAAGTGAGATGACATCCTGCAGAAATAATAAAATCCACTATACATTGTTAATGAACGCAGTCTTTAAAGTGTTTCTAGTTTAGATAAAAAGAAAATCGAAATATTATTTTGTGTAATTGTTTATTTTTGAAATTCATGTTCATATACAGCAAAAGTATAATAATACCTAATAATTAACATTCTTTTGTCAAAAAAATACTTAAACAATATTGCGTGGTGCTTTTGTGTTTAAAACAGGGCCGGTTTTACCATAAGGTGATTCCATGGAGTCTTAAGGAAATAATGCATTTGGAAATAAATATTAACAGATATAATCCTTTTCGGGGATCATCTTATATTGATTTACCAAAGAAAGTTAAAGATAAAAAGGCTATAGTAAATGTAGTAAATAATGATCAAGCTTGCTTTATGTGGGCTATAACTTCAGCATTGTATCCAGCATCAAAAAGTATGGATAGAGTTACATCATATCCACATTATTCAAAAGTACTTAATTCAAATGGTATAGAATTACCGATGAAATTAAAAGATATTAGAACATTTGAGAAGAATAATGATATAAGTGTGAATGTTTATGGACTTGAAAATAATTTCATTGTGGGACCGTTGCATTATACATCTAAAAAGAAGAAACAACATGTTAATTTATTGTATATTGAAGATTTGAGTAATGGACATTATTGTTGGATTAAAAATATATCAAGATTAATAAGAAGTCAATTTACTAAGCATACTAGTAAACAATTTTTGTGTGATGGATGCTTTTCATTTTTTAACACAGAAGATCAGTTAAATAGACATTTAGATTGCAATAAGATATATACAATCCTTCCTTCTAAGTATAACGCTAAAGATAAATTGGGTAATATGATATCTCAAAACATTTTAAAATTCGATAATCATAAGAATCAATACGCGTTCCATTTGTGATATATGGAGATTTTGAAACATTATTAAAACCCATTAGTACTTGTTATCCTGAAACTAATACATCATTTTCAAATAATATTCAAATTCATGAACCATATTCTTTTGCTTATTATATTAAATGTTCCTTTAATGATTCCTTAAGTAAGTTTGTTACGTACAGAGGTATTAATTGCGTTAAAGTATTTATTGAAACAATAACTGAAGACGCTAAACAAATTTATAAAGTCTTAAATAAAGTGAAGCCTTTAAATAAATTATCTGATTGGCAAAAACAGGAATATGATGAAGCTTCTATTTGCCATATTTGTGAAGGTATCCTCAATGGTGATAAAGTGTTAGATCATTGTCATTTAACTGGTAATTACCGAGGAGCTGCTCATAATCATTGCAATTTAAAATTTACAATTCCAAAGTTTATACCTGTCATATTCCATAACTTAAGTAATTACGATAGCCATATAATTGTAAAAGAATTAGGTAATGATAGTGAAAAAATTGAAGTTATTCCAGAAAATAAGGAAAAGTATATATCTTTTACGAAACATATTTTGGTGGAATCAAAAGTCGATAAAAATGATAAAGTTCATAACTGTTATATTAAACTTAGATTTATTGATTCTTTACGATTTATGCATTCTAGTTTAGAAACACTTGCAAAGAATTTATCCCCCATCAAGTACCAACATGCTTAATAATCTTACAAGCGTTATCCATTTTAAATTATATATTTCAGTTTCAAAATCAAAATATAAATAACAATTGCTTTTAAAAGTTCATTTATTTATAGAATTTTACATAAAAAATATACATTAATCACTATGTTATACTTTTACAATTTCGTCATCAGAGTCTAACACTTCTACAATTTCATCGTCAGAGTCTAATATTTCAATAACTTCATTATCATCGTCTAATAATTCTATGATTTCCACATCAGAATCTTCTTCCTGTATTTCAATTTCTTCGTGACCTATTATTATTTCATCAGCATAACTCTCTATAATTTTCTCGTATGTCTTCTTTTCTTCATCCGTCATATCATCTGAATCACAATCATCTATATCAAAATCGTCAGTTATATCCTGCACATAATATCTATCTTCACTGTCAATGCCGACGCGTATATCTCCCGAATTCAATAACCATGTTACGCCTGGAATATTCTTAAATCCGTTCATACTATTAAACTTTAGCTTGAACTAAGAAAATATTACTCTGTAATTACAGCTCAACATCATCTCTATTTAAATGACATTTATGCATTAATTTACCCTCTCTACCACTCCATATTAAATACCACCTCCAACAACAGAATCTCCTTACATATGCATACATACATAAAAATACATAAGTGGGAATATACCGACTGCATTCACAGCTACATCGAGGATACGAACATAAACGATTGGCTTCCGGAAATTGACGAAGAATGCAATAATTACGGCGTATCTTCTACACTCTCTAAGTGTACTTGATATATCAAAAACTTTAATATACGATTTTCATTATGATTTCATCAAAAAAAGTCTATAAAGGTAATGCTAAATTGTTGTATACAGATACAGATTCATTAATATATCAAATTGCAGAGTAAGCAGCATTAACATTACCACAGCACTGACCTACTCAACAAATAACTGACGTTAAAATGCATTTCATGTCATACAAATATGGCCGAACATTTCTAGCGCTAAAACTACAATTCAAATTTTTAATTGCTATATCTCCGTCAACATTTAGATATTTAATAAAATAGACACGCCAATACACATTTATTAACATCAATTTCAATCAACAATTGAAAATTCGACTACGAAAAAATGAGGACACAAGCCCATTACTGGATTTAAAAAATGCAACCATTCTTATAGTACATAAAAATGCCTTATTTAATGTATTTTGAGTATTGTTTTTTTTTTCTAATAAAAATAATGAAAAACGATATTTTAAGTTTTTAAGCTTATTATTACACTTATTCTATATACAAAAAAATCTACTTTGAAATTTAAAAATATTGTTAAATATGTTAAAAATGGCGCTGAAGTAGATCCTGTCAAAAAATTGGACCTGGCGATTTTGGTTCTTCTATTTATCTGAATAATAAAAATAATAGCTATTGATGTTGTGAATAACATATTACAATTTCAGATGATTCGGTTGAATAGTTTTTTTTATTTTTACAACACCAGCCGAAAAAAGTAGTTTTAAGTATGCTATGACTATGTGGTTATTGATATATGCTAAAACGGCTGTAGAAACGAAACTATTGGCAATATCGTTACAAAAATTTAAGTCTATTCTTAAAAGACTACTTTCGAAATATCAAAGAAAAAAAAAACAATTTTTTTTTTGACAATTCTAGACCACCGTCCTCCCTTAAGACTATGTAATACGTATTTAACCATTTTAAATTTGATATTAGCGAATTTTATATTACAATTTCTTTAATTTACATTCATTTGTCCGATTTTTATTTAAATAGTTTGGGTGAACATAAATATCAGTAAATATTTTGGTTCAAAGAAATTTTAAGTTTTTACTCATCAAATACATATTAATATTTGCTGTTATATATATATAGCATATATTAACACAAAATTATTGTAAAAATCATTTAATAATGCGATAAATAATGAAATTCTTTTAAATCTATTGCATCAATTTAATACAAATTTTACAAAAATAATATATACAGATGCATCCATTGATTTAGAAAGAAATAAAGCAGGATTTGCTATATATGAACAAATACATTTATTATTTGATAAATTTAAATCCTGGGGGCGTATACCTGGAACTCAAGTGAACTAACAGGATAATTAGGAAAGTTAACAGGATCTAATAATGATACTCCTGTCAAACTTATTTTACCATCACTCGAACCATTATTTTCCACTCGAACAAGAACATTGTTTCTTAAATAACAATACTTATCACCTTGCTTTTTCAACGACAGCGAAAACTGTTTAAAATGTATTACTCGTATATTATAACAAAGAATGTTTAAGTTTCTAGAAATTTCTAAATTTTGCTCAGTTACAACTGGTTGATTGCAAATTTGACTGTTCGATGTTATCAGAAAGATAACTTTCAGATAGATTTTGCTGAGCTCTAAAAGTCAACATGTTTCAGACAACATTATGTCATCTTACCGACTTTTATGCCGGACGGGAAGCCATTTAAATTTGGCGGCTTTTATCCATTTACCTATTTCCTATAGATGGCATTGTATGTTTCTGTTGTTGCACCTGTATATCTCTGATTTCTATATACTTCTCTACTCTTCTTTCTGTCGCTCTCTTTCTCCCCACCACACAGGATACGACCGCACCTACCCCCTGCAACTCACCCTACCAACTCACCCCTAACACTAAAGGAATTCATTCACAAGGGAGACATCGTCAGTATTGGTCAGTATATCTTCGTGCTTCAGTTAAGAACAACGTGGTCTATTTGAAAGTACCGAATCAGAATTACGTGCAAATTATTGTCGTTGCATCTTACTGAGTGTTCAAATTCTACAAACGAAATTCAAGATGTCTGCTCAAAGGTATTTAATAATTACTTTTATTTGTTAGATTTAATTTGTTTAAACTTTAAATTTTCTATAATGGGCTTGTGTCCTCACTTGTGTACTACTTTATTGCGTGTCTATTTTATTAAATATCTAAATGTTGAAGGAGATATGAATTGATTTCAAGTTTGAATTGTAGTTTTACCGTTAGAAATGGTCGGCCATATTTGTATGACGTAACATGTAGTGAAATATGTTGATTTGGTCAGTGCTGTGTGTGTAGTAGCAAAGAATAATAAGTTTTTATTTTATTTAACCTTGTTACGGTAGATATAATATTGAAAATATAAGGAGTTATTAAAAAATAATTGAACATTTGAGGTTCTAGTGACCCACTTTATCAATTTATAGTACACTTTTATAGAAATTAAAACATAGGACATAAGCCCATTATTACACAATCCTATCTTTTACAGATTTACATTTATAGAACAAGTGTTCGTAGTTTTTCTTTCTTTTTAATAAATGCTAATTTTCTTTTTTAGAATGGAGAATTGCGAGGCCCTGCAAATGGATTTGGAGATTGATGACGAGTTAATGAATATTGTATACGATGACGGTATTGAAGTAAGAGAGGAGGTGGTCGGTGAAGAAGTGTGGCCTTGTGATGAAATAATACCAGAAGAACCGGATGTTGGTTCACAGGAAGTCACAAGTTCAAGTTCATCTGGTGATGAACAGCTACAAAGTACGAACATGAAGCCTCATGTTTGTGATGAATGTAATAAGTCGTTTAACACCACGCCTGAAATCTTGAATCATTTGCAGTCCCATTCATCGAAGAAACAATATATTTGTAATCTGTGCTTTAGGTCATTTAAATCTGCGTCTGTGTTAAGAAGACATAGACGCACACATTTACCTCATGATTTAAGATCATGTTCCTGCGATGAATGCAAAATAACTTTTAGTAAATTGGCTAACATAAACCAGAATCCAAATCCTAGGTCACTTAATTGTTTAGTTTGTGACAAAACGTTTATTCAGTTATCGAAGTTAAATCAGCATATGCACAAGCATCTAAAGTTAAAAAAGTTTGCTTGTATTAAGTGCAGTAAGAAATGTACTGACCGGTCTGGTTTAAGACGGCATAAACTAAAATGTCCAGAATTGCTCAGGCAGTTAAGTAATTTAGAACTACGCTTGGAAGCAATGTTATTTACAAACTACTAAGACTTTTAAATATACATCAAGTTTAAAACGATACAAAAAAGAAGCATTGAGCTTAAAAAAAGGTTAAAAGTCGTTAAAATTTAGTTTTTAATTCGTATTTTAATTTATTATGAGAAATTGATTCATTTTTAAGCAGATTCTTGTAAACATTCGAACGATTTACTAAACTATTAATAGAAAACCTAATTAAAAGAAAACTACATCAAAATATTGGTCGTCCAGATCTTTTACTTAGAAAGTAGTTAGAAGAAGACGTCCTTTGTCTATTGTTGTCTGATTTAGTTATTTAGTCTATTGTTTAATCCATATTGCTGTTTTCATGATATTCTGGACATCTGTGTACTGAACAAATTCAAAAAATAAATAAATTTACATAAATATTTAATTGTGTTTTACTTATTAATTAAAAAAGACTTTAAATTTGAGTGTCTTAAGAATAAAAGATGTTTTCAACTCAGATATGTATTTTATATTATTCTTTTTTTAACTTGTAAATGGGCTAGTGTCCTATTAACAATTAAAAGTCATTTTGTCCTTTGAAAGGGATTCAACTTTATGGAAAATTACAAGACAGGTTGCTATCTCTTTTATACAACAGACCGTAAAAGAGATAGCATATTCATGACAGAACTCTGCTATATGTAAAACTACAATTCAAACTTTTAATTGCTATATCTCCATCAACATTTAGATATTTAATAAAATAGACACGTCAATACACATTTATTAACATCAATTTTAATCAGTAATTGAAAAATCGACCACTAAAAAATGAGGACACAAGCCCTTAGTACATTAAAATTAAATTAAAATGTATCAAGGAATGCTTATTCTGAAAACAGAACTGGGAATGGAGCTTTAGAACAGTTAGTCGAACACACTCTTTATATAATTTAAGGATATACATTTTTAATTAAGTTCCGATGTTATATATTAATAATAATACATGTCTTCTATATTTAAAGATCATAAAAGATAAATATTTAAATATTAATTATTATATATTTCTAATAATGGTAACTTATTGCAATCTTCATATTTGATAAAATGGCGGTAAATTTAAATATATATTATCGAGTTAAGCTACTTTAAATAATCGGAATGATCCAATAAATATATATTTAATATTCGCGCCATCAGTATTTAATACTACACACGTTTGTTAGTTCATGTTTTAGAAGAAAGATGGCGGAGTAGGATATTGATAATAAATATTAAATGATGAAGATTATAATAAAGGTACATTTATTTGTAAAAAAAAGAAATTTCAGCACAAAATCAAGATCTCATATATTAATAAATTATCATAGTGTGAAATACAGAGCGTAATTTTATGATATAATGGGCTTGTGTCCTATGTCTTAATTTCAATAAAAGTGTACTATATATTGATAAAGTGGGCTACTAGAACCTCAAATGTTCAATTATTTGTTAATAACTCCTTATATGTTAGGAGATATTAACAATTAAAAGAGGCATTTTGTCTCTTTAATTATTAAAGGGATTCAACGTTGTACAAACTCCAAATGCATGTGACATCACAATCCTTGTGTTAAGTTACCAACTTTACAGCTCATAAATCTCTGCTATATGTATTTATATATCAAATATTATTTACACCTATTTCAAGGAACAATAAAATTTCAATATTATGTCTGCCTTAGCATGGTTAATTAAAATAAAAACTTATTATTCTTTAACTTGACTTGATTATTTGACTACCAACAGCTACAAAACATTACCACAGCACTGGCCTACTCAACAAATAACTGACGTTAAAATGCATTTCACGTCATACATATATGACTGACCATTTCTAGCGCTAAAACTACAATTCAAACTTTTAATTGCTATATCTCCGTCAACATTTAGATATTTAATAAAATAGACACGCCAATACACATTTATTAACATCAATTTCAATCATCAATTGAAAAATCGATCACTAAAAAATGAGGACACAAGCCCATTACTTATTTCTTATTTAATATTATATTTGCTAGCAGAGTGGAATTTTAATAATAAATATTTTTTTACTTTACAGTGTGAGGCATCTACACTGTCATAAGATCGAAAGCTTACATGTCTACTGAAGAAATGGGCGATAAATATTGTCTTCTAGGTAAGCGATGTGTTTCTATATAAATATGTTCAATGTGTTGCAGATGATATATAGTCAGGGGCTGAACCTTTTTTTTGAAATAGCTCAAATTTTTACTGCTTCTACCAGCTAGATATTGTTAGAATTATTTAGCGTCTTATTTAAATCATAATACAGGTTCGAATTAGTGGTTAAGTGGGCCCCAGGTTGCCCCTCTTATACTGGAGAACAATTAGCAATATTAAAAGCATTGAAAATTAATGAAAATATCAATAATAATAAAATTATAATAATAAAGGATTCTTTAAGTGTTTTAAAAAACTTAAATTCTAAAGTAAACAAAACTGCAATAGTTTTTTAATTAGTTACAAAACAAAAAATGTAGCTGAACTAAATAATTATCAAATTCATTTAGTTGCTTTTTTTTAGTTATTTTAAATTAATAATGTTGCAAGAAATTGGAGCAGACGTTACAGGTATTATTCCTTTGATTCACTTGCGGTTCTACTAAAGGTGAAAATATTTTATCACAAATTTCACAACGAAACGGTTTCACATCTAAGTGTACATTTTTATGTTGATTTAAATCATTTGAACTTGCAAATATTTGATCACAAATGTCACATCGTAACTTTAATAAATGTATACTGGCATTTTTTTTTTTTTAATATCCAATTTTTAGTGGTCGATTTTTCAATATTTGATTGAAATTGATGTTAACAAATATGTATTGGCGTGTTTATTTTATTAAATATCTAAATGTTGACGGAGATGTAGCAATTTAAAGTTTGAATTGTAGTTTTAGCACTA
Organism: Panorpa germanica; assembly: GCA_963678705.1. Classification (NCBI taxonomy): domain Eukaryota; kingdom Metazoa; phylum Arthropoda; class Insecta; order Mecoptera; family Panorpidae; genus Panorpa; species Panorpa germanica. The sequence continues at coordinate 5,924,802 of OY783208.1, read as the reverse complement.
GAAATGGTCGGCCATATTTGTATGACGTGAAATGCATTTTAACGTCAGTTATTTGTTGAGTAGGTCAGTGCTGTGGTCATGTTCTGTAGCTGTTGGTAGTCGAATAATCAAGTCATATCAAAGAATAATAAGTTTTTATTTTATTTAACCTTGCTAAGGCAGACATAATATTGAAATTTTATTATTCCTTGAAATAGCTGTAAATAATATTTGATATATAAATACATATAGCAGAGATTTATGATCTGTAATGTTGGTAACCTTACACAACGATTGTGATGTCACATGCACTTGGAATGTGAAAAACGTTGAATCCCTTTAATAATTAAAGAGACAAAATAACTTTTTTAATTGTTAATATCTCTTAACATATAAGGAGTTCTAGTAACACACTTTATCAATATATAGTACACTTTTATAGAAATTAAGACATAGGACGCAAACCCATTATGAATGTATTTGACAGGTTAGAATATATGATAAAATATTTATCTCGATTAAATCGGTAAAAATGAGACATCTGTGAATGAAACATGAATTTTATTGACGGGTTTGCACAAAAGATTTGAGGAAAGGTATTGTATTACAACAAAATAAAATTTAAATCAGTCGGTATTAAATGTTGTTCATAAAAACCGCCAAAAACGCACTGCTCTATCAAAAACGCACTAAAGATATGGAAAACTGAATAAATTAGTTTGACAGGTCATAGAAACAGTACAGACTAAATTACGTACAAATTATTGTATCTCCATATTCTTGAGTTAATATATTACAAAAATAAAATAAATAGAAGCAGATATTTCTGAAAATTGTAAGTTAATGTGTAAGAGGTATTTAAACATTTTACTTTAAAATGAAACATTTTGTATGATTTAATTTGTTACTTTTTTTTTTGGAAATAATAAACCTAAATTAATATGACTAATTGACTTTGAATCTTGCTGTATCAATATTATTGTATATCTCTAATTAAAAAGTTGATAATTATTCGATATAGCTACACCTTTTGTTTTGAATCTTATAAAAAAAACTATTGCACTTTCGTATATTTTATGATGCTTTTGTTATAGTGAAAACATGTACAAATCGCACGCAATATACCTTATACAATTTTTTATTAAATAATAAACAGAATTTATGCTAAAAGTTGACTAATGACATTTTCATTTATATATGTAACATTGTCATTTTAATTCTAACCTCAAATTTGAACATTTAACTTTAACCATTAATGTTGTCTATTTCTAAATAAAAAAATTGTATAATGTATATTGCGTAAGATGTGTACATGTTTTGAGTATACAACACATGCCATAAAACGTACAAAAATGCAGAAGTTTTTTTAATGCGATACAAAACAAAAGGTGTAGCTATATCGAATAATTACCAAAAGTTTTTTTGTTTTGAGTATACAACGACAAAACAGTAATTTTTTTAGAATGATATAATTACCTTTGTTTCAGTAAACTAATAAATTGTAGTAATGGAGGATTGCAAATCAGAACAAATAAAGCTAGAAAATGATGTGGGATTAACTGAACCAATAGAAACGGAATATTTAAACGGAGATATCAAAATAGAAATAGAAGAAATGCGAGTCGTCAATAAAGCAGGGCTATGCGATGATATAAAAACAGAAGTTAAAGGAGAAGAAAAATATAGTACAGATGAAGCTACACATTTACCCTGTGATGACTACTTGATTAAACTGGAAGTTCCAGAGCAACAACTTCAAAGTAAAATTAATACGAACGTGAAGCCTTATATTTGTGATGTATGTAACAAATTGTTTGACTCTAAGGCAGAAATCACAAAACATTTGCGTATACATTCAGCAAAAAAACTACATTCTTGTAATACATGTAGTAAAATATTTGCTAATTTGGCAAGTTTAACACGACATAAAAACACACATTTAGTTGCAAAGCCATTTTCTTGCAATGAGTGTAATAAAACCTTTAGTTCTTCACCACATTTAAAAGAACATAAAAACACACATTTAGCTCTAAAACCATTTTCCTGCGACGAATGTAAAAAAGCGTTTAATCGTTTATCCCATTTAAAAGAACATAAGAACACGCATTTAAGTGTGAAACCTTTTTCTTGTAATGAATGTAACAAAACATTCACTCTTTCATCTAATCTCAAACGACATAAAAACACACATTTAACTTTAAAACCATTTTCTTGCGATGAATGTAATAAAACGCTTAGTCAATCATCTAATTTAACACAACATAAAAACACACATTTATCTTTAAAACCATTTTCTTGCGACGAATGTAAAATAGCGTTTAATCGTTTATCTAATTTAAAAGAACATAAAAACACACATTTAACTTTAAAACCATTTTCTTGCGATGAATGTAATAAAACGTTTAGTCATTCATCTAATTTAAAACAACATAAATACACACATTTAGCCTTAAAACCATTTTCTTGCGATGAATGTGATAAAACGTTCAGTCAATCATTACATTTAAAACGACATAAAAACACACATTTAGGGCCTTATTTTGCAACTCTGACAACGACGTCGTGTCGTCGTGTACCAGTCCGACACACGACGACACGTCGCTGAATTTTGAAAACGGCATTTTGAATGACATTTCATGGCAGGAGTGTGTCTAGGAAACGCCGTGAATACGACGCTATTTACCAGGCATCTAATAAGGTGCCTGGTAACACTAATCCGACGTCGGACTTGGTAGAAATCTACACTATTCTATATAAAAATCTAATCTTTTTTGAAATATTGAATGGTATTGAACATAAATCATATGAAAATACAGTAATATTTGTACAAGTTAAAGAAAAGTGATCTAGCTAATTAAATAATTGCCTATAATTTTTTTTAATATAAGGTAAGTATGTTTGCAAATACGAATTATGTTTTAATATTTTTTATTTAGCATATTTAATATTTTGACTTTAAAAAATTATAGGTTAGGATTATTTGACAGGAGCAACAAACGATTATAATAATGTAGTTATTTATCAGTTTCGATGATGTGCTTCTTTAGGTAATTGCTGCTTACCATCAAGAATACCTAAGATGAATAACATTGAGATCTTGTATTGATTCTTGTATTGATTTTCGAAGAAAATAGTTAATATGATAATCGCAACACTGAAGCCCCACTCGCCAAAACAAATTAGAAGATCTGCTGTATCTTTTAATAGCAAGGTTAGAAGTTATATTGATAGAAGATATGTTTTTATAATATAATTATACGATTGTATTAGGTTTCTGTGTTTTTAATTGTTATTCTAATGTTTTAGTTCTTTGCCGCTCTACAGTTTTTTGCATGAAGGTTATCAACGAGTTGTAGGAGGAAAATACAATGTATCACTTTCACAGTTGTCGTTAGTAAAAGTATACATCCAGTCTGTGATTTGATAATGAAATACTTGATGCCTAAATACATCCGATTCCCGAAATGAAAAGAATAATATCAAAGCTGTGTAGTATTATATGAAAACAAGGATATCTATATCTTATATATTTTTATGTATAAACCTGTCATTGCAGATTTTACAATAAATACAACATGCAGAGAGTAATAGGTGCTGCAGATGGTACACATATACGAACAGTGAAACCAAAATCTTTGATCCTGTATACCCTCCTGTCCACCCTACCCATATATGCACATATGAATAGATGCAGTTATTATAGTATAAATGTTGAAGTGTTAAATGAAACAAAATGTACTTGTATTACTCTGAGGAGTGTTGTTGAATTATGTTATATTGTTGATATTATTAGTTTGTATCATATATTTCCAATTTTATTATGAATTATACGTACAGAATTATTGTAGTATAATAAATTAATTGCAATACATGTTGTATTTATATTCCTGTAACTTTAGGTGTCTCATTGTTATTTTCGCATTTTATCATTAAATCAATTTTAATACAAACGTTTGTACTGTTAAATACAAGTGTATTTTATTTATTAATCAAAACATTTTGAATTTAATTAAAAAGGACTTTTTTTAGTTATTATTTTAAATTTTTGTTGGTAACTTCACCTATGTTTACAACCAATCGACTTAGACGTCTGATAGTTACCAAACACTTCCGACGGGGCTTTCACAATACCTAAATTGATGGCACGACACCAGACCGTCGTGAAACAGCCCCGTCGGATACAAATACGAACGCGACGCCTGGTCTCTACCCGACGAAGTTGCAAAATAAGCGCCTTAGTTGTAGAACCATTGGTTAAATTATAACCAACTCTCTTATGATGGGCCCTTTATTACCCCATGATAGAACTGTATTTGAATTTTCCATTTAAGGTTCTAGTGTTGATTATGCTGGCCCTTTAATAATAGGAAATGTTTCGCTGCTAAAGCAATAAATTTAAACTGTTATCTACAGAGTTATCGACTCAATCATTTTATCAGCATTAAACCACTTTTTATCTCGACGTGGAAAACCTACAACCATTTTGTTAAGTACACAATCTTAAAATAATTAAAATATTGATAATAAAACTCTCAAAAATGCTCGATTTTTCAATTGTTTATTGTAATTAATAGTTAATAGTTAATATATGTGTATTGCAGTGTCTATTTTATTAAATATTTAAATGTTGACGGAGATATAGCAATTAAAAGTTTGAATTGTAGTTTTAGCACTAGAAATGGTCGGCCATATTTGTATGACGTGATATGCATTTTAGCGTCAGTTATTTGTTGATTAGGTCAGTGCTGTAGTAATATTTTGTAGCTGTTAGTAGTCAAATAATCAAGTCATATCAAAGAATAATAAGTTTATATTTTATTTAACCCTACTAAAGCAGACATAATATTGGAATTTGAGTGTTCGTTGAAATAGCTGTAAATAATATTTGATATTTTGTTATATAAATACATATAGCAGAGATTTATGAACTGTAAGGTTGGTAACCTTATACAGGGATTGTGATGTCACATGCACTTGGAATGTGAAAAACGTTGAATCCCTTTAATAATTAAAGAGACAAAATAACTTTTTTAATTGTTAATATCTCTTAACATATAAGGAGTTCTAGTAACGCACTCTATCAATATATAGTACACTTTTATTGAAATTAAAACATTGGACACAAGCCCAATTTGAATGTATTTGACAGGTTAGAATATATGATAAAATATTAATGACGATTTAATGAATAAAAATGAGACATCTGTGAATGAAACATGAATTTTATTGACGGGTTTGCACAAAAGATTTGAGGAAAGGTATTGTATTACAACAAAATAAAATTTAAATCAGTCGGTATTAAATGTTGTTCATAAAAACCGCCAAAAACGCACTGCTCTATCAAAAACGCACTAAAGATATGGAAAACTGAATATATTAGTTTGACAGGTCATAGAAATGGTACGGACTAAATTACGTACAAATTATTGTATCTCCATATTCTTGAGTTAATATATTACAAAAATAAAATAAATAGAAGCAGATATTTCTGAAAATTGTAAGTTAATGTGTAAGAGGTATTCAAACATTTTACTTTAAAATGAAACATTTTGTATGATTTAATTTGTTACTTTTTTTTTTGGAAATAATAAACCTAAATTAATATGACTAATTGACTTTGAATCTTGCTGTATCAATATTATTGTATATCTCTAATTAAAAAGTTGATAATTATTCGATATAGCTACACCTTTTGTTTTGAATCTTATAAAAAAAACTATTGCACTTTCGTATATTTTATGATGCTTTTATTATAGTGAAAATATGTACAAATCACACGCAATATACCTTATACAATTTTTTATTAAATAATAAACAGAATTTATGCTAAAAGTTGACTAATGACATTTTCATTTATATATGTAACATTGTCATTTTATTTCTAACCTCAAATTGGAACATTTAACTTTAACCATTAATGTTGTCTATTTCTAAATAAAAAATTGTATAATGTATATTGCGTAAGATGTGTACATGTTTTGAGTATACAACAAATGCCATAAAACGTACAAAAATGCAGAAGTTTTTTTAATGCGATACAAAACAAAAGGTGTAGTTATATCGAATAATTACCAAAAGTTTTTTTGTTTTGAGTATACAACGACAAAACATAGTAGTTTTTTTAGAATGATATAATTACCTTTGTTTCAGTAAACTAATAAATTGTAGTAATGGAGGATTGCAAATCAGAACAAATAAAGCTAGAAAATGATGTGGGATTAACTGAACCAATAGAAACGGAATATTTAAACGGAGATATCAAAATAGAAATAGAAGAAATGCGAGTCGTCAATGAAGCAGGGCTATGCGATGATATAAAAACAGAAGTTAAAGGAGAAGAAAAATATAGTACAGATGAAGCTACACATTTACCCCGTGATGACTACTTTATTAAACTGGAAGTTCCAGAGCAACAACTTCAAAGTAAAATTAATACGAACGTGAAGCCTTATATTTGTGATGTATGTAACAAATTGTTTGACTCTAAGGCAGAAATCACAAAACATTTGCGTATACATTCAGCAAAAAACTACATTCTTGTAATACATGTAGTAAAATATTTGCTAATTTGGCAAGTTTAAAACGACATAAAAACACACATTTAGTTGCAAAGCCATTTTCTTGCAATGAGTGTAATAAAACTTTTAGTCAGTCAATTCAATTAAAACGACATAAAAAGATACACTTAGGTCTAAAACCATTTTCTTGCGATGAATGTAAAAAAGCGTTTAAGCGTTTATCGCATTTAAAGGTACATAAAAACACACATTTAACTTTAAAACCATTTTCTTGCGATGAATGTAAGAAAACGTTCAGTTAATCATGTCAATTAAAACGACATAAAAAGATACACTTAGGTCTAAAACCATTTTCTTGCGATGAATGTAAAAAAGCGTTTAAGCGTTTATCGCATTTAAAGGTACATAAAAACACACATTTAACTTTAAAACCTTTTTCTTGCGATGAATGTAAGAAAACGTTCAGTCTATTAAATGATTTAAAACGACATAAAAACACACATTTAGTTGTAAAGCCATTTTCTTGCAATGAGTGTAGTAAAACTTTTAGTCAGTCAAATCACTTAAAACACCATAAAAATACACATTTAAGTGTGAAACCATTTCCTTGCGACGAATGTAAAAAAGCGTTTAATCAATCATCACATTTAAAAGAACATAAAAACACGCATTTAAGTGTAAAACCTTTTTCTTGTGACGAGTGTAGTAAAACGTTCAGTCTTTCATCTCATCTCAAACGACATAAATACACACATTTAACTTTCAAAACATTTCCTTGCGATGAATGTAATAAAACGTTCAGGCAACCATTTCAATTAAAACGACATAAAAACACACATTTAGTTGTAGAACCATTGGTTAAATTATAACCAACTCTCTTATGATGGGCCCTTTACCCCAAATACAGTTCTAAAATAATTGAACATTTGAGGTTCTAGTAACCCACTTTATCAATATATAGTACACTTTTATAGAAATTAAGACATAGGACACAAGCCCTTTCCTGCCTGAGCTTTCTATAATTATTTTTTAAAACTCCTTATATGTTAAGAGATATTAACAATTTAAAAAGTCATTTTGTCTCTTTAATTATTAAAGGAATCAACGTTGTACACATTACAAATGCATATGACATCACAACCGCTGCCAACTTTACAGCTCATAAATCTCTGCTATATGTATTTATATATCAAATATTATTTACACCTATTTCAAGGAACAATAAAATTTCAATATTATGTCTGCCTTAGCATGGTTAATTAAAATAAATACTTATTATTCTTTGATTTGACTTGATTATTTGATTACCAACAGCTACAAAACATTACCACAGCACTGACCTACTCAACAAATAACTGACGTTAAAATGCATTTCATGTCATACAAATATGGCCGAACATTTCTAGCGCTAAAACTACAATTCAAATTTTTAATTGCTATATCTCCGTCAACATTTAGATATTTAATAAAATAGACACGCCAATACACATTTATTAACATCAATTTCAATCATCAATTGAAAATTCGACTACGAAAAAATGAGGACACAAGCCCATTACTGGATTTAAAAAATGCAACCATTCTTATAGTACATAAAAATGCCTTATTTAATGTATTTTGAGTATTGTTTTTTTTTCTAATAAAAATAATGAAAAACGATATTTTAAGTTTTTAAGCTTATTATTACACTTATTCTATATACAAAAAAATCAACTTTGAAATTTAAAAATATTGTTAAATATGTTAAAAATGGCGCTGAAGTAGATCCTGTCAAAAAATTGGACCTGGCGATTTTGGTTCTTCTATTTATCTGAATAATAAAAATAATAGCTATTGATGTTGTGAATAACATATTACAATTTCAGATGATTCGGTTGAATAGTTTTTCTTATTTTTACAACACCAGCCGAAAAAAGTAGTTTTAAGTATGCTATGACTATGTGGTTATTGATATATGCTAAAACGGCTGTAGAAACGAAACTATTGGCAATATCGTTACAAAAATTTAAGTCTATTCTTAAAAGACTACTTTCGAAATATCAAAGAAAAAAAAAACAATTTTTTTTTTGCAATTCTAGACCACCGTCCTCCCTTAAGACTATGTAATACGTATTTAACCATTTTAAATTTGATATTAGCGAATTTTATATTACAATTTCTTTAATTTACATTCATTTGTCCGATTTTTTATTTAAATAGTTTGGGTGAACATAAATATCAGTAAATATTTCGGTTCAAAGAAATTTTAAGTTTTTACTCATCAAATACATATTAATATTTGCTGTTATATATATATATATATAGCATATATTAACACAAAATTATTGTAAAAATCATTTAATAATGCGATCAATAATGAAATTCTTTTAAATCTATTGCATCAATTTAATACAAATTTTACAAAAATAATATATACAGATGCATCCATTGATTTAGAAAGAAATAAAGCAGGATTTGCTATATATGAACAAATACATTTATTATTTGATAAATTTAAATCCTGGGGGCGTATACCTGGAACTCAAGTGAACTAACAGGATAATTAGGAAAGTTAACAGGATCTAATAATGATACTCCTGTCAAACTTATTTTACCATCACTCGAACCATTATTTTCCACTCGAACAAGAACATTGTTTCTTAAATAACAATACTTATCACCTTGCTTTTTCAACGACAGCGAAAACTGTTTAAAATGTATTACTCGTATATTATAACAAAGAATGTTTAAGTTTCTAGAAATTTCTAAATTTTGCTCAGTTACAACTGGTTGATTGCAAATTTGACTGTTCGATGTTATCAGAAAGATAACTTTCAGATAGATTTTGCTGAGCTCTAAAAGTCAACATGTTTCAGACAACATTATGTCATCTTACCGACTTTTATGCCGGACGGGAAGCCATTTAAATTTGGCGGCTTTTATCCATTTACCTATTTCCTATAGATGGCATTGTATGTTTCTGTTGTTGCACCTGTATATCTCTGATTTCTATATAGTTCTCTACTCTTCTTTCTGTCGCTCTCTTTCTCCCCACCACACAGGATACGACCGCACCTACCCCCTGCAACTCACCCTACCAACTCACCCCTAACACTAAAGGAATTCATTCACAAGGGAGACATCGTCAGTATTGGTCAGTATATCTTCGTGCTTTAGTTAAGAACAACGTGGTCTATTTGAAAGTACCGAATCAGAATTACGTGCAAATTATTGTCGTTGCATTTTACTGAGTGTTCAAATTCTACAAACGAAATTCAAGATGTCTGCTCAAAGGTATTTAATAATTACTTTTATTTGTTAGATTTAATTTGTTTAAACTTTAAATTTTCTATAATGGGCTTGTGTCCTCACTTGTGTACTACTTTATTGCGTGTCTATTTTATTAAATATCTAAATGTTGAAGGAGATATGAATTGATTTCAAGTTTGAATTGTAGTTTTACCGTTAGAAATGGTCGGCCATATTTGTATGACGTAACATGTAGTGAAATATGTTGATTTGGTCAGTGCTGTGTGTGTAGTAGCAAAGAATAATAAGTTTTTATTTTATTTAACCTTGTTACGGTAGATATAATATTGAAAATATAAGGAGTTATTAAAAAATAATTGAACATTTGAGGTTCTAGTGACCCACTTTATCAATTTATAGTACACTTTTATAGAAATTAAAACATAGGACATAAGCCCATTATTACACAATCCTATCTTTTACAGATTTACATTTATAGAACAAGTGTTCGTAGTTTTTCTTTCTTTTTAATAAATGCTAATTTTCTTTTTTAGAATGGAGAATTGCGAGGCCCTGCAAATGGATTTGGAGATTGATGACGAGTTAATGAATATTGTATACGATGACGGTATTGAAGTAAGAGAGGAGGTGGTCGGTGAAGAAGTGTGGCCTTGTGATGAAATAATACCAGAAGAACCGGATGTTGGTTCACAGGAAGTCACAAGTTCAAGTTCATCTGGTGATGAACAGCTACAAAGTACGAACATGAAGCCTCATGTTTGTGATGAATGTAATAAGTCGTTTAACACCACGCCTGAAATCTTGAATCATTTGCAGTCCCATTCATCGAAGAAACAATATATTTGTAATCTGTGCTTTAGGTCATTTAAATCTGCGTCTGTGTTAAGAAGACATAGACGCACACATTTACCTCATGATTTAAGATCATGTTCTTGCGATGAATGCAAAATAACTTTTAGTAAATTGGCTAACATAAACCAGAATCCAAGTCCTAGGCCACTTAATTGTTTAGTTTGTGACAAATCGTTTATTCAGTTATCGAAGTTAAATCAGCATATGCACAAGCATCTAAAGTTAAAAAAGTTTGCTTGTATTAAGTGCAGTAAGAAATGTACTGACCGGTCTGGTTTAAGACGGCATAAACTAAAATGTCCAGAATTGCTCAGGCAGTTAAGTAATTTAGAACTACGCTTGGAAGCAATGTTATTTACAAACTACTAAGACTTTTAAATATACATCAAGTTTAAAACGATACAAGAAAGAAGCATTGAGCTTAAAAAAAGGTTAAAAGTCGTTAAAATTTAGTTTTTAATTCGTATTTTAATTTATTATGAGAAATTGATTCATTTTTAAGCAGATTCTTGTAAACATTCGAACGATTTACTAAACTATTAATAGAAAACCTAATTAAAAGAAAACTACATCAAAATATTGGTCGTCCAGATCTTTTACTTAGAAAGTAGTTAGAAGAAGACGTCCTTTGTCTATTGTTGTCTGATTTAGTTATTTAGTCTATTGTTTAATCCATATTGCTGTTTTCATTATATTCTGGACATCTGTGTACTGAACAATTTCAAAAAATAAATAAATTTACATAAATATTTAATTGTGTTTTACTTATTAATTAAAAAAGACTTTAAATTTGAGTGTCTTAAGAATAAAAGATGTTTTCAACTCAGATATGTATTTTATATTATTCTTTTTTTAACTTGTAAATGGGCTAGTGTCCTATTAACAATTAAAAGTCATTTTGTCCTTTGAAAGGGATTCAACTTTATGGAAAATTACAAGACAGGTTGCTATCTCTTTTATACAACAGACCGTAAAAGAGATAGCATATTCATGACAGAACTCTGCTATATGTAAAACTACAATTCAAACTTTTAATTGCTATATCTCCATCAACATTTAGATATTTAATAAAATAGACTTACTAATAGAATACACATTTATTAACATCAATTTTAATCAGTAATTGAAAAATCGACCACTAAAAAATGAGGACACAAGCCCTTAGTACATTAAAATTAAATTAAAATGTATCAAGGAATGCTTATTCTGAAAACAGAACTGGGAATGGAGCTTTAGAACAGTTAGTCGAACACACTCTTTATATAATTTAAGGATATACATTTTTAATTAAGTTCCGATGTTATATATTAATAATAATACATGTCTTCTATATTTAAAGATCATAAAAGATAAATATTTAAATATTAATTATTATATATTTCTAATAATGGTAACTTATTGCAATCTTCATATTTGATAAAATGGCGGTAAATTTAAATATATATTATCGAGTTAAGCTACTTTAAATAATCGGAATTATCCAATAAATATATATTTAATATTCGCGCCATCAGTATTTAATACTACACACGTTTGTTAGTTCATGTTTTAGAAGAAAGATGGCGGAGTAGGATATTGATAATAAATATTAAATGATGAAGATTATAATAAAGGTACATTTATTTGTAAAAAAAAGAAATTTCAGCACAAAATCAAGATCTCATATATTAATAAATTATCATAGTGTGAAATACAGAGCGTAATTTTATGATATAATGGGCTTGTGTCCTATGTCTTAATTTCTATAAAAGTGTACTATATATTGATAAAGTGGGCTACTAGAACCTCAAATGTTCAATTATTTGTTAATAACTCCTTATATGTTAGGAGATATTAACAATTAAAAACGTCATTTTGTCTCTTTAATTATTAAAGGGATTCAACGTTGTACAAACTCCAAATGCATGTGACATCACAATCCTTGTGTAAGGTTACCAACCTTACAGATCATAAATCTCTGCTATATGTATTTATATATCAAAATATCAAATATTGTTTACAGTTATTTCAAGGAACAATAAAATTTCAATATTCTGTCTGCCTTAACAGGGTTAAATAAAATAAAAACTTATTATTCTTTAACTTGACTTGATTATTTGACTACCAACAGCTACAAAACATTACCACAGCACTGACCTACTTAACAAATAACTGACGTTAAAATGCATTTCACGTCATACAAATATGACCGACCATTTCTAGCGCTAAAACTACAATTCAAACTTTTAATTGCTATATCTCCGTCAACATTTAGATATTTAATAAAATAGACACGCCAATACACATTTATTAACATCAATTTCAATCAACAATTGAAGAATCGATCACTAAAAAATGAGGACACAAGCCCATTACTTATTTCTTATTTAATATTATATTTGCTAGCAGAGTGGAATTTTAAGAATAAATATTTTTTTACTTTACAGTGTGAGGCATCTACACTGTCATAAGATCGAAAGCTTACATGTCTACTGAAGAAATGGGCGATAAATATTGTCTTCTAGGTAAGCGATGTGTTTCTATATAAATATGTTCAATGTGTTGCAGATGATATATAGTCAGGGGCTGATACCTTTTTTTTGAAATAGCTCAAATTTTTACTGCTTCTACCAGCTAGATATTGTTAGAATTATTTAGCGTCTTATTTAAATCATAATACAGGTCCGAATTAGTGGTTAAGTGGGCCCCAGGTTACCCCTCTTATACTGGAGAACAATTAGCAATATTAAAAGCATTGAAAATTAATGAAAATATCAATAATAATAAAATTATAATAATAAAGGATTCTTTAAGTGTTTTAAAAAACTTACATTCTAATGATAACAAATCAAATAATGATATTTTGACACGCAAAATTAAGGAGATGTATTTCAATATAATAAATAATATATTATATATCATAAATTTATATATCTATTTACTTATTTGACATCTACATCTACATATACACATCTAATATATCACTATTCAATTTTGATCTTTCTAAACTATAATTTATGCATTCAAATATAATATGATCCAAAGATCGGATCGGTCGGATTTAATATTAATTTTGTACAGGTGAGCTGGACAGGTGAGTTTTACAATGATTACTTTTGATTCTGATTATAGTTGATATAATTTTGCGGGGCTCATTTCTAAACCATCTCTTCTTACTTAAATTTGGATGTAACATATAATAATCTCTTCCTTTTAACTGACTTTTGTTAATGAAATCTTGGTTTCTCAAATTAAATTAATTCACTAAAGTAATTTCACTTTCATCTCAATTTCTAAATTTATTGATTCCTTTGCCAATTTGTTCGCAATTTCGTTTCCTCTTATTCCACAATGTACTGGTATCCACATAATTTTTTTATTATATTGAAATACATCTCCTTAATTTTCCATGTCAATATAGCATTATTTGATTTGTTATCATTAGAATTTAAATTTTTTAAAACACTGAAATAATCCGTTATTATTATAATTTTATTATTGTTGATATTTTCATTAATTTTCAATGCTTTTAATAGTGCTAATTGTTCTCCAGTATAAGAGCTAACTTTGTTATTTCATTTAAATTTATCAAATAGTAAATGTATTTGTTCATATATAGCAAATCCTGCTTTATTTCTTTCTAAATCAATGGATGCATCTGTATATATTATTTTTGTATTAAATTGATGCATTAGATATAAAAACATTTCATTATTTATCGCATTATTAAAAAATTTTGACAATAATTGTGTGTTTATATATATATATATATATATATATATATATATATATATATATATATATATATATATATCCATAGGTTTAATTAATGATTCAAAAGGAATAGAGTATATAGGAGATTTGGAATTTGTTTGTATATTTAGATCCTTTAATTTCATGTAACTATTTATTAAAAACGTAATTATTTGTACATGTTTTTAGTATACAACAAACGCCATAAAATTTACAAAACTGCAATAGTTTTTTAACTAGTTACAAAACAAAAAATGTAGCTGAACTAAATAATTATCAAATTCATTTAGTTGCTTTTTTTTAGTTATTTTAAATTAATAATGTTGCAAGAAAATGGAGCAGACGTTACAGGTATTATTCCTTTGATTCACTTGCGTTTCTATTAAAGGTGAAAATATTTTATCACAAATTTCACAACAGAACGGTTTCACATCTAAGTGTACATTTTTATGTTGATTTAAATCATTTGAACTTGCAAATATTTGATCACAAATGTCACATCGTAACGATTCATCCAAATGCTTTTTCTTATGCAGATTTAAACTACTTATGCTTGAATATGTTTTCTCACAAACGTCACAAGAAAATGGTTTAATTATCTTATTTAAACGTGTTTTTTTATGTTTATTTAAACTACTAAAGCTTGAATATGTCTTGTCACAAACGTCACAAGAAAACGGATTCACATCTAAGTGTGTATTTTTATGTTGGTTTAAATAAAATGAACTTACGAATGATTTATCACAAATACCGCAAGAAAATGGTTTTACGTCTAAGTGTTTATTTTTGTGTTGTTTTAGATTAGTTAATCGAACAAATGTTTTATCACAAATATCACAAGAAAACGGTTTTAATTCTAAATGTGTAACTTTATGACACTTCAATGTTCCTGAGCTTACAAATTTTTTATTACAAATGTCACAAGAAAATGGCTTAACCTCTAAGTGCATTTTTTTATGCCGTTTTAAATATAATGAACTTATAAATGTTTTATCACACATACCACAAGAAAACGATTTAACATCCAAATGTATATTTTTGTGTTCTTTCAAATTATTTAATCTTACAAATGTTTTATCACAAATGTCACACGAAAACGGTTTTTCATCTATATGCTTAACTTTATGTCTCTTTAATTGGGCTGAGCTTAACATATTTTTATTACAAATGTCACAAGAGAATTCTTTAATCTCTAAATGACGAGCTAATGACTTCTTACATAAAAATTTCTTGCCAAAATGTAATTGTAGATGTTTTAACATTTCTTTCCGATTGTAACACGATTCGGTACAGACATCACAGATATAATACTTCTGATTCGCTTCCGATTCGATATATCTTCGAGTACGATCAATTTCAGTTGCTTTCTTTGAGACTTTGAGATTAGGAGCTGTTTTTAGGTGCTCCTCAAGTTTACTGGAGTCAAGTAACAAGTCACTGTCACACGAAATAGTTGCTTCATTTGAATATTCATCGATCTCTTCCTTAATCTCAATTTTTATTTCAACACATAATTGTTCTCCTTCATCAAGGAGTTCGCCGTCATCTTCTCTTTTTATAAATGCCCGCATATTTTCTTCATTTCTTGCTTCATTAAACGTGATATCTTCGGATTTAATTTCGTGTGGATTGTTCGCTGCCATTTTAATTAGATCCTAGTAAATTTCTGAAAGGAAATACTATAATGGAATATAATAAAACCTAATGCTCAATATAATGTAGATAATTTTCTTTGGGTAATTATTGGATATAGCTACACCTTTTGTTCTAAATCTAATTAAAAGAACTACTGCATTTTTGTATGTTTTATAGCGTTTGTTGTATACTAAAAACATGCACAAATCTTACGTAATATACATTATACCATTTTTTATTTAGGAAAAGACAATTTTAATGGTTAAAGTTAAAATTTCGAATTTGAGGTTAGAAATAATATTACAATGTTCCATATATAAATGAAAAAACTACATTCTTGTAATACGTGTAGTAAAATATTTGCTAATTTGTCAAGTTTAACACGACATAAAAACACACATTTAGTTGCAAAGCCATTTTCTTGCGATGAATGTAATAAAACGTTTAGTCATTCATCTAATTTAAAACATCATAAAGACACACATTTAGGTCTGAAACCATTTTCTTGCGATGAATGTAAAAAAGCGTTTAATCGTTTATAGCATTTAAAAGAACATAAAAACACACATTTAGTTGTAGAACCATTGGTTAAATTATAACCAACTTTCTTATGATGGGCCCTTTATTACCCCATGATAGAACTGTATTTGAATTTTCCATTTAAGGTTCTGGTGTTGATTATGCTGGCCCTTTAACAATAGGAAAAGTTTCGCTGCTAAAGCAATAAATTTAAACTGTTATCTACAGAGTTATCGACTCAATCATTTTATCAGCATTAAACCACTTTATATCTCGACGTGGAAAACCTACAACCATTTTGTTAAGTACCCAATCTTAAAAAAATTAAAATATTGATAATAAAATTATGTTTAACTCTCAAAAATGCTTGATTTTTCAATTGTTTTTTGTAATTAATAGTTAATAGTTAATTGAAGTTAATAAATGTGTATTGGCTTGTCTATTTTATTAAATATCTAAATGTTGACGGAGATATAGCAATTAAAAGTTTGAATTGTAGTTTTAGCACTAGAAATGGTCGGCCATATTTGTATGACGTGAAATGCATTTTAGCGTCAGTTATTTGTTGTGTAGGTCAGTGCTGTAGTAATGTTTTGTAGCTGTTGGTAGTCAAATAATCAAGTCATATCAAAGAATAATAAGTTTATATTTTATTTAACCCTACTAAAGCAGACATAATATTGGAATTTGTGTGTTCGTTGAAATAGCTGTAAATAATATTTGATATTTTGTTATATAAATACATATAGCAGAGATTTATTAACTGTAAGGTTGGTAACCTTACACAGGGATTGTGATGTCACATGCACTTGGAATGTGAAAAACGTTGAATCTCTTTAATAATTAAAGAGACAAAATAACTTTTTTAATTGTTAACATCTCTTAACATATAAGGAGTTCTAGTAACGCACTTTATCAATATATAGTACACTTTTATAGAAATTAAGACATAGGACGCAAACCCATTGTGAATGTATTTGACAGGTTAGAATATATGATAAAATATTTATCTCGATTAAATCGATAAAAATGAGACATCTGTGACTGAAAAAAACTATTGCACTTTCGTATATTTTATGATGCTTTTATTATAGTGAAAATATGTACAAATCACACGCAATATACCTTATACAATTTTTTATTAAATAATAAACAGAATTTATGCTAAAAGTTGACTAATGACATTTTCATTTATATATGTAACATTGTCATTTTATTTCTAACCTCAAATTTGAACATTTAACTTTAACCATTAATGTTGTCTATTTCTAAATAAAAAATGGTATAATGTATATTGCGTAAGATGTGTACATGTTTTGAGTATACAACACATGCCATAAAACGTACAAAAATGCAGAAGTTTTTTTAATGCGATACAAAACAAAAGGTGTAGCTATATCGAATAATTACCAAACAGTTTTTTTGTTTTGAGTATACAACGACAAAACATAGTAGTTTTTTTAGAATGATATAATTACCTTTGTTTCAGTAAACTAATAAATTGTAGTAATGGAGGATTGCAAATCAGAACAAATAAAGCTAGAAAATGATGTGGGGTTAACTGAACCAATAGAAACGGAATATTTAAACGGAGATATCAAAATAGAAATAGAAGAAATGCGAGTCGTCAATAAAGCAGGGCTATGCGATGATATAAAAACAGAAGTTAAAGGAGAAGAAAAATATAGTACAGATGAAGCTACACATTTACCCCGTGATGACTACTTTATTAAACTGGAAGTTCCAGAGCAACAACTTCAAAGTAAAATTAATACGAACGTGAAGCCTTATATTTGTGATGTATGTAACAAATTGTTTGACTCTAAGGCAGAAATCACAAAACATTTGCGTATACATTCAGCAAAAAAAGTACATTCTTGTAATACATGTAGTAAAATATTTGCTAATTTGTCAAATTTAAAACGACATAAAAACACACATTTAGTTGTAAAGCCATTATCTTGCAATGAGTGTAATAAAACTTTTAGTCAGTCAATTCAATTAAAACGACATAAAAAGATACACTTAGGTCTAAAACCATTTTCTTGCGATGAATGTAAAAAAGCGTTTAATCGTTTATCGCATTTAAAGGTACATAAAAACACACATTTAACTTTAAAACCATTTTCTTGCGATGAATGTAAGAAAACGTTCAGTCAATCATGTCAATTAAAACGACATAAAAAGATACACTTAGGTCTAAAACCATTTTCTTGCGATGAATGTAAAAAAGCGTTTAAGCGTTTATCGCATTTAAAGGTACATAAAAACACACATTTAACTTTAAAACCATTTTCTTGCGATGAATGTAAAAAAGCGTTTAAGCGTTTATCGCATTTAAAGGTACATAAAAACACACATTTAACTTTAAAACCATTTTCTTGCGATGAATGTAAGAAAACGTTCAGTTAATCATGTCAATTAAAACGACATAAAAAGATACACTTAGGTCTAAAACCATTTTCTTGCGATGAATGTAAAAAAGCGTTTAAGCGTTTATCGCATTTAAAGGTACATAAAAACACACATTTAACTTTAAAACCTTTTTCTTGCGATGAATGTAAGAAAACGTTCAGTCTATTAAATGATTTAAAACGACATAAAAACACACATTTAGTTGTAAAGCCATTTTCTTGCAATGAGTGTAGTAAAACTTTTAGTCAGTCAAATCACTTAAAACACCATAAAAATACACATTTAAGTGTGAAACCATTTCCTTGCGACGAATGTAAAAAAGCGTTTAATCAATCATCACATTTAAAAGAACATAAAAACACGCATTTAAGTGTAAAACCTTTTTCTTGTGACGAGTGTAGTAAAACGTTCAGTCTTTCATCTCATCTCAAACGACATAAATACACACATTTAACTTTCAAAACATTTCCTTGCGATGAATGTAATAAAACGTTCAGACAACCATTTCAATTAAAACGACATAAAAACACACATTTAGTTGTAGAACCATTGGTTAAATTATAACCAACTCTCTTATGATGGGCCCTTTACCCCAAATACAGTTCTAAAATAATTGAACATTTGAGGTTCTAGTAACCCGCTTTATCAATATATAGTACAACTAGCAAACCCGGCGAACTCCGTTTCGCCATCAGATGGCTTCGTTTAATGTAACATTTCGTTTGGTGATTAAAAGATGAAGAAAATTTTTTTTTTTTGTTTTATATTTGAAAAGGAAAATTTTTATTTCATTTCACAACAGTAATGAATTCATTTCGATTAGTGTTATTTAGTTGAACTTCTCTAAGTAAATGAAAGTGAATCCAAAGTAAATACTGAATCGAAGCGTTATACGTGTCCGCAAATTATCCGTTTCATTGAAGTGCTCTTTGGAAAACCACATTTTTTGTTTTTTGGTCTGACGTTAACACAAACAAAGCGGATGGTTTCCCAACTCGTGAACACGCAACGTATAACTGCCCATGTGAAAAACAATGATTTTCTAAATTTATCCCGCAAACACTAAGCGATTGGCCTCGCGACTTGTTAATTGTCATTGCGAACCCAAGGCGAACTGGAAATTGCAATCGTTTGAATTCAAACGGAGGATCAGTCGGAATCATTGGTATTCGAGGAATACATACATTTTCACCTGCGTACTTTCCGTTAATAATGGTTGCCTCAATCAAATTCGGCATAAGTCTTTTT
Source organism: Panorpa germanica (assembly GCA_963678705.1). NCBI lineage: Eukaryota > Metazoa > Arthropoda > Insecta > Mecoptera > Panorpidae > Panorpa > Panorpa germanica. The sequence continues at coordinate 5,904,655 of OY783208.1, read as the reverse complement.
ATCGAAAGTCGAGTACCGTTGCAAAGTCGCGGTGGATTTAAATTACGCAATATCATAATAACTATACCAACTTTGAGTTGCAAGTTATGTGGTGGAAATCCTGGTAACTCCAGAGAGTTCAAAAACTCCGTTGGATAATTTACTACATCATCAGGATTTGTTATGGAATCAACGGATTTGTATGTCACCAAATCGCCAGCAATTTTTGATTGAATGGTGAAATTCAGTGCGTGTACATCATTATTCTTTGCGGCAAGAATTGCTCGTTGACTTAACCAAGCATAATTCTGATAATTGTCACTAATGTTTGGGAAAACATTTTCAATAAGAGCTAATTGAGAGTCTACAAATCGGGAAAAGTCGTTGGTAAGAGTAATTAATCCAGATGTCGCATCAACTGGGACTTTTCCATTTCCAACAGCTAACAATTGTTTGGAAAATTGTGCAGCACTTTGATCATTTTGAAGTTGAACTCTCATGTTAGTGGTCGCTGCGAATGGATCTGCTTCACACATTGCAAAGAAGCTAGTCAATGTTGTCGATGGTGGTCTCTCAGCTCGTTGTGCCGCATTAGCCTCAGTGAAGTAAACTCTTTGGCCATTTTCCAAATGCACTGCTAAATGTACTACTGTGGGATATCTTTCATGAATTTGAAATGACATTAATCGCCATAGTGCTTCATTAGTACTGACGTATCTGCCCATTTGGAAGTTGCTGACTTCGTCATTCGCATTTTCCGACGCAATACCAAACACAGCCATGTCGCTGCCTTTTGTGACGTACTTGCACAAATATTTGATTGATTTGGCCGAATGACAACTCTCAAAGTTTGCATGTGTTTCGAAAATTCGTGATAGCAGCGGGCAATATGGTACAGTGAATTCATTTCCGATCTCAATCTCTTGATTTTTAACTTTAACTTTGATAGTTCGACCATTATCTTCTTTTGAACGCCGACGATAAACTGGATATCCATCGTTCCCTGTGACTGTTTCAGCAACTAACGGTCGCGGATATCGTTTTGTGCACTTTCCATCAGCCATGCAAGGCGATAATGGATTTAATGCACCGCACGGTCCATGCACCATCTGTGTCGTCACAATGTCGTGTAGATGGGGATCAGTGACTGGATCAGGAATTTCAGCTGATATGATGTCATCCACTTCATTTGAATGTAATTTGTTCAGCAACCAAATTAGGATATGAGCATGCAGTAGTCCACGCTTCTGCCATTCCACCGAGTACATATAACAACGTGTGTCACCAAAAACTCGATACTTAGTAAGCACATCTATCATAACCTTTAGTTTTTGCTGAAATACTCTGGCGATTATGTCATGGCGATCTTCCGGTTTTTGGCCCGGTTTCAACTCACGTTCAATTTCCGTCCACTTCGGATTGCACGTGAACGTAATAAATAAATCCGGAGTTCCATAATTTCGCGCGTACGTCATAGCGTCTTGAGCGTATTCGTGCATGTGTCGTGGGCTTCCGATATAAGATGATGGGAGAATCGTCAGACGTCCAATATTCTGAACATCACCATCTGAATGAATAGCATCACGCAAGTGTATATAGTCCTCAGATCGTAGCTTTGCCTGATTGAATCGGATGAACGCTAAACGTTCGGTCTCGACTTTGACATACATGTCGACAGCGAATTGCTGGAATAGCCGATGGCACTTCAGATCATCATACGATACGCATAGTAATTCACTGCGCTTAGATTTTTATTCGTTAATACGCATGAAAATGCAAAATTAAATGAATTGTTAATGGAAACCAATAATAGCAATAATAGCAATAATTAGTGTGTGAATATTGTACCTGTAATTGGATCGACTATCTTCAACGTGATGTCGTATCCGTCTTGCCCTTGCCAATAAATGATTGGATATTGTAACGCATCGTACAAACGATGTGTCTCGTTTACACGATGCATGATATTGCTTCTTCGCTGAACGACAATGTCTCGCGATTTAGTTGGATCGCCAACAATAATTGCAGCAACATCATTAACGGTGGGTGCATTGAATCTTCGCACATGTTCACCTGTTGGGGTACAATCCGCTCTTATGACAAATTTGTGCGTATCCGATGGCATTCGTTCCAATACTGTTTTGAACATATTAACCACAGCATTATTAGCGTGAAAAAATGCTTGCAACTGTTCAATAATTCGTCTCTTTAACTGTTGTGTTCCCTGTATATTGCACCGCACATTCAGCTGATCCACCATCGACGAAATGAAATATATTTGCAGAAATTGATGCGGTTCATCTGGTGTTGGCACCATTGAACCATGCAAATGATATATTTGTCCTTGTATCTGTAATTGCAAACAATCATTTGTTGAAGAATACGGTGTAACTTCTGATCGTGTGATGGTGTAGTGTGTGGTGTATATGTAGTTGTTATGTGTTGCAATTCATTGTGTTGGTGTGAGTGATTGGTTATTTGTGTTGTATCTTTTACCTTGCAAGTCGGCATAAAGCCGCCTTCTCGAATGATATTAGCTCCAAAGGAAGTCATGCGAAAGCAGTTATTGTATTCAAGGATGTGTTGAAGAAAATGGCTGGAATCGGGATCACTTCCATCGAACAATGGTTTCAGTGGCTGTGGTGGTGTAAGTAATGGATCCAGTTTGACTTTTCCACTTGCGCAGCACAATCCAGCCGTTTCTCTTTTGAACTTTAACGCATTGCAATATCGGCATATAGTCGTCGTTCGTCCAATATCTAAATTTTCATCATCACTGTAGTTCGCAGTGGGATCATATTGGAATGCCAAGCGATTGTATGATGCCAATGATCTTCGTGTGCTCACGCGTTGTCTCAATCGGGCATTTTCTGTTATTATATTTTGTCTTTCTTCGCTTAAGTTCTGTGAATACAGTTGTTGCTGGCTTGCATGTCTTGCGCGGCGGCCGATGTTCGCACGTCGTCCTCTAGGCATTTTGGACTATGGACAGAGTGGTGAATGTAACCTTAAATGCACAATCCACATAATTTACACAGTTCAACTTACCACCTTAAAGACAAATGCCTGCTGTTGAAATTGAATAAAAATTTGCACAATACACGTGATTGATTTGATGGTTTTCAAAGAGAATAATGAGTAGCTGTCAAACAATGTATCACGCACCGGCGCCTACTACTTAAAACACCGATCTACTTAAAATATTGGTTTGTATATATGCTATGTATCAGAGTAGGCGCTGTATGTAAAAAAAGATTTTCCCGCTTTTCTGTTGAAATTTTTCCTGAATTTTCTTTGCTATAAACCTCACGGAGCCCGAGACCTTTCCAACGAATGCAAAACCGTGGAAATCGGTTCGTGCGTTCTGGAGTTATAGCGTCAGGAAGGAAAACCCGACTTATTTTTATATAGTAGATTTTATAGAAATTAAGACATAGGACACAAGCCCTTTCCTGCCTGAGCTTTCTATAATTATTTTTTAATAACTCCTTATATGTTAAGAGCTATTAACAATTTAAAAAGTCATTTTGTCTCTTTAATTATTAAAGGAATCAACGTTGTACACATTACAAATGCATATGACATCACAACCGCTGCCAACTTTACAGCTCATAAATCTCTGCTATATGTATTTATATATCAAATATTATTTACACCTATTTCAAGGAACAATAAAATTTCAATATTATGTCTGCCTTAGCATGGTTAATTAAAATAAATACTTATTATTCTTTGATTTGACTTGATTATTTGACTACCAACAGCTACAAAACATTACCACAGCACTGACCTACTCAACAAATAACTGACGTTAAAATGCATTTCATGTCATACAAATATGGCCGAACATTTCTAGCGCTAAAACTACAATTCAAATTTTTAATTGCTATATCTCCGTCAACATTTAGATATTTAATAAAATAGACACGCCAATACACATTTATTAACATCAATTTCAATCATCAATTGAAAATTCGACTACGAAAAAATGAGGACACAAGCCCATTACTGGATTTAAAAAATGCAACCATTCTTATAGTACATAAAAATGCCTTATTTAATGTATTTTGAGTATTGTTTTTTTTTCTAATAAAAATAATGAAAAACGATATTTTAAGTTTTTAAGCTTATTATTACACTTATTCTATATACAAAAAAATCAACTTTGAAATTTAAAAATATTGTTAAATATGTTAAAAATGGCGCTGAAGTAGATCCTGTCAAAAAATTGGACCTGGCGATTTTGGTTCTTCTATTTATCTGAATAATAAAAATAATAGCTATTGATGTTGTGAATAACATATTACAATTTCAGATGATTCGGTTGAATAGTTTTTTTTATTTTTACAACACCAGCCGAAAAAAGTAGTTTTAAGTATGCTATGACTATGTGGTTATTGATATATGCTAAAACGGCTGTAGAAACGAAACTATTGGCAATATCGTTACAAAAATTTAAGTCTATTCTTAAAAGACTACTTTCGAAATATCAAAGAAAAAAAAAACAATTTTTTTTTTGACAATTCTAGACCACCGTCCTCCCTTAAGACTATGTAATACGTATTTAACCATTTTAAATTTGATATTAGCGAATTTTATATTACAATTTCTTTAATTTACATTCATTTGTCCGATTTTTTATTTAAATAGTTTGGGTGAACATAAATATCAGTAAATATTTCGGTTCAAAGAAATTTTAAGTTTTTACTCATCAAATACATATTAATATTTGCTGTTATATATATATAGCATATATTAACACAAAATTATTGTAAAAATCATTTAATAATGCGATAAATAATGAAATTCTTTTAAATCTATTGCATCAATTTAATACAAATTTTACAAAAATAATATATACAGATGCATCCATTGATTTAGAAAGAAATAAAGCAGGATTTGCTATATATGAACAAATACATTTATTATTTGATAAATTTAAATCCTGGGGGCGTATACCTGGAACTCGAGTGAACTAACAGGATAATTAGGAAAGTTAACAGGATCTAATAATAATACTCCTGTCAAACTTATTTTACCATCACTCGAACCATTATTTTCCACTCGAACAAGAACATTGTTTCTTAAATAACAATACTTATCACCTTGCTTTTTCAACGACAGCGAAAACTGTTTAAAATGTATTATATTATAACAAAGAATGTTTAAGTTTCTAGAAATTTCTAAATTTTGCTCAGTTACAGCTGGTTGATTGCAAATTTGACTGTTCGATGTTATCAGAAAGATAACTTTCAGATAGATTTTGCTGAGCTCTAATAGTCAACATGTTTCAGACAACATTATGTCATCTTACCGACGTTTATGTCGGACGGGAAGCCATTTAAATTTGGCGGCTTTTATCCATTTACCTATTTCCTATAGATGGCATTGTATGTTTCTGTTGTTGCACCTGTATATCTCTGATTTCTATATAGTTCTCTACTCTTCTTTCTGTCGCTCTCTTTCTCCCCACCACACAGGATACGACCGCACCTACCCCCTGCAACTCACCCTACCAACTCACCCCTAACACTAAAGGAATTCATTCACAAGGGAGACATCGTCAGTATTGGTCAGTATATCTTCGTGCTTTAGTTAAGAACAACGTGGTCTATTTGAAAGTACCGAATCAGAATTACGTGCAAATTATTGTCGTTGCATTTTACTGAGTGTTCAAATTCTACAAACGAAATTCAAGATGTCTGCTCAAAGGTATTTAATAATTACTTTTATTTGTTAGATTTAATTTGTTTAAACTTTAAATTTTCTATAATGGGCTTGTGTCCTCACTTGTGTACTATTTTATTGCGTGTCTATTTTATTAAATATCTAAATGTTGAAGGAGATATGAATTGATTTCAAGTTTGAATTGTAGTTTTACCATTAGAAATGGTCGGCCATATTTGTATGACGTAACATGTAGTGAAATATGTTGATTTGGTCAGTGCTGTGTGTGTAGTAGCAAAGAATAATAAGTTTTTATTTTATTTAACCTTGTTACGGTAGATATAATATTGAAAATATAAGGAGTTATTAAAAAATAATTGAACATTTGAGGTTCTAGTAACCCACTTTATCAATTTATAGTACACTTTTATAGAAATTAAGACATAGGACATAAGCCCATTATTACACAATCCTATCTTTTACAGATTTACATTTATAGAACAAGTGTTCGTAGTTTTTCTTTCTTTTTAATAAATGCTAATTTTCTTTTTTAGAATGGAGAATTGCGAGCCCCTGCAAATGGATTTGGAGATTGATGACGAGTTAATGAATATTGTATACGATGACGGTATTGAAGTAAGAGAGGAGGTGGTCGGTGAAGAAGTGTGGCCTTGTGATGAAATAATACCAGAAGAACCGGATGTTGGTTCACAGGAAGTCACAAGTTCAAGTTCATCTGGTGATGAACAGCTACAAAGTACGAACATGAAGCCTCATGTTTGTGATGAATGTAATAAGTCGTTTAACACCACGCCTGAAATCTTGAATCATTTGCAGTCCCATTCATCGAAGAAACAATATATTTGTAATCTGTGCTTTAGGTCATTTAAATCTGCGTCTGTGTTAAGAAGACATAGACGCACACATTTACCTCATGATTTAAGATCATGTTCTTGCGATGAATGCAAAATAACTTTTAGTAAATTGGCTAACATAAACCAGAATCCAAGTCCTAGGTCACTTAATTGTTTAGTTTGTGACAAAACGTTTATTCAGTTATCGAAGTTAAATCAGCATATGCACAAGCATCTAAAGTTAAAAAAGTTTGCTTGTATTAAGTGCAGTAAGAAATGTACTGACCGGTCTGGTTTAAGACGGCATAAACTAAAATGTCCAGAATTGCTCAGGCAGTTAAGTAATTTAGAACTACGCTTGGAAGCAATGTTATTTACAAACTACTAAGACTTTTAAATATACATCAAGTTTAAAACGATACAAAAAAGAAGCATTGAGCTTAAAAAAAGGTTAAAAGTCGTTAAAATTTAGTTTTTAATTCGTATTTTAATTTATTATGAGAAATTGATTCATTTTTAAGCAGATTCTTGTAAACATTCGAACGATTTGCTAAAATATTAATAGAAAACCTAATTAAAAGAAAACTACATCAAAATATTGGTCGTCCAGATCTTTTACTTAGAAAGTAGTTAGAAGAAGACTTCATTTGTCTATTGTAGTCTGATTTAGTTATTTAGTCTATTGTTTAATCCATATTGCTGTTTTCATTATATTCTGGACATCTGTGTACTGAACAATTTCACAAAATAAATAAATTTACATAAATATTTAATTGTGTTTTACTTATTAATTAAAAAAGACTTTAAATTTGAGTGTCTTAAGAATAAAAGATGTTTTCAACTCAGATATGTATTTTATATTATTCTTTTTTTAACTTGTAAATGGGCTAGTGTCCTATTAACAATTAAAAGTCATTTTGTCCTTTGAAAGGGATTCAACTTTATGGAAAATTACAAGACAGGTTGCTATTTTTTTTATACAACAGACCGTAATAGAGATAGCATATTCATGACAGAACTCTGCTATATGTAAAACTACAATTCAAACTTTTAATTGCTATATCTCCATCAACATTTATATATTTAATAAAATAGACACGTCAATACACATTTATTAACATCAATTTTAATCAGTAATTGAAAAATCGACCACTAAGAAATGAGGACACAAGCCCTTAGTACATTAAAATTAAATTAAAATGTATCAAGGAATGCTTATTCTGAAAACAGAACTGGGAATGGAGCTTTAGAACAGTTAGTCGAACACACTCTTTATATAATTTAAGGATATACATTTTTAATTAAGTTCCGATGTTATATATTAATAATAATACATGTCTTCTATATTTAAAGATCATAAAAGATAAATATTTAAATATTAATTATTATATATTTCTAATAATGGTAACTTATTGCAATCTTCATATTTGATAAAATGGCGGTAAATTTAAATATATATTATCGAGTTAAGCTACTTTAAATAATCGGAATGATCCAATAAATATATATTTAATATTCGCGCCATCAGTATTTAATACTACACACGTTTGTTAGTTCATGTTTTAGAAGAAAGATGGCGGAGTAGGATATTGATAATAAATATTAAATGATGAAGATTATAATAAAGGTACATTTATTTGTAAAAAAAAGAAATTTCAGCACAAAATCAAGATCTCATATATTAATAAATTATCATAGTGTGAAATACAGAGCGTAATTTTATGATATAATGGGCTTGTGTCCTATGTCTTAATTTCTATAAAAGTGTACTATATATTGATAAAGTGGGCTACTAGAACCTCAAATGTTCAATTATTTGTTAATAACTCCTTATATGTTAGGAGATATTAACAATTAAAAACGTCATTTTGTCTCTTTAATTATTAAAGGGATTCAACGTTGTACAAACTCCAAATGCATGTGACATCACAATCCTTGTGTAAGGTTACCAACCTTACAGATCATAAATCTCTGCTATATGTATTTATATATCAAAATATCAAATATTGTTTACAGTTATTTCAAGGAACAATAAAATTTCAATATTCTGTCTGCCTTAACAGGGTTAAATAAAATAAAAACTTATTATTCTTTAACTTGACTTGATTATTTGACTACCAACAGCTACAAAACATTACCACAGCACTGACCTACTTAACAAATAACTGACGTTAAAATGCATTTCACGTCATACAAATATGACCGACCATTTCTAGCGCTAAAACTACAATTCAAACTTTTAATTGCTATATCTCCGTCAACATTTAGATATTTAATAAAATAGACACGCCAATACACATTTATTAACATCAATTTCAATCAACAATTGAAGAATCGATCACTAAAAAATGAGGACACAAGCCCATTACTTATTTCTTATTTAATATTATATTTGCTAGCAGAGTGGAATTTTAAGAATAAATATTTTTTTACTTTACAGTGTGAGGCATCTACACTGTCATAAGATCGAAAGCTTACATGTCTACTGAAGAAATGGGCGATAAATATTGTCTTCTAGGTAAGCGATGTGTTTCTATATAAATATGTTCAATGTGTTGCAGATGATATATAGTCAGGGGCTGATACCTTTTTTTTGAAATAGCTCAAATTTTTACTGCTTCTACCAGCTAGATATTGTTAGAATTATTTAGCGTCTTATTTAAATCATAATACAGGTCCGAATTAGTGGTTAAGTGGGCCCCAGGTTACCCCTCTTATACTGGAGAACAATTAGCAATATTAAAAGCATTGAAAATTAATGAAAATATCAATAATAATAAAATTATAATAATAAAGGATTCTTTAAGTGTTTTAAAAAACTTACATTCTAATGATAACAAATCAAATAATGATATTTTGACACGCAAAATTAAGGAGATGTATTTCAATATAATAAATAATATATTATATATCATAAATTTATATATCTATTTACTTATTTGACATCTACATCTACATATACACATCTAATATATCACTATTCAATTTTGATCTTTCTAAACTATAATTTATGCATTCAAATATAATATGATCCAAAGATCCTTCTTCACCACATTGACATCTATCGTCGGATTTAATATTAATTTTGTACAGGTGAGCTGGACAGGTGAGTTTTACAATGATTACTTTTGATTCTGATTATAGTTGATATAATTTTGCGGGGCTCATTTCTAAACCATCTCTTCTTACTTAAATTTGGATGTAACATATAATAATCTCTTCCTTTTAACTGACTTTTGTTAATGAAATCTTGGTTTCTCAAATTAAATTAATTCACTAAAGTAATTTCACTTTCATCTCAATTTCTAAATTTATTGATTCCTTTGCCAATTTGTTCGCAATTTCGTTTCCTCTTATTCCACAACGTACTGGTATCCACATAATTTTTTTATTATATTGAAATACATCTCCTTAATTTTCCATGTCAATATATCATTATTTGATTTGTTATCATTAGAATTTAAATTTTTTAAAACACTGAAATAATCCGTTATTATTATAATTTTATTATTGTTGATATTTTCATTAATTTCCAATGCTTTTAATAGTGCTAATTGTTCTCCAGTATAAGAGCTAACTTTGTTATTTCATTTAAATTTATCAAATAGTAAATGTATTTGTTCATATATAGCAAATCCTGCTTTATTTCTTTCTAAATCAATGGATGCATCTGTATATATTATTTTTGTATTAAATTGATGCATTAGATATAAAAACATTTCATTATTTATCGCATTATTAAAAAATTTTGACAATAATTGTGTGTTTATATATATATATATATATATATATATCCATAGGTTTAATTAATGATTCAAAAGGAATAGAGTATATAGGAGATTTGGAATTTGTTTGTATATTTAGATCCTTTAATTTCATGTAACTATTTATTAAAAACGTAATTATTTGTACATGTTTTTAGTATACAACAAACGCCATAAAATTTACAAAACTGCAATAGTTTTTTAACTAGTTACAAAACAAAAAATGTAGCTGAACTAAATAATTATCAAATTCATTTAGTTGCTTTTTTTTAGTTATTTTAAATTAATAATGTTGCAAGAAAATGGAGCAGACGTTACAGGTATTATTCCTTTGATTCACTTGCGGTTCTATTAAAGGTGAAAATATTTTATCACAAATTTCACAACAGAACGGTTTCACATCTAAGTGTACATTTTTATGTTGATTTAAATCATTTGAACTTGCAAATATTTGATCACAAATGTCACATCGTAACGATTCATCCAAATGCTTTTTCTTATGCAGATTTAAACTACTTATGCTTGAATATGTTTTCTCACAAACGTCACAAGAAAATGGTTTAATTATCTTATTTAAACGTGTTTTTTTATGTTTATTTAAACTACTAAAGCTTGAATATGTCTTGTCACAAACGTCACAAGAAAACGGATTCACATCTAAGTGTGTATTTTTATGTTGGTTTAAATAAAATGAACTTACGAATGATTTATCACAAATACTGCAAGAAAATGGTTTTACGTCTAAGTGTTTATTTTTGTGTTGTTTTAGATTAGTTAATCGAACAAATGTTTTATCACAAATATCACAAGAAAACGGTTTTAATTCTAAATGTGTAACTTTATGACACTTCAATGTTCCTGAGCTTACAAATTTTTTATTACAAATGTCACAAGAAAATGGCTTAACCTCTAAGTGCATTTTTTTATGCCGTTTTAAATATAATGAACTTATAAATGTTTTATCACACATACCACAAGAAAACGATTTAACATCCAAATGTATATTTTTGTGTTCTTTCAAATTATTTAATCTTACAAATGTTTTATCACAAATGTCACACGAAAACGGTTTTTCATCTATATGCTTAACTTTATGTCTCTTTAATTGGGCTGAGCTTAACATATTTTTATTACAAATGTCACAAGAGAATTCTTTAATCTCTAAATGACGAGCTAATGACTTCTTACATAAAAATTTCTTGCCAAAATGTAATTGTAGATGTTTTAACATTTCTTTCCGATTGTAACACGATTCGGTACAGACATCACAGATATAATACTTCTGATTCGCTTCCGATTCGATATATCTTCGAGTACGATCAATTTCAGTTGCTTTCTTTGAGACTCTGAGATTAGGAGCTGTTTTTAGGTGCTCCTCAAGTTTACTGGAGTCAAGTAACAAGTCACTGTCACACGAAATAGTTGCTTCATTTGAATATTCATCGATCTCTTCCTTAATCTCAATTTTTATTTCAACACATAATTGTTCTCCTTCATCAAGGAGTTCGCCGTCATCTTCTCTTTTTATAAATGCCCGCATATTTTCTTCATTTCTTGCTTCATTAAACGTGATATCTTCGGATTTAATTTCGTGTGGATTGTTCGCTGCCATTTTAATTAGATCCTAGTAAATTTCTGAAAGGAAATACTATAATGGAATATAATAAAACCTAATGCTCAATATAATGTAGATAATTTTCTTTGGGTAATTATTCGATATACCTACACCTTTTGTTTTAAATTTAATTAAAAGAACTACTGCATTTTTGTATGTTTTATAGCGTTTGTTGTATACTAAAAACATGTACACATCTTACGTAATATACATTATACCATTTTTTATTTAGGAAAAGACAATATTAATGGTTAAAGTTAAAATTTTAAATTTGAGGTTAGAAATAATATGACAATGTTCCATATATAAATGAAAATGGCGTCATATTTATTAGTCAGCTTTAAGCATAAATTCTGTCTATTTTTTAATAAAAAATTGTATATTACGTGTGATTTGTACATGTTTTCACTATAATAAAAGCATCATAAAATATACGAAAGTGCAATAGTTTTTTTTAAGATTCAAAACAAAAGGTGTAGCTATATCGAATAATTAGCAAGAATTTTTTCATACGAAAATCTGTTTCATCATTTTTTTGCAATATTTAAAACTATTTATTCTAGATATCTAGAAAATGAAAATATTTAAATTATACAAAAGTTGATTAGTAGATATAACAATAGTTAATTAGTAAAGAATTTATACAATGTTGTAAAATATAACTATAACATAAGATAGAATATCTTAAAACAAACGTATATGATTTAAGTACCTAGCTGTTTTACAAGTAGTTGTCATACACAGAATTCTATATCATTAATTCAGCTAAAGAATTAACGACACAATTATCAATATATGATTCTTTATGATAAATGAACATTCTTTCTTATTAAAGTAATAAATAATTAATAAATGACATAACAGAAAATAATAAATGATCATAACTTAATAAAAAGTAAATTTTATTTTCTTAAAATAATTATTAATTTTAGTTCAATATATAAAAACATTTACCTTAATAAACACGTTTATTATGCAATACATTTACGATTATAATACCTTTATTTAGTAGTATTGGCTGTAAATTATTGCTAACTTATATTATAACAAATTAATAACTCTGCTGTCAATGCTTTTTTCTGCCATTCCTTTTATAAATTGGCGGGATTTTCAAAATCATTATTATAAATCCATAGACTCTCGTACACTGGTGTTAATTAGAAATAGATTATTATAACTTTTATCAAAGTCATTTTAAAACTACGGTGGTAATTTATCTGGTGTACTTTATAAAGCTGTATACAATGAAGTGGTTGTAAATGGGCTTGTCCTCATTTTTTAGTGGTCGATTTTTCAATTGTTGATTGAAATTGATGTTAATAAATGTTATTAACATCAATTAACATCTATTTCATTAAATATCTAAATATTGACGGAGATATAGCAATTAAAAGTTTCAATTGTAGTTTTAGCGCTAGAGATGTCGGCCATATTTGTATGACGTAACATGTAGTGGAATAGGTCTATTATTTGTTGAGTAGGTGCTGTGGTCATGTTTTGTAGCTGTTGGTAGTCAAATAATCAAGTCAAATCAAAGAATAATAAGTTTTTATTTTATTTAACGTAACGTTGTGTACAACGTTGAATCCCTTTAATAATTAAAGAGACAAAATGACTTTTTTAATTGTTAATATCTCTTAACATATAAGGAGTTATTAAAAAATAATTGTACATTTGAGGTTCTAGTAACCCACTTTATCAAGATATAGTACACTTTTATAGAAATTAAGACATAGGACACAAGTCCATTTATGCGTTATTTAACCAACCTTTTTTCAAAATTTGGGACTTTTTTTTCAATTCGTAAATAAGTTACCAAGGTTATAAAAAATTTCAACTTCTAGCACAATTTTTACTTTCGTCAAAAACTGCCCCCATGCTCCCATATAAAATTTTGAATTTTCTTTTATTAATAATATACTTAATTATTATACAATCCAGAATATGAAGTTTCTCCAAAGAATGTAGGACAATAAGAATATAAGAAAACAAACATATAAGAATATATATGTGGAAAACAATACCCAATCCGTTATTCTGATGTGGAATCAAGGTACTCTTATTTAATTTAGGGCAAATGTCAATTCAATTAATATTCAACTATGTAATATATTAGTTTCTTGTCAGGATGATAAAGAATCACATAATTTGTTTAATACATTTATTTAATAAAATAATAACGATGATAATAATACAATAAGTTTACAATATAAACGTTGGTATTTACTTTACAAATACAGAACAATGAATGAACAAACCATCTTATATTCTAGTTATTATATACTCAGTCCTACATTAGTTTTCAGCTAGATTTAATCGGTTTATTTTTATTATTTTTGGGAATGCGTTTAGTTAATTTCGGTAAGCACATTCCCTCACGTATTCAATCAGTGGTTTAAAGTTTCACACGTTTTAATTGCTTTAACCTTTGACTTGGTTTCCGTTCACAATATACCCTTATTAATCACATTCTTTTACGCCTTTTCTAGCTCGGGTGTTGTAGTTATGATTACTTTGCATGCTCGATTTATTTTTACGACTCCACATATATATGATTATAAACATACGCCTGGTACATTATAATATATGATGATTAATATCCGTTTCAATGAACAATTAAAAATGAGCTCACAAGCCTATTGTAGGAAATTTGTGTAAAGTAATTTATGGATGGGGCCCCTAGCTGCGCTTCTCTATATTGTCCTAAATTACTTCAGCTTAGACATGTTCTATTTCAATATCACAAGAAATATTGTTAACATCAGAGTGGTCATTTTTATTTTTATTTATATATAAATGTTGTTTCAATTCCACTAAACTTGCAAATGTCTTATTACATATACCACAATAAAACGGCTTCACCTGTAAATGTGTATTCTTATGTAGTTTTAAAGAAGATGCTCTAACAAATGTTTTTTCACAAATGTCACAAGAGAAAGGCTTAATATCCAAATGCGTTTTTTTATGTTGATTTAAATTATATGAGCTTACGAATGTTTTGTCACAAATGTCACACGAAAACGGATTATAGCCTAAGTGCATACTTTTATGCTGTTTTAAATAACTTGATCTAGCAAATGACTTATTACATATGCTACAATAAAACGGTTTCACATCTAAGTGTGTATTTTTATGTTGTGTTAAATAATTTAATTTAACAAATGTTTTATCACACATGTCACAAGAAAACGATTTGATATCTAAATGTGTTTTTTTATGTTCATTTAAACTACTTGAGAATACGAAAGTTTTATTGCAGATGTCACAAGAAAATAGTTTAACTTCTAAGTGCATGTTGTTATGTTGTTTTAAATAACATAACCTAGCAAATGTTTTGTTACAAATGCCGCAAGAAAACGGTTTTTCATCTAAATGACCAACTTTATGTCTTTTTAATTTATATGGTGTTGGATATATTTTATTGCAAATATCGCAAGGAAATGTTTTATTCTCTAAATCTCCTTGTTCTTCTGTATGCTCCATAAGAAATAACTTCTTACTGGAATGTACCAGCAAATGTTTTAACATTTCCTCTGCGTTGTGACAAGATTTGTCACAGACGTCACAGATAAAATTCTTATGCGATTCGACGACATATCTTTTTGTGTCATCAGTTTCATTTGACAAGTCGTCAAAATTGTCACACGCAACAGACGACACTTCGTTCGGTTCAATTTGAATTACATTTTGTGACGAATATGGTTCTTCGTCAATTTCTTCTTTGATCTCAATTTTTATTTGAACATCTTCCTCGTCAATTTCGACTTTAATAGCTGCGCTCATATTTTCTATATTTGTTTTTTCATTTACTGCGATCACTAAAAGCAAACAAATTATTTAAGATATTATAGTACCTGATTAGTAACATAATTAGGACAGAATTTTGTAACAAAAATGGTAATTATTCGATGTACATACACCTTTTGTTTTGTAATTTCTAAAAAAACTACTGCGTTTTCGTATGTTTTATGCCGCTTGATCTGTACTCAAAACATGTACGAATAACTACGTAATATTCATTTTACCACATATTATTAAGAAAAAGATAAAATTAAATTTCAAATTTAAGGTTATAAATAATATAACATTGTTCCATATATAAGTGACGTCATATTTCACATTTATTGATCAACTTTAACCATTAATATTGTCTATTTCTTAATTAGAAGTGGTATAATAAATATTACGCAGTGATTTGTACTTGTTTTTAGTATATAACAAACGCCATAATAAATACGAAAAAGCGCTAGTGTCTTTATAAATTAAAAAAGAAAAGGTGTAGGAACATCGAATAATTAGCCAAAAAAAATACTGAAAACTTTAAAAATATTATGTATATCGTTTATTCCAAAAATAGTTTACATTTTCGTAGTAGCTGTAGAGTAGCTTTGTAAAATGTAGATTGTTCCAAATGAGATAGCCTAACAAATAATATTTATAATCATTTTCAATGAAATTTCTTAGTAACATAAGACATGCAAGCGGAGGCGTAGTTCATTTTGGTAATTATTCGATAAAAAAAACTATTGCACTTTCGTATATTTTATGATGCTTTAATTATAGTGAAAACATGTACAAACCACACGTAATATACCTTATACACAGAATTTAAAAATCTTAATCTTAAAGTTGACTAATAAATGTGAAATATGATGCCATTTTTACTTATTTACTTGTCATCTTATTTCTAACCTCTAATTTGAAATTTCAACTTTAACCCTCAATATCATCTATTTCTTAATAAAAAAGTGGTTAAATAAATATTACGTAGTTATTTGGACCTGTTTTTAGTATACAACAAGCATAATAAAACATACATAAATGCAGCAGTTTTTTTTTTAATTAAAAAACAAAAGGAGTAGCTATATCGAATAATTGCCTTAATTTACAACTTTTTTTTCGTAATATATAACTATGATATAAGAATAGATATAGATAAGATATACCTTCCGCCTATAAAATTAATATTTAAAAATATCTTCGTCTGTGCTACGTTGCTTATACATTAGTCAAAACTATTCAAAATTACAATGTAATGTAAAATATGTTTATGTAGCTTGACAGCTTGCTAATGGGAAAAAAACACAATGCATTAAATAAGTTTAGCACTTTAAGTGCTGATTGTGCACTATATAAATTCCAAAGAATGTAACATGGCTAGTAACTAATGTATAAAATTCCGTAAAAGATATAACTAACAATCATACCGTCAATTTAAAACAATTATTACCACAAATAATTATCTGTCAAATTTCAACAAAAAAGCATAAACTTATATGGTTCATTATGACAATACTACATAACTTTCCTACTAAAGTAATCGTTAATTATGACCTACATATATTTAATTAAGGTAATAATCTAGATTAGCTACACATTTTTAATTATAGTTAAACGTACAAATATTTTTTACAAATGTACAAGCGACACGGATATTATACAATAATAAATTTCAAGTAATAATACCTTAATGCACCAATCCTTGCAGAATGATAATTTTGGCGTATTTTGATTATTTCATTAAATGGTTGGCAGATTTCTTTTACGTTAAATATAAATAATAATAATAATTCTTTTATGAGTGAATATTTATTGCTGTTCTTGCTGTCAAAAACAACGCCATCTTTTTTCTCACACTTTCTCTTATATGTTAGCGGTATTTTCAAAATCCATATTACTATCTTTACTCCCATATAAAGACGGTTTTACACTATCAGTTCTGATTACGATTAATAGTCTTTTTAAGAAAAGTTAAATCTGTATTTCACATTACACATAAGTTTATCCGAGTTGCGATGTCAAAGAGTACTGGTGTTAGACATTAAGTGTACGGTGTAAATATGGATGACGACTCTCTAATTGCACTAGGTTTAGCTTTGATGCTAAATAAGTCAAGAAGTAAATGGATGAAATCATGGTATCTTAAGAGAATCTTTATCACATGTGAATTTAATGAAAGTAATTAGATTAAAACCGTGCGACTGACTAAATTTCTTAAAATAATTAATTAGGTTAACTTTTTGTCTTGAAAGTTATAAAGATGCTGCTGCTTTTTTATAAGTTTAATGGTGTTTGTTCTGTACTCAAAACTTTTTTAAGAATAAATGAGGAGCTGTAGCTGGAATTATTAAGACTTATGACTCCTCCAATACAAAAAAGGACACTACCCAGTAAACAATTTGGTGAAGTGCCCTATTTAGTGACGTTCAAGTCACTCGTACAATTCTATTCTAACGCTTTACAAGTTCGAAGCAACAATACAGAAACCAATTTTAGTTCAAATTGATTCCCTACCTGTCAAGATTTTGTGAAATAAAATCTGATATATGTAGTCTTAGCAAGTTCGTTAATAGCTCAAAATTAAAACACAAAAGTCGCTTTTAGTTCAAATTGATTCTCTACCTGTCACAGATTTTGTATTAGTTGTTAGAATTTTTTCATAATAATATTCTTTCTTTTTCCAACATCACTTGGATATATTTTTTTTAGTTCATTTTCATTCCAAAGTAAGAGAGAAACGAGATGCGGTTAGACAAGTAAAATATATTTTTCACCGTTACACTTGTATAGTATTTCGTTCAGTACAGTATGTTTAAAGTATATGCTATCCTTTTTCAACAATTATTTCTTTAATGGTAATAGGCACACGCTGTCTCCCTCAATCCCCCAATATAATGTGTTTAAACGAATACTCTAAGCAGCGATGGTAAGACAGAGGTTTTAAACCTAACGCAGACCTGCCGATCGTGGATTTTTGAATCATTAAACAATGTAAAAAACTAATATAAAGAGTATTGTTAAAGATGAATAATATTCATTAAAAAAATCACGATCCGTACTAAAGATTACATCTATTTATTTCTTCATTTAAATAAATATATTTTGCAGACTCTAAAAAGTAGAATTCCATTATGTTTTATACCAATGCCATCCCTGATGAAGACAACAGGCCTTCAACTAGTGTCAAGTTTATAACTCCAGTCATAAATCATAAACCGGAATCGCTTTTAATTCAGCAGTGAGCCGCCGTTGCGATGTCTGTAGCTCATAAAAAGGGTCTTTCCTATAAACGACTGAATAGAAAACGAACACGTACCAGACAAAAAACTCATGATAAGTAATAGAAATGAAGTAGAATTGACTCCAAAATGTTTACTGGGTAACATCAAGGAGGCAATAAATTCTCATGAAAGATTAAGATTCTTAGCTAGTGGAAGCACTTACATTATATTATTTCATATTAACTAATACCACTAAAATCATCAAATTCATATTGATTTTTACATTATTTCAGGTAATTTTCGGACAATACTCGATATAGCTACACCTTTTGTTTTTCACTTTGTAAAAAGACTACTGCATTTTTGTATGTTTTATTATGCTTATTGTATACTCAAAACAAGTCAAAATTACTAAGTAATATTCATTTTATCACTTTTTATTAAAAAATAGAAGATATTGAGAGTTAAAGTTGACCAAAAAATGCGACATTTTGCATCATTTCTTTTATATTGGCCAGTGTAATACTTACTTCCCAAGATTCAAAGCAACTACAAATATATGTGATGGGTTTGAATATATGATAAAATAAATTTACAAAAGGTTTAAATATATGATTTCAATTATTGAAAAAAGCGCGGTGCTTTTAAATACTTAATTTTACATGTTTCTAATTTAGTAATTATATAAATGTAGGGTTTACACTAGTTCGATAAAAATATATAAATAAACATAGATATATATAAATACAAAATTAGAAACATGTAAGATTAAGTATTTAGAGAGAGAAAAAAACACAATTTACGTTTTGTAATACTCTTTATTTATAAATTATATAATATTGTAAATATAATTTTGTTTTCTTCTGGTTCTAACTTTTTAAAATCACACATTAGCATCTTAAATAAACTTAACATTTTAGTATAACTAAGTATAACTTAACATTATATATTTCAAAAATTAGTTGAAGCTGAAGTATTCGACTATGTTTTATTCGCCAATGGGCTTGTGTCCTCATTTTTTAGTGGTCGATTTTTCAATTGTTGATTGAAATTGATGTTAATAAATGTGTATTGGCGTGTCTGTTTTATTAAATATCTAAATATTGACGGAGATATAGCAATTAAAAATTTTAATTGTAGTTTTAGCGCTAGAAATGGTCGGCCATATTTGTATGACGTGAAATGCATTTTAACGTCAGTTATTTGTTGAGTAGGTCAGTGCTGTGGTAATGTTTTGTAGTTGTTGGTAGTCAAATAATCAAGTCAAATCAAAGAATAATAAGTTTATTTTATTTAACCCTGTTAAGGCAGACAGAATATTGAAATTTTATTGTTCCTTGAAATAACTGTAAATAATATTTGATATTTTGATACATAAATACATATAGCCCAGATTTATGAGCTGTAAGGTTGGTAACCTGTAAGCTTGTCAGAGTTTTGTCATGAATATGTTATCTCTTTTACACTCTGTTGTATAAAAAAGATAGCAACTAGCGGTTGTGATGTCACTGCACTTGGAATATTGTACTATGTTGAATCCCATTAATAATTAAAGAGACAAAATGACTTTTTTAATTGTTAATATCTCCTAACATATAAAGAGTTTTAAAAAAATAATTGGACCTTTGAGGTTTTAGTAACCAACATTATCAATATATAGTACACTTTTATATATTATACAATAAAATATAAAAGAGATAGTATATTAACACAGAACTCTTATCCATTGAAAAATAACTGACCTACTCTTAATAGTGCGACATGTTACGTCATAAATATGGCCGACATCTTTAGCGCTAAAACTACAATTCAAATTTTTAATTGCTATATTTCCGTCAACATTTAGATATTTATTAAAATAAAAGCGTCAATACACATTTATTAACATGAAGCTAAAAAATGAGTTATATTACAAGAATTATATTACCAAACGCAATTCAATTATCAATAGAAATATAGTTTCCTTCTAATTGCATATTTTCTTATGTTGATTTAAATTCTCTAACCTAATAAATGTTTTGTTACAAATTCCACAGGAAAACGGTTTCAATTCTAAGTGAGCATTTTGATGTTGGGTTAAATAATATAACCTAACAAATGACTTCCCACAAATTTCACAAGAAAAAGGTTTCACTTTTAAATGCGTCAATTTATGCTGTTTTAAATTACTTGAGTTAATATAGGTTCTATTACAAATGTCACAAGAATAAGGATTTACGTCCAAATGCTTATTTTTATGTTGTTTTAAATTATTTAAACTGACAAACGTTTTGTCACAAATGTCACATGAAAACGGTTTACATCTAAATGCATATTTTTATGCTTCTTTAATTCTAATAAAGTTACAAACGTTTTGTCACAAATACCACAAGAAAACGGTTTCACATCTAAGTGTGTTTTTTTATGTTGTTTTAAATAACAAAAGTTAACATAAGATTTGTCACAAATGTCACACGGAAATGGCTTTATAACTAGATGCATTTTTTTATGTTGATTCAAATTACTTGTGCTTACGAATCTTTTATCGCAAGTGTCACATGAAAGCGGCTTAATAGTTAAATGTGTTTTTTTATGTTGATTTAATTTACCCGCGCTTACGAATGTTTTCTTACAAATGTCACAGGAAATCGGTTTACCGTTTAAGTGCATCTTTTTATGATGTTTCAAATTACCTGATTTAATAAATGTTTTACCACAAATGTCACAAAAAAACGGATTCATCCCTAAAGTACTATTTAAAAGTTGCCCAGAATGGTTAAACGATTTCTTAAGGGATAATAACTTATTCTCAGAATGTATTTGTAAATGTTTTAATAATTCCTCGGCGTTCTGGCATGATTTGGAGCAGACGTCACAAATATAATTCTTCTTCGTGGCATATTTTCGAGTTTTATCAATTTCTATTGATTCTTTCGAGGTTTCTACGTTTTCACTGTAATCAGGAGATATATTCAAGTGGTTTTGATCACTATAAATATCAGCAACAGCTGACATTTCGTTCAGTTCATATTGATTTAAATCTGCAACTTCATTTGAACTTTCGTCGATTTCTTCTGTAATCTCAATTTTTATTTCAACACTTTCGTTTTTAACAAACCGTTCTTCATTTATTGTTTCATTAAACGCGTTTTTCTCCGATTTAATTTTGTATGCATTGTTCGTTGCCATTTTAATTAAAGTCTAGCGAATTTCTGAAAGCAAATAGCATAATTAAAATATAATAGTGTTCTTTGGATAATTATTCGATATAGCTACACCTTTTGTTTTGAATCTTATAAAAAAAACTACTGCATTTATGTATGTTTTATGGAAGTTGTTATATACTAAAAATATGTACAAATCTTATGTAATATACATTATACCATTTTTTATTTAAGAAAAGACAACATTAATGTTTAAAGTTAAATTTCAAATTTGAGGTTAGAAATGACAATGTTCCATATATAAATGAAAATGACGTCATTATTCATATTTATTAGTCAACTTTAAACATAAATACTGTCTATTTTTTAATAAAAAATGGTATAATGTATATTACGCAGAATTTGTACATGTTTTTACTATATTAAAAGCGCCATGAAATATACGAAAGTGTAATAGTTGTTATTATAAGATTCAAAACAAAAGGTGTAGCTATATCGAATAATTACCACATTTTGTAATAAACTATATATTTGTTTATATACTAGACACTAGTAAATCTTGCAATACAAAGATTGGTTCAAATTATATCGACCCGTAAATAATATTCAAGATAATTACCTTTATAAATGATTTCAATAATTATTCGATGTACCTACACGTTTTCTTTTTTAATTTATAAAAATACTAGTGCATTTTCGTATGTTTTATGGCGTTTGTTATATACTTAAAACATGTACAAATCACTACGTAATATGTATTGTATTGCTTTAAATTAAAAAATACACAGTACTTATGGTTAATATTGACCAATAAATGTGAAATATGACGACACTTGTATATGGAATAAAGTTATCTTATTTCTAACCTCAAATTTGAGATTTTAACTTTAACCCTTAATATTGTCCATGTCTTAAGAATAAATGGTAAAATAAATATTACGTAGTGTTTTGTACATATTTTAGTATAGAACAAACGCCATTAACGCCATACGAAAATGCATTACTTTTATTTTATAAATTAAAAACATAAGGTGTAGCTGTAGGTACATTGAATAATTCCCTTAAAATGAATATATAACTGAATATACAACTGAAAGAATTATTCCATACCTGAGAAATGAGTTTGTCAAAACAAGTAATTGTTGATTTTTAACAAACTTATATACATTTTCTAATATTTCAATAATTTGTATACAATTACTGAGAAGATATTCATACTTGGTATGTTACTATTACCTATTGTTGTAAGTACGCATATGTCGCACTTACCTTTTATTTTTAATGATATTAAATGTTAATTATGTAATAGAATTATATTATGTAAACAGTTTTTGTATTAGTATTAAGATTGTAAAGAATAATTATTTAAGTTTAGCGCTTATAAATATTGTCTCTGGTTTGTGGAGATTAATATTGATTTAATGCTGGTAATTCAGTATTGGCGTTCTGTGATGTGAAATAAATTATTATATATTAAATTGCACAAGACGCTGAAAGCCAGTCTTCTCCTGAGTCTCAAAGCAAGCATTACTATTCGCAACTTCGTACGTATTGAATAGTGAGCACATTTCAACTATTAATTAAATTATAACACTATAGAATTACATTTTGTTTTATATCTGTCATCTTCGTTAATCTAATAAAATACTATTGTAATTAAGTAAGCAGATATAATATTACAACGAATAAATGATATATTTTAATAAAAGTGTTTGTATTAATAGTAATAAAAAGATACTAATTGTTCAACCGTCGCATGTCGCAACGAGGTTACTTTAGACCGCTCAAGTATTCTCTAATTGCAACAATACACCGTCTGAACAAGAATCCTTATTAATCATCTTAAGAAAGATATTCGATTACTACTGTAATTGGTGTTGGAAGTCGTCAACTGAAGAATCTACTACCAGAAGCTAGCATCCCTGCAGAATGTACTAGTAAGCTGAGTAATCTCCTCCAGAACGACAATACGACACCATTTTACAACATTGGTGTCAGGTGGGGTCTCGAAGAGATATTCCTACACATAAATATCCAAGAGGTACGCCCAAAATTTTTTTCTATATATTCTACACCTGGATGCAGATCAATTATTCTGGATACCACTACGTCGATCGATTATTTCCAAGATTGCCGAAGAGTACGAGATAGAACGTCAATTCATCTGTATTTCACATAATTTTTCTACAAGTCCGGTGGATGTAAAACAACAGCCCGCTGAACCAGAAAAAAAAAGAAATCTTTTGCCCCCAGCGAATGGATGGATGCTTCTAGAACAAATGGAATAATCTAAACTGATGTTAATCGTTTCCAGAACCCTGCACACAGCTGTACATAGATCAAAATCGAAAGTTTTTTTTGTTAAGTATAATAAGACAGTATCTTTTTATCTTGTATACAATTATTATCATAAATTGATAATTGTATTTTTTTCTATTAGTAGCATCCTTGTAATTCATTGAAGCTATTATTTTTTTAGTATTATATTCAATACTTTTGAATATTTGCTATAACCTATCTATTAGTAGCATCCTTGTAATTCATTGAAGCTATTATTTTTTTTTAGTATTATATTCAATACTTTTGAATATTTGCTATAACCTATCTATTAGTAGCATCCTTGTAATTCATTGAAGCTATTATTTTTTAGTATTATATTCAATACTTTTGAATATTTGTTATAAAATAACAATTTTGTAGCATCATTGTTCAATATTTTTAGTATTATATCCAATACTTTTGAATATCTACTATAATATTTCCTATAATTGTTTCTACAATTATATTAATTCATGTTTAATATTTTTAGAACATCTTTATGAACGAGAAAGAATTTTGAAAAGGAGAAGTAAAGAGCTGAAGCAGTTAGATAGCAGTCTGTTCAATCAGAGAGACTACCTTCCTGTTACAACTGCGGTGTCTGAGCCCCATCGGAAATTTCCTGTGAGTTACTGTTTTCGCTAGCAATTTTTCCTTGTCAGAATCCTGTTCTTCGGAGAGTCGTTTATTGGTACAAAATAATCTTTAGTCTGTATATTATATATAACTTTAATTAAGTACTATGGCACCGAACGTTCATTCACTCACACTAGTTGAGAATACAATCAATCTAATTAATGAGTTTTCAAAAAATCTAGAAGTCCAATCAACATCCTTAACAATAGTTGAATTAAAAATCAAAAACTTAGACAAAGCTTGGGTTAAATATAGTAGTATCGTAGAAGCATTGCTTCCAACTCTAAAAAATGAAGAAGCTTCGGCTATCGTTAGTAAGTCTATGGAAGTTGAAAGTATTTATGACGACACTCTTATTTACTTGTTGAATTATAAGCAAACATTTGAGAATGATACACATATTGTAGACGACTCAAAAAGTATAGATTCAATAAAAAATCTGAACTTAAGTCCAATGCAACTAACCGTTTTTGATGGAGAATATATTAATTGGCAAAGTTTTATGGAATTATTTACAAATTTAATTCGTAATAATAGTAAACTATCAAGCATTGAAAAAATGCATTATTTAAAGTTAAATTTGTCAGGAGAACCACTCAAACTCATAAAGAATTATCCTTTAACAAATGATAATTACGAAATTGTTTGGAACATCCTTTGTAAACGTTATGATAACAAGGTAGCACTTATTGAAACCTGTTTAAACAATTTAATAAACTACAATGTTATACGTTTAGAGTCCGAAATCAATATCAAAAAACTACTAGATGAAATTAATGAATCGATTAGAGCATTAACCGAATTGGGGATATATTCTAATCATTCAGATTTTATGTTAATACATATTTTAAAGACCAAATTAGATTTTAATTCGTCAAAGGAATGGGAAAACAGAAATAATTCTGAATTACCAACCTTAAATGAATTTACAGAGTTTCTGGAGAGACGGTGGCGCAATCTAGAAAGAAGAAGGCATATTAAAGTCAAAACATATCCAAGCGTTCCTAATTCTAATAGTAAACCAGTTTCAAGCAAGCAAATTCCTAATAAGGTCGAAACAAAAACTAAAAATTTGTTCTGTAACCATTGTAAGAAAAGTGGTCATACAGAAAAGTATTGTTTTATTAAGAAGGAAAATCTAGATACGGGTAACCCTATTGCTCAAGTTAATACTTGTAGGGAGGCCACAATTTTATCAGAACCTTCTACTTGTTGTGAAAGATCGAAACATCTTATATCTGATGGTTCTCAAGTATCTTTTACTAACAAGACACAACACAATTCAAATAATGAATTATGTTTTTTTTATGATTTTGATGAGATCAATACGGGTAATTTACAAAATAATAATGATATTCTAAGTTTTGACAGTAAAAATAAAAATGTTAAGGCTAAGCAAACAGTTGACACTATCCAATTCAAGATGGTCGCAGCCAAAGCTAAAACCGTATCATTTTTATTAGATACTGGTTCTCAAATCTCCTTGATTAAACAAAATATTTTAAATAACAATGTCAGAATTAATAATAAATCTAAAATTCTATTGAAGGGTATTTCTGAAGGCACGCCTTATACCTTAGGTTCACTGAAAACTTCTATAATTTTAGATAGTAATAAGTCGAAACAAACTTTACAGGTTGTGTCAGAAAATTTCCCCATTAAACACGATGGAATTATAGGGTTAGATATTTTACGGAAACTAAATGCAGTAATTAATCTAAAAATGAACAGTGTACAATTCTCAGAATGTGGCAAAGTAATTGAGCTCCCACTTATAAATATAAACAATATCGTTTTACCAGCACGTACGAGGAAGATAATTCCTATGTCAGGTTCTACAGTAGGAGTTTGTGTAGCCAGGGAATTGTTACCTGAAGTTTTTTTAGCTAATGCATTAATCAAGCCCGTCAAAAATATTTTCTATATTTCAATAATAAATTCTTCAATAAAAAATATAATACTTAGTAATTTCAAACCGAATATCATACCGATAGATCAATTTAGTATTTACCATTTTTCAAAATCAAGTCCTAACAACCGTAAGGAACTTTTATTAAACAATTTAAATCTTTCACATGTCAATTCAGAATTAGTAACAGAATTAATAGAAATCTGTGACAGCTTTAATGACATATTTTTTTTACCGGGAGACAAGTTATCTTGTACGAGCGCATTAAGTCATAAGATAAAGATTAATTCTTCTAAACCCGTTAACGTTAAACCGTATCGATTGCCCCATGCGCAAAAAGAGATTGTGGAAAAGCATATTCAGGAACTGTTGGTCAACAACATAATTGAAGAAAGCGACTCACCCTATAACGCACCTTTATTAGTAGTACCAAAAAAACCAGATGCGTTAGGTAATAAACAATTCCGCGTAGTAGTCGATTTCCGTAAACTTAACGAGCAGACAACAAGTGACGCCTATCCTTTGCCTCTTATACATGATATACTGGACCAACTTAGTGGTGCAAAATTTTTCTCTACCCTTGACTTAGCAAGCGGTTTTCACCAGGTCCCTATGCTTCCCGAAGATAAAGAGAAAACAGCATTTAGTGCGAACTTTAAACACTATCAATTTGTAAGAATGCCATTCGGACTTAAAGGAGCCCCCCCCATGTTTCAGAGACTTATGTCTCACGTTCTCACAGGTTTGCAAGGAATAGATTGCTTAATCTATCTGGACGATGTAGTCATTTTTGGAAAAAACATTTCTGAGCACAACCAAAGATTAAAAAACGTTTTTTCTAAATTACGGGAACATAATTTGAAGCTCCAACCATCCAAATGTAACTTTCTACATAAAGATTTGATTTATTTAGGTCACGTTATTAATGAAACAGGTATTCTACCAGATCCTTCTAAAGTAGAAGCAATAAAGAATTTCCCCATTCCAAACAGTCCTAAACAAATTAAAACATTTTTGGGTATGTCTGGTTATTATCGCCGACATATACCGCATTACGCAGAGATAGCCAAACCACTATATAATGCAGCAAACAGTAATGTTAAAGTATTAGAATGGTCAGACCAATGCGACGAATCATTTAAAACTTTAAAAAATAAATTAACCATATCACCTGTTTTGCAATACCCGGACTTTAGTAAAAATTTCGTTGTAACCACGGATGCAAGTAAATATGCTATAGGTGCAGTCCTTTCACAAGGTACTATTAAGGAAAGCCACCCAATAGCATATGCTTCAAGAACTCTAAATAAGGCACAACAAAATTACACAACTACTGAACGTGAGTTATTAGCAGTAGTATGGGCTGTGGCTCATTTTAGACCCTATCTCTATGGAAAGTTTTTTAGTATCGTAACAGACCATCAAGCCTTGACTTGGTTAATGAGTATTAAGGACCCGAGTTCTAGACTTATGCGTTGGCGGATAAAACTAGAAGAATATAATTACGAAGTAATATATAGACCAGGTAGTTCGATTCCACACGTAGATGCCCTAAGTCGCGTATACTCACTTCAGGTTGAAACAATGGATGTCACATACGAAAATTATTTAGAAATAATTAAAAATAAAATTATCATAAACAATAAAGTAATTGAACATGATAAAAGTTTATATGACGCACCGACGTCATTTTCATTAGTAGATTTTGTATCAAAAGATTTTAAAAATTCAATTGGAAATTCTCCTGAATTAATCAATAAATTTAGTAGTATCAATGCATTTCTAATACAAGAAAAAGAAGTATCAGAAATTGCATATGTTGAAATTGATACTAGATTTATTATCTGTTTAATAATTAAGGAATTTCATTTTAATCTACCAAATTATAAAGAAATATTTTTGGCATTAGTGAATCTGAAAAACTTTTGTACTTTACACAAAATTACTAACATAGCTATGAACAGGTTCGAGTCTGAACTAAGTAAATTAGATTTTGCCCAGTTACGAACTATGATCAGACATATCTTTGATAAAACAAATATAATAGTACACATTTATAATGACAATATACTTAAAATTAGTGACCCTGAGTTAATAAACAATGTAATTTCGGAATTTCATGTTAATCCCACAGCAGGCCACTTAGGAGTTTCTAAAACAATTAAACGATTAAAATCACACTTTAAATTTCCAAGTATGATTAGAAAAGTTAAAAATTTTATTAGACAATGTGTATCATGTCAAAAGAATAAAGTGTGCAAATTAAATAAATGCCCATTAACAATTACATCGACTTCGAAACATAGTTTCGAAAGGTTGGCTTTGGACATAGTATATCTTCCCAAGAAAGACGACAACGACAAATACAAATACTTACTAACAATACAGGATGACCTTACTAAATTTACGGAAGCTATTCCTATTATAAACCAGGAGGCAAATACTGTCGCGAAAGCATTAGTAACTAACGTTATTTGTAGGTACGGAGTTCCTAATATGATCTTAACAGACCAAGGAACAAATTTCATGTCGAAAATTTTTAAAGATATATGCAAATTGTTAAAAATTAAACAATTAAAAACAACAGCATTTAGACCAGCAACCAACGGTGCCTTAGAAAGAGTTCATAGAACCCTTGCCGAGTATCTAAGGAATTTTTGTAAAAAGCAGGATGATTGGATAAATTGGATTCCCTATGCAATGTTCGTGTATAACACAACTCCGCATACAGCGACCGGTTTTACTCCTTTCGAACTAATTTATGGACATAAGGCAAATCTGCCTTCAATTTTTTATAAAGAACCAATTGAGGTAAATACTTATAATAATTTTATAGTAGAACTCAAACACAGGTTACAAGTAGCGAGGGAACTTGCTATGAATAACTTGGTTAAAAGCAAAGAAAAAACAAAATTATATTTTGATAAAAGGGTCAATTCTCTTTTCACACCTGAAGTAAACGAACTAGTTTTATTAAGAAATGAACAGTTACCAACTAAAGGACAGTCAAAAAAACTTTTACCCTTATACGTAGGACCGTATAAAGTTACTAAAATTATATCCCCTGTTAATACAGAAATACTAATTGGTAAAAAACATACGGTAGTTCATAATAATAGGTTGAAGAGATTTTGTACCAATGAATAAAAACTTGACGAATGAAATGGATTTTGTCAGGGATGATTGTTTTGTGGAGCAGTGTTAACTCTATACGATGGGATCAGAATCGTTGTCGACACTTTGCTTCTCTTTTTGTTTTTTTCTAGAATTGTAACTCGTATATTTTGTTTTTATACGTGTCCCTTTTTTTTTGAAAGGGGGTGTTGTGATATGTACGACATCTCCCCTATCACAATTTTTCCTTTTTCTTTTCCTTAGAGCAGAAACGCATATGTTTTGTTTTATATGCGTTCCTTTTCTTTGGTTGAGGAGTGTTGTAAGTACGCATATGTCGCACTTACCTTTTATTTTTAATGATATTAAATGTTAATTATGTAATAGAATTATATTATGTAAACAGTTTTTGTATTAGTATTAAGATTGTAAAGAATAATTATTTAAGTTTAGCGCTTATAAATATTGTCTCTGGTTTGTGGAGATTAATATTGATTTAATGCTGGTAATTCAGTATTGGCGTTCTGTGATGTGAAATAAATTATTATATATTAAATTGCACAAGACGCTGAAAGCCAGTCTTCTCCTGAGTCTCAAAGCAAGCATTACTATTCGCAACTTCGTACGTATTGAATAGTGAGCACATTTCAACTATTAATTAAATTATAACACTATAGAATTACATTTTGTTTTATATCTGTCATCTTCGTTAATCTAATAAAATACTATTGTAATTAAGTAAGCAGATATAATATTACAACGAATAAATGATATATTTTAATAAAAGTGTTTGTATTAATAGTAATAAAAAGATACTAATTGTTCAACCGTCGCATGTCGCAACGAGGTTACTTTAGACCGCTCAAGTATTCTCTAATTGCAACAATACACCGTCTGAACAAGAATCCTTATTAATCATCTTAAGAAAGATATTCGATTACTACTGTAATTGGTGTTGGAAGTCGTCAACTGAAGAATCTACTACCAGAAGCTAGCATCCCTGCAGAATGTACTAGTAAGCTGAGTAATCTCCTCCAGAACGACAATACGACACATTTTACAACACTATACAGGAATTACCTGTCATCTTAATTTGAGCTACAGATATAAGTGGCTCACTAGGACAAAATATACTTTCTTAGAAATAAGTTTTTAGTTTCTTGTTATTTATTCTCTATTTTATTTCAATGTTTATAAACAACTAGAATATTATATAAGAAATTTAAGATAATGTTACCTTTATGTAATAATATTTGCTCAGTTAATTTATTATAGGTTTATTTCATATTAAATATAAACTATAACAAATCACTGACTGAGTTTTAGAATAATTTATTATATTAGTAAAGCTGTCATTGCTTTAATATATTAGCGGGATTTTCAAAACATGTTTTTTCGAACATTCTAAATGCCGTTTTACATGGTCCCTTCCTATTAAAAAAAATAGTCTAAGAAAAGTCTGTGTTTCACATTACACATAAGATCCCTGTCTGTCTTGTTGATCCGAGTTGCGATGTCAAAGAGTACTGGTGTTTGACATTAAGTGTACGGTGTAAATATGGATGACGACTCTCTAATTGCACTAGGTTTAGCTTTGGTGCTAAATAAGTCAAGAAGTAAATGGATGAAATCATGGTATCTTAAGAGAATCTCTATCACATGTGAATTTAATGAAAGTAATTAGATTAAAACCGTGCGACTGACTAAATTTCTTAAAATAATTATTTAGGTTAACTTTTTGCCTTGAAAGTTATAAAGATGGTGTTGCTTTTTTATATGTGTAATGGTGTTTGTTCTAAACTCAAAACTTTTTTAAGAATAAATGAGGAGCTGTATCTGGAATTATTAAGACTTGTGACTCCTCCAACACAAAAAAGGACACTAACATCAAGGAGGGAATAAATCCTAATGAAAGATTAAGTGCCACATTAAGATTTTTAGCTAGTGGAAGCACTTACATTACATTATTTCATATTAACTAATCATCACCACTAAAATCATCAAATTCACATTAATTTTTACATTATTTCATTTAAAGCTATTAGTCTTGTCAGTATATTTTGTCTGCCTTATTACAGTCATTATTTCAATTGTAATGGGCTTCTGTCCTCATTATTTAGTGTGCGATTTTTCAATTGTTGATTGAAATTAATGTTAATAAATGTGTATTGGCGTGTCTATTTTATTAAATATCTAAATGTTGACGGAAATATAGCAATTAAACATTTGAATTGTAGTTTTAGCGCTAGAAATGTCGGCCATATTTATGACGTAACATGTAGGTAAGTTATTTGTTGATTTGGTCAGTGCTGTGGTAATGTTTTGTAGCTGTTGGTAGTCCTGTGTATCTAGTACGCAAAGAATAATAAATTTTTATTTTATTCATCCTGTTGAAACAGAAATAATATTTGATATTTTGATATATAAATTCTGAGAACCGAAAATATTAACAAATTTATATTTTAGTAGATTAATTTACTTTATAAATTTATTCAGTCGTATTTTTAGAACGTTGTGCTAGTTCATATATCGTGGTCGCGTTGTTTATAGATTGTTGGTATATGTTGATATTAGTATTAGAATGAAAACATATATTTAAAAAAACTGTATTTTATTTTAATTAATTCAAATGCTAAGTTACACTTGTTTTTTTGTTAGTTTTGATTATTATATATTTATGTTTGACGTTAATATTAATTGTTAGTTGGTTGATTATTTTAATACACTAATTTCTAATTTATTTGTTAATCTTTATTTTACTTGTTTCGTTTGTTTTTGATTCGTTTTTTAATCTTTCTTGTTTTGTGAATTAACACTTTTGTTTGATTCTTTTGCACTTTGTGCTTTTGTGTCTTTTTCGACTTTTGTTTCTTAAATCTAATTTGTGGCAATGTCAATAGTATGCGATAAAAATTGGCTATTACTGAATCAAAATAACACGTACAGCTATTATGGTGTTATTCCAGAGATTGACTGGAATGGTCTCAAACAAATGTATTTATACTGGGTTTTTTGTTCAGGTAATCATTTTTTAAATTCTCAGAAACACTTAAGGTATTAATTTCATAGTTATTTTTAATGGTCCTATTTTGTTTATGTTAAATGCGTTGAAAATTATTTGTTATTTGAGTCGACAGAATATTAGAATTATTTAATATTTCAATTCACCATTCGTAGTAGATATAAATAATGAGTTCATATATTAAGTAAATATAACAAAGATATAATGTATTACGTAATCGTATGTTAACTTACATATAGCAGAGATTTATGAACTGTAAGGTTGGTAACCTGTAAACTTGTCATGAATATGCTATCTCTTTTACGCTGTGTTGTATAAAAGAGATAGCAACAAAGCAGACGTGTTGTCACATGCAGTTGAAATGTTCTACAACGTTGAATCCCTTTAATAATTAAAGAGAAAAAATGACTTTTTTAATTGTTAATATCTCTTAACATATAAGGAGTTATTAACAAATAATTGGACTTTTGAGGTTCTAGTAACCCACTTTATCAATATCTAGTACACTTTTATAGAAATTAAGAAATAGGACACAAGCCCATTGTCATTGCTTCCCCACTACCATTTACCAAACAAAAAATAAATAACATTACTTCAGGAATATTACGCAGTAAAACTTTAAATAGATATATATCCGTCAATTTTTGGATATTTAATCAAACAAAATCGTTTATTAATCAATATTCCAATAAAGGATTAAAAAATCAACCCTAATAAAATGAATTGTCACACACGCCCATTAAAACTGTCATCCCTGCTACATATAGGGCAACCCTGTTCCAATGCAGTTGGCTTGATTCGTAATTGCATCAATTATTGTGTTTATAGTTGTACATTTAAACTAATTGCTGCACCAGCTATATCAGGAATATTTACCAACGCTAAGGTATGTGTTTTATAAATAACAATAAATATAATACATTTAATTTACTTCGATAAAATGTACCGAAAATTAATATTAAAGTTGATATAAATTTGAGGTTAGGTTTGATCTGTTAGAACGCTATATTCAATATATTTATTTATTGCTTATTAACTAATTAGTATGTTGCTAAAATCATTTTGAGAGACGATTATAAATACTGTGCTCATTTTTTTAATGTTTAAAAGTAAATTTATTTCACATAAGTCAAATTGTCAAATCGTTCTAGACAGTTCTAGATAATAGATAAATATGTGTATTGATAAATTGATTACTTTAGAACCTTTTCTTTTGGAACAATCAATTGTTCTGTTTGTAAATTTTAAGAGTTTTCAAAAATTACAAACAAGAATTATCCTGTTATATAAATTTATCATTTTGAAGTAAATAAAACTTTATAGAATTATTTGATGTACCAATACACAGGTTGTTCTTTACTTTATAAAAAAAAACTACTACATTTCAATATGTTTTACAATGCTTGTTTATACTCAAAACATATAAAAATCATTACGTAACATTTATTTTAGCACTTTTTAATTATAAATAGCAGATATTAAGGGTTAAAGTTGACCAAAAAATGTGACATTTTAGACATAATTTCGGTAATACAAACTTCCCAAGGTTCAAACCAATTATTAATATATGTGATAGGTTTGAATAGATGACAAAATAAATTTACAAAAGGTTTAAATATATAATAACCAAGAAAAATACCTAAGTTACATTTTTTTGACATTGGTTTGTGTCCTATGTCTTAATTTCTATAAAAATGTACTACATATTGATAAAGTGGGTTACTAGAACCTCAAATGTCCAATTATTTGTTAATAACTCCTTACATGTTAAGAGATATTAACAATTAAAAAACTCATTTTGTCTCTTTAATTATTAAAGGGATTCAACGTTGTACACATTCCAAGTGCATGTGACATCACAACCGCTGCCAACCTTACAGCTCATAAATCTCTGCTATATGTATTTATATATCAAAATATCAAATATTATTTACAGCTATTTCAAGGAACAATATAATTCCAATATTATGTCTGCCGTAACAGGGTTAAATAAAATAAAAACTTATTATTCTTTGACTTGACTTGATTATTTCGACTGCCAACAGCTACAAAACATTACAACAGCACTGACCTACTCAACAAATAACTGACATTAAAATGCATTTCACAGCTAAAACTACAATTCAAACTTTTAATTGCTGTATCTCTGTCAACATTTAGATATTTAATAAAATAGACACGCCAATTCACATTTATTAACATCAATTACAATCAACAATTGAAAAATCGACCACTAAAAAATGAGGACACAAGCCCATTGAACATTTGAGGTTCTAGTAACCCACTTTATCAATATATAGTACACTTTTATAGAAATTAAGACATAATGTTTGAAACAGTAAAGTACTGTTTTAATGAACGGCCTTGGTGCAACTCACGTTATATACAAATATGCATGCCTGTCAAGACCATATTAATTCGACTACACCCTACTGAAAACGTCGCAAGTCCTAATTAATATTGAGACTTTATAATTTTGAGGTTATTAATCAAGTTTTAACATTTTTTATTGCAGAAAATGGCTTTCTGTATTCATGGAGAACAAATGCAGCAAGATATTTTTCAAAACTTCTTCAAAGGAATGGATGGGTTGAAGAAATGTTGCTCCCTTGGTGAAAAGCGACCCATTATGGCTATGGTTTTTCTTTCGCCGAGAGATTCGTACAGGAAGGAGTTGAAAACTTGGGTAAAACAACTTTGTACGCGATTCATCTTCTACGAATTTTCTGATATTGTTAAAAAAGAAGAAATTCTTGAACTCATCGAAAAGTTAAATAACAATGAGGACGTCACTGGCATTTTATTGTGCAATGGAAATTACGACCACGAGGTGATCTACGAACTTGGAAGACGTATACTTCCTGCGAAGGATGTGGGTGGATATTACCATCATCGTTCTATAGGGGAGCGCATTTTTGAGAGGCTTGACATTTACGCTGTTAAATACATAATCTTACGGTAAGTTGTTTTTTTTTATTTATTTGCATTGACTTCTATTCATCATAGCCACCATCCAACATAATTCTAAATATTTTAATAATTCACTAATTAATTTTGAATCACTTAACAAAAATTTAGTATTAACAGGAAAAGTTTTAATCACATCTAATATTTCACTATTGAATTTAGATCTTTCTAAACTATAATTTATGCATTCAAATATAATATGATCCAAAGTTCCTTCTTCACCACATTGACATCTATCGTCGGATTTAATATTAATTTTGTACAGGTGAGCTGGACAGGTGAGTTTTGCAATGATTACTTTTGATTCTGATTGTAGTTGATATAATTTTGCGGGGCTCATTTCTAAACCATCTCTTCTTACTTAAATTTGGATGTAACATATAATAATCTTTTCCTTTTAACTGACTTTTGTTAATGAAATCTTGGTTTCTCAAATTGAAGTTTAAATTTTTGCTTATATTAATTAGTAATTTCACTTTTATCTCAATTTCTAAATTTATTGATTCCTTTGCCAATTTATCCGCAATTTCGTTTCCTCTTATTCCACAATGTCCTGGTATCCACATAAATTTTATGGTATTATTTTTATTTATTATATTGAAATACAGCTCCTTAATTTCACGTGTCAAAATATCATTATTTGATTTGTGATCATTAGAATTTAAAGTTAAGTTGATTAACTTTAGTAATAGTTCAACTTTAAACCTTCATATCTTTTGTACAAACCGGTCAAACAATTTAAAAAAACAATAAAAATTCTCGTAATTTTTTCCTCTACTGTTTTAAAACCCATTTGTAAAACAGTTCTTGAGATATATGTGAAAACAATAATACTTTGTATTTCTCAAATATGCGCACTTTTGTTATTAATATCTCGCTTCGCAGCTAGTCAAAATATTTGAAACTTTGTCAATAAATTAACAACACGTATCTTAACATCATATCTAAATTTTATCAAATTCTGTTGAAAATTGGTGCAATTATTGATTTTTAAAGTTAACCCCGTTTTTCTCTTTTTTAGGTACAATATTCCTTTAACTAAGAAAAGAATAGGAATTGTAGGCATCGATGTAGTTTATATAGAAGATCTTGAAGACTGTCTAAAGGAAGTAGTGCGAACAAGACACGCAGGAAGTACCCATAATACCACCATACAAACACTCCATTACACTGAAAATACAAAAAAATCTAATCTTGAAGAATTTTGTAAACAAATGGATATTCTAATTTGCGCAGTCCGTAAGTTTGATTAAGTATCATTCACAGCTACTATTTTAATATTATTTGTAGGTGTTATGCTTTTTTAATACCTGTGTTTTATTTTTTTTAAGGTTTGATGAAGATTATAACTGGGGACATGGTAAAGGAAGGGGCTTGCATTGTCGATACTCAAGGCTTTGTTTATAAGACAAAAAGTCATGAATTGGCAATAACGGGGTGCACTGATTGCAGGGACGTTTCAGGGATTACAATGTTACCGACTCCTGGTTCGATAGGATATCTTACGCAGACTTTCTTAATGAAGAATTTGATGATAGCAGCCCACCATCAAACCAAGCAGACAATGTCCCAATGATCACATTTTAAAGTGATTCTTTAATTGTTTGTTTTTTCTTTTAGGTTTGCTAATTAGCCCTGCGTGTGAACAATATATTTTTCGAGTCATGGTGTGTACACTGGGTCCTTGAAGGAACAATTGAGTTTTTCCAGCTCTTGAAGTGTCTACTACATGGTCCAGAAGTTGCCAAAGTCCAAAGTTTAAAACCGTCGTTAATAAAAATTCACAAATACTAAAAAACGGAATATTGTTAAAAAATTCGTAACTTTATAACAAACAAATATTAAGAAAAACGGTTGTAGACTTTTTAACCTTAGACTATAAGCTTTCGAAAGAAAGTAGTGTCTTTGCCGTGGGCTCCAAAAAGTTGAACTATTTGTGCACCTGAAAGTGTGGAATATTTTACAGATTCAGACATGTCATAATAAACGGAACGGTGATTATTCGGCACAAAATACGTTTTTATTGTTGAAAATAGACAAACTATTAATTATTAATTATTGCACGATGCACAAGAATACGTTGTTTTTCTATTTTCCTTTCAACTGCAAAGAGAACATCGTTTTCGCTTTTCTAGTTTACCCGTTGACTGGTCCCATCTTTAAAAACTTAATGTAGTAAAAAGATGAACGAATAAAAAAAAATCTATATATATAATCTAAGAAATAATAAATTAAATTACATAAAACTATGAAAAAACTGTAAAACAACGAGAAAAGCAAAAACCCTTTTAGGACCCTTAAGTCCCTACCACTACCTAAATTTTTTAAGGGGCATAGGTGAAACGTGTTCTGCACTCAAAACAGAGAAATAGGAGTTTGAAATTTAAACTGTTCCTTAAAAGACCCAGTGACACACGCAGAGGTAATTTTGTATGGTTCCTCCTTCAATGGTTTTTGAAATATGCTTATTTTTTAGAGAGTAAAGAGAATCTAAGACTGCTCTATATATATATATATATATTTTATATTTATTTACTTATTTGCCTTGACTTTCTTTCGTCATAGCCACCATCAAACATTTTTTATACATCTTTTATAATTTATAATTCAATTTTACAAATTTCTAAATATTTTAATAATTCACTAATTAATTTTGAATCACTTAACAAAAATTTATTATTAACAGTAAAAGTTTTAATCACATCTAATATTTCACTATTGAATTTAGATCTTTCTAAACTATAATTTATGCATTCAAATATAATATGATCCAAAGTTCCTTCTTCACCACATTGACATCTATCGTCGGATTTAATATTAATTTTGTACAGGTGAGCTGGACAGGTGAGTTTTACAATGATTACTTTTGATTCTGATTATAGTTGATATCATTTTGCGGGGCTCATTTCTAAACTATCTTTTCTTACTTAAATTTGGATGTAAGTCTGCTCTATATGTTTTAATATTTTGTATAAAAAGATAGAAAGTTGAAATGTTCGATTCTATGATAATCTAAAGAGCGTAAAATTGGTCCTAGAAGAAAGAAATTTGGTAAATAGGTAAATTTTTGTCACAAATTTTGAAAAAGATTTGTCAATTTTTGTGATCGTTAAAAGACTTGTTTTATTAGTAATAGATTATTAGTTGTAATTGAAAATCCAATTAAAATAATAAGAAATATTTGAATCTTATCATTTAACATCTGTCAATGCGTAAGCAAGATGCACTTATGTTTGTTTAGTACGAGAAGAAACGAGACAGTTAGTTTAACTGGCTGATAAGTTCGTCAATTTTGTAACACATAAATATTAAACTTCCAAATCGGAGTTTGAACTACTATAATATTTTGATTAGGTGTTTTTTGTATTTATATTAATTTTTTTTTGTATTTTTGTAATAAATATTGAAAATTTCTTTCGTTGAGCTTATTTCATACCTAGTTACATAAGTGTTCGTTTTATTTACATTTATAAATGTATGTTTTTTGGCAATAATAAAACTTTTTATGAAAAATTATGTAACAATACAAATGAACTACATGTTGGCGCTTCTATTTTGTAAATATCTAAAAGTTTACGGTATTTTAAGTTTAGCTTTAGTTCTGCGTATGACGTAATAGAAGAAATAAGTAATACAGGGTCTTTTTCTTTACTCGTAACAATCATATATCTGGTATATCACACATGTCACATCACACGAAGATTTAATTTTTGCTCAGATTGTTAATAATGCGACTTATTAACAAATAATTGAATATTTGTGATTCTGATAGCCAATTTTATCAATATGTAGAAATTAAGACCTTTTATTACTAAAAGTTTCATTGTTTGAAGTGTTGCATATCAATTAGGTGCGTCGGATTATATAGTTAAGATTTAAACCAACCAAGAACTTATTATAAATGGGTTTGTATCTTATCTTTTAATTTCTATAAAAGTCTTCTACATATTGATAAAGTGGGTTACTAGAACCTCAAATCTTTATATATCAAATACTAGCTGTCCCGGCCACGCGTTGCTGTGACTAACGTTTTTCTCATATTACATTACATAGCGCCATCTATTGAATATTTACTCAATCTAGTCAACAGAATATTTACTCAATCTAGTCAACAGATGTCGCCATATGTCATCGTTTGGAGCTAACAGATAATTAATAGACAATAGACAATTGAGATGTAAGGTATCCTATCTTTCCAGGTGGATCAAACTGCACACGGTGTACAAATTTGATTAAAATCGGTTAAGTAGTTTAGGAGTTATTCGCGGACATACACGGACAAACAACGTGACACGTAATTTATATATATTAAGATTATTTACAGCTATTTCAAAGAACAATCAAATTTCATTATTATGTCTGCCTTATCAGGGTTAAATAAAATAGACACTTATTATTCTTTGATATGACTTGATTATTTGACTACCAACAGCTACAAAACATTACCACAGCACTGACCGAATCAACAAATAACTGATCTATCCCACTACATGTTACGTCATAAATATGGCCGACCATTTCTAGTGCTAAAACTACAATTCAAATTTTTAATTACTATATCTCCGTCAATATTTAGATATTTAATAAAATAGAAACGACAATATACATTTATTAACATCAATTGAAAAATCGACTACTAAAAAATGAGGACACAAGCCCATTAAAGAGTTTATTATTATTTAAATATTTTAGTAAAGTTAAATCTATATACACGCCTAATATATATGCAACTATTTATACACTGTTTAAACTTTTATTTGTATTCAACTATTTTCAGCAGTTTTTGTGTAAATAATTAAACGTAAAAATCTTCTTTCGAGTTAAGATCATTTTTAATATCATATTTAAGGAAATGCATAAAGAAAGACTCTTTTAAATATATTTCTTAATTGTCACATATCATTATAGCAGAAGATATCTTTAGCAAATTGGTTTGCGTCCTGGGTATTTGCGTTCTAAGTGATAATGCACATTTAAATTAATAATATCTCGCTTTACAGCTGGTCAAAACATTTGAAACTTCGTAGTGAAATTAAGGACACTTATATTAACATCATATTTAAATTTCATCAAATTCTATAAAGCAGAACTAGTACAAAACAGAAAGACAAATTTAAAGAATTTCTTATTTCTTTTTATATGATCAAAGCAGGAGCTACTATAATTGACACGGGGTGTTTTTTCGATTCAAAGATGTCTGATTATCCAATGGGGTAACAGATTGTGATGATGTTAAAGGAATAAAGCTGCTACCATCCCCAGAAACGTTTCCAAAGTCAATCATTTTCATTTTTAGCCATTTTTCAACTTTACTGATCATTTTCTTATCAATGGTGTCTTTTATTCTTCAATATATGCTAATTTCTTTTGTGTACACCGCTATCGATATTTTTTAAAGATTTATTGTCGATAAAGAATGTAAAATACTATTTCTGATGATAAAATTAATGAATCTAATTTAATCTCTGTATTTTAAACACCCATACTCGTGTTTATAGATTGTTAATTACGTATTTCAAATGTTTACAAATGTATATATTGATTTAAGTGCTAATAACTATCGAAAGGTGATGCACTTAAATTAAATTTTAAAGAAAAAGAAAGGTTTTAGAAACTAAGTGTAATAGATTCGTTCCTTCTAGAAGCTGTTTGCAAGATGATAATTATTTTGTAGATTAAGGGCAAGAAATTTTAATTACTTTGTGTAGTTAAGGGATTGTGCAAGGATAGATTTGTATCACTACACGAAGAAGACAAATTTACTATATTATTTTTAAGATTCCACCAAAACTTAAAAAAGAAAGAAAACAGATTCTAATTCTTAATTATTAAATACTATATTCTATAAAATATAATAATTCTTTGATAAAAGAAAAATGTAATGGGTTTGTGTCCTCATTTTTTAATGGTCGATTGTTGTTAATAAATGTGTATTGGCGTGTCTATTTTATTAAATATCTAAATGTTGACGGAGATATAGCAATTAAAAGTTTGAATTGTAGTTTTAGCGCTAGAAATGGTCGGTTATATTTATGACGTAACATGTAGTGGGATAGGTCAGTGCTGTGGTAATGTTTTGTAGCTGTTGGTAGTCAAATAATCAAGTCAAATCAAAAAATAATAAATTTTCATTATATTTTATTCTTTATTTTTACAGCAGAGATTTATGAGCTGTAAGGTTGGTAACCTGTAAACTTGTCAGAGTTATGTCATGAATATGCTATCTCTTTTACGCTGTGTTGTATAAAACAGTTGGAATGTTGAATCCCTTTAATAATTAAAGAGACAAAATGACTTTTTTAATTGTTTATATCTCTTAACATATAAGGAGTTATTAACAAATAATTGAACATTTGAGGTTCTAGTAACCCACTTTATCAATATGTAGTACACTTTTATAGAAATTAAGACATAGGACGTTACAATATTGTTACGGATTTGCGGGCGTCTGAGTATATAGAAATTATGGTTATAAAATAATAACTGAAATTAGCAGAAAAGGTTGCGCATCCCTGTAGAAATATCTAGACATTTTGATAACGAAGCTGTTTACTCGTTGGCGCATAAGTTGATACGCGTGTTCTTGGACATAACAAAAACAACTGCATTTCGCGTATATCTGTTATTGTTTACATGCGAATGTTCTAGAATCAAATACTACACGTATGGACTGGAACGTCATGGAAATAGTCGGAAGGTCAAACAGCGTATTTGGATAATTATAGGAATATTCTAGAAAGTCAGAAGAGTCGTGATCAGGGGTAGTCTGCTGCGTAAACCGCTAATATAAAAGGAGCAAAGCATTGCGTCGCGAGTCAGTCTTTACATCAGCAGTCAGTCCGCAAGAAAACATCAGTCAGAGCAACTAATAAGTGAAATAATAAACAGTAAAAATTATAAAGTAGTTGTAGTTGTTTTGTGTTAATAAATAAAGTTTATAAAAGTGTAAATCCTTCTTCTTATTTTAATTGTGGCTATTTCTTAATTTAATAAGTTACAACGCGACTAAATAGTGTAAACAATTGCACCCGCTCGGCAATCAATTAAAAGAACCCCGTAGTCGCCAGAAAAATTGTAACATTTGGTGTCAGAAGTGGGATAGCTACAGTTACTACCGCTGCAGAGATAATTCCAGGAAGAAAAAACGGGAAAGTCTGAAACTACGTTTTCGAAGAGACTTCCAGAAACTTCTAGTCGGGATTTGCAGCAAGAAGGATTTTACGAAGAGGAAGGTTCGAGAAAAACAGAAATATTGACTTCGAAGAAACTCTAGAGAATTCCAGAACCTTCCAGAAAATTCCAGAGACTTTTAAAACAATTTACAACACATCACGCAACAAAAATGTAGGAAATGTTAAAAGAACTTAGAGAAATGATGCTAGTGCAGGCCGAAAACACTAAAGAACAAAATGCTGATTTAAAACGAGAAATGCGGGAACAGAATACTAAGTTAGAAAAATTACAAGAAACATCTAAAGAAGACATATGCGAGAAGTTTAATGCGTTCCAAATGCAGTTGCAAGCTGTAGAAGAAGCTTGCAGAGGATCCAGAAAGGAATTAGAAACGCGTATAAATGAAATAGAAGATAGTGTGACACAAAGTCTCCAATCGGTGACAATGCGACAAGAGCTGACGGAAACGAAAATTCAGGAAATAGAAGAACGCGTAGAACTCGTCCAAAAAAGTGGAAAGCAACTAGCAGGAGCGCAGTTAACACAACTTGCCGATAGAGTGCAAGTTTTAGAAAACTCTCAAGGTTGCGTCAACTCTACGATTGCGAAAACCAGCACTATCAAGCCAGCCCCCTACGATAGAACAATCTCTTGGCAGGAATATGAGGTGCAATTCACAGCCATAGCGGAGTTCAATGGCTGGAGTGACAGGGATTGTGCAGGCCAGTTAGCGGCCATGCTACGGGGTTCGGCTCTAGTCGCTTTCCAAAATATGAACCCGGACGAGCAGCGTAGCTATACGGCTCTTAAAGCAATGCTAAGCCAGCGGTATGGGGAAGAAAGTCTCGCACCTCTGTACTGGGCGCAGCTGGTGAACAGGAGACAAGCTGCAGGAGAAAGGCTGGCAGACCTGGCGACAGATATCGAGCGATTAGTAAACCGTGCTGCAGGCAAAGCCTCCAGGGAAATACTAGGAAATTGGGAGGTACAATACTTCGCTAACGCTGTACGAGAGCGCAGAATAAAGGAGGCCATTTTATTGGCTAAGCCGAAGAACATAAACGAGGCCCTGGCCGCTGCGCTTCAAATGGAAACTGTCAGCCATATTCCCGATGTGAGCCGTATAAGGAGCGCCGTCACTACATCTCCCTCTCATACCAGCCCTACTATGGACGATCTCCTTAGGCGATTGGTGGACCTCGAAGAACGAAACCGGCACCACTATAATCCAGGAATTTCAAGAGTTCGGCGATGGACTTACAACAGGGGAAGAAACCCACCTGTGAATGGTACAAGCTCGGAAAGAAGACCCTCGACATCGGCTGTCAATGCGAATCG
The DNA here is from genome assembly GCA_963678705.1 of Panorpa germanica. Lineage (NCBI taxonomy): Eukaryota > Metazoa > Arthropoda > Insecta > Mecoptera > Panorpidae > Panorpa > Panorpa germanica. The sequence continues at coordinate 5,860,154 of OY783208.1, read as the reverse complement.
GCAGTCGGGAAACGAGTCGCAGGCAGTGTAACAGGGACAACTCTGCCTGCTGTTCCGATCAAGAGTCCACACATTACAGCAGTCGGAACAATAGGAGGAGTAAATAGGGGACCAATTGTGATGGGATATATGGAAGACCGGCCATGCAAATTTTTGATTGATACTGGTGCTACGCAATCACTAGTCGGATTGGAATTCATTAGACGACAAGAATTTACGAAGCAGATCATTGCACCAGCAGCTCCCATTGTACTTAGCAATTACTGGAGATACGGCACCCGTTTCCGGAAAAATTAAATTAAAGATCAGGTTGGGCCACATGATCCGAGACTTTATATTCCTCGTAGCACCAATAGAGGAAGAATGTGTTCTGGGCTACGATTGGATGTCCTCAATAAACTGTACAATTTTTCCAAGAGCTAAAATTATACAAATAGGAAGAGACCGGCTTAAGTTGTTGAAAGATGACACTGAAGAAACTCTAAATATCAGAACGAGTATTACAAAAAACATACAGCCCTCAGAGGATAAAGAAGTGACCCTTCCGAACCACCTACAGGACGTCTATGAGAAGTCAAATAAAAATTTAACTCTTGAAGAATCTCATGACCTGAAGATGGTACTACAAGACAACCAGGACATATTTTCATCGGGAATAGAAGACGTGGGACACACGACATTAGTGCAACACCCAATAAAGGTAGGAGACGCTAGACCAATTAAACAACCTGCACGAAGACTGCCATGGGGACAAGAAGAGGAAGTTGACGCCATGGTGGATCAAATGCTGCGAGACGGAATAATTGAACCCTCAACAAGTCCGTGGGCGTCACCGATAGTACTAGTAAAGAAAAAAGACGGAACGAAGCGATTCTGCGTAGACTACAGGAGATTAAACGATGTCACGCTAAAGGATGCGTACCCGTTGCCTCGTATCGATAGCCTTTTTAGTGTATTAAACGGGTCTAAATACTTCTCCACTCTTGATCTCCGGAGCGGATATTGGCAAGTGGAAGTAAAACAAGAAGATAGGGAGAAAACAGCGTTCACGACCGGGAAAGGTCTATGGCAGTTTCGAGTAATGCCTTTTGGTCTATGTAATGCCCCCGCAACATTTGAACGATTAATGGATAGCGTCTTAAAAGACTTACCTCCGGGAACATGCCTCGTGTATCTGGACGACATAGTGGTGCTTGGCAAAGATGCTAGAAGCCAAATAGATAATTTGAAAAACCTTAAATTAAACCCAAAGAAATGCAACCTATGTGCCGAGCAAATAAGATATCTGGGACATGTCGTCACTAGAAATGGAGTATCTACGGACCCGGAAAAAGTGAAAACTATTCAGACCTGGCCGACACCCACCAACCTGTCGGAAGTGCGGAGTTTCCTTGGGTTATGTGCTTATTACAGAAAATTTGTTTCAAACTTTGCGAAGATTGCAAAACCGCTGTATGAACTTACGGAGAAACCAACTACGAAGAGGCGACCCATTGTGTGGACACCATCATGTGAAGACTCGTTCAACCAATTAAAGGGAAAGCTTACAAATGCCCCGGTCCTTGCTTTTCCCCAACGTGTAGGCGAATTTATATTGGATACAGACGCATTGCATACGGGAATGGGAGCAGTACTTTTACAAGTACAACAAGGCGAAGAACACGTAATAGAATACTTCAGTAGGGTATTCTCGAAGGCCGAACAGAATTACTGTGTTACGCGAAAAGAACTTCTGGCAGTCGTTAAAGCTCTAAAACAGTTTAGACACTATTTGTGGGGCCAGCCATTTCGAATTCGTACCGACCACGCTTCGTTAACCTGGTTAACAAATTTTAAGGAGCCTGAGGGACAACTAGCACGTTGGCTACAACAGATAAGCGAATACCACTATAAAATCGAGTACCGGCCAGGACGCTGATGCATTGTCTAGAAGACCGTGCGAAACCAATGGATGTGAAAGCTTCGAGAACAACAGAGAAAGGTAGGATAAGTTGCAGTTCTAGAAAAGGGTGGAAGATTTATTTATTACCTGATTACAAAACGGAGGAGTTCCGGAAAACCAACGTACCATGATCTATGGCAATCATTGGTATCACTACGAAAACACATCCTGCAGCAACAAGTAAAAAAGTTAGCCATTCCGCAAATAGGTTGCGGACACGATCATTTGACGTGGGCACATGTAGAACGTCTGCTGAAATACGTGTTCTACGATTTGGAGCTCAACATTCAGGTTTATATACCAGAACCAGTAACAACCGTTCCCGTAAGATACTTGACGGGGGCGAAGGCTAAAACCGAAGAAACTCAAGTAACAGTGAATAATGATTCGCCTTTACCTGCAGATAGCTCAATTCAAAGGACTGATCAAGCAGAAGATGAACTGGGTTACATCGTAGGTGAAGCACAGAAAGAAGATGAAGATTTGGCACTCATTGCGGCATGGAAAAAGACAGGAATTAGACCTCAATGGCCAGAGGTATCAGCCTATAGTCGTGTAAAAGAATATTGGTCTATGTGGAACTGTTTAGAACTTCACGATGGAAGGCTATATCGGTTGTGGCATTTTGTAGACAACAGGCCACCCATTCAACAACTGATAGTACCTAATAAACTAGTCCCAGATATATTGAAACAAGTACACGATAGTTTCTCAGGTGGACATTTCGGGGTGCATAAAACACTAGAGAAGATACGGCAAAGGTGGTACTGGTTACGGAGCCTCAGTAAATCGCTGGTGTCGAAATTGTGACACTTGTACGGCCAGTAAAGGACCCCGACAGAGAAATCGAGGACCGATGCATACCTACACCGTGGGAGCACCGTTCGAAAGAGTTAGAATGGACATTTTAGGACTACTGCCACGGAGCCGTACCGGCAATAAATACGTGTTGATCGTGGTGGATTACTTTACCAAATGGCCTGAAATACTTCCTATCCCGAATCAAGAAGCGATTACAGTTGCAAAAGTCTTTGTGCAAGAAGTAGCATCGCGTTATGGAGTTCCTCAAGAGCTACATTCGGATCAAGGAAGAAATTTTGAAGCCGCCGTATTCCAACAGATTTCGAAACTTCTAGGCATGCATAAAACCCGAACTACACCATTACATCCGCAGTCGAACGGCATGGTTGAGAGACTAAATCGGACGATAGAGGAATACCTGTCGAAATTTGTCCATACTAACCAAGACAATTGGGACGAGTTGATACCTCTGTTTCTACTGGCATATCGGTCAGCGGTGCACGAAGCAACACGGCAGACTCCAGCCGCTATGCTAATGGGACGTGAACTCAGGTTACCCTGTGACCTGATGTACGACCTCCTCCCGAAAGAAAGTTTATGGGCAACGAAGAATACTGCGAAATCCTAGCGCAAGAATTAGAAGAGATCCACAAGTTTGCAAGAGAACGCCTTCAGTTAGCGACCGATCGCTCGAAAACGCGTTATGATTGTGGAAAACAAAGTCAGCGCTTTTCCAGAGGTGATGCGGTATGGCTCTACTATCCTAAGAAGAAGATAGGACAAAGCCCTAAGCTACAAGCCAAATGGGAAGGACCGTATTTAATATCGGCTGTCATTTCGGACGTGATCTACAAAGTGCAGAGATCAGCCCGAGGAAAATGCATGATTGTTCACCGAGACCGACTCGCAAAGTACGAGGGTGAAAATGCTCCGGATTGGGAACTAACTGATTCAGCCGCCCGATGAAAATTACAAGCTCTCGGGACGAGCGCTTTAAAGAGGGGGAAAGTGTTACGGATTTGCGGGCGTCTGAGTATATAGAAATTATGGTTATAAAATAATAACTGGAATTAGCAGAAAAGGTTGCGCATGCCTGTACAAATATCAAGACATTTCGATAACGAAGCTGTTTACTCGTTGGCGCATAAGTTGATACGCGTGTTCTTGGACATAACAAAAACAACTGCATTTCGCGTATATCTGTTATTGTTTACATGTGAATGTTCTAGAATCAAATACTACACGACAATACTACTATGGACTGAAACGTCATGGAAATAGTCGGAAGGTCAAACAGCGTATTTGCATAATTATAGGAATATTCTAGAAAGTCAGAAGTGTCGTGATCAGGGGTAGTCTGCTGCGTAAACCGCTAATATAAAAGGAGCAAAGCATTGCGTCGCGAGTCAGTCTTTACATCAGCAGTCAGTCCGCAAGAAAACATCAGTCAGAGCAACTAATAAGTGAAATAATAAACAGTAAAAATTATAAAGTAGTTGTAGTTGTTTTGTGTTAATAAATAAAGTTTATAAAAGTGTAAATCCTTCTTCTTATTTTAATTGTGGCTATTTCTTAATTTAATAAGTTACAACGCGACTAAACAGTGTAAACAATTGCACCCGCTCGGCAATCAATTAAAAGAACCCCGTAGTCGCCAGAAAATTTGTTACAATATATTTTCTAAGAGATGTTCTAGACGTAATCGTTAGTGCGGTCATTCCCTTTTTGGAAAATCACACATTGGAACTTTAATTTGGTGTTAGTCACATTGAAATGTTAATTTTATTATTTGTCATTTTCCTTCCTGTGACAAATTTGTTCATGCAAATGACTAAATCCCAATTAATTAATATTTTGTGGTTTGAAATTCCCCGGGCCTCGTTTTTTTTCGAGTCTTCCTCTCAGGAAATTTGAGGTTGTTAAAAATGAACGGATGCAAAATTAAATAAAATAATTAACCAAAGGAAATGCGTCAGTAACCCGATGAAACCCAATGGCAAAACGTTTCAGAAAATAAGAAGTGGAATTAGTTAAAAGAGCCTCGCGCGTCTAAGCAGCATCTATTAAGACTACAGTGTGGAAAAAGTGTGTATAAAGTGCTTGAAAGTGTGTTAAAGAAGAAGAATAACAGTTTACTTTATAGAATAGTTTTTGGTATCTAAATCAAAATGAACGGTTTAAGGATTTGTCTGTTTATTGCATTTCTTGCTATTGTAAATGTTCAGGCTTTCTTTCATGGCACATTTCTTTCGTTTGATGATTTAAACATATTAAAATCTATTCCAGACGCTTGGTACGTTGAAGACCCAGCGATTGTGATAGACATTTATGTGAGTAGTGTAAACGCTGATAAGATAAAAACCGGTGCTTTTAAAGATTTTGTCAATGTCAAAGAGCTGGAGCTAACAGGGAGATTAGCCACCATAGAGGACAACGCCTTCCCTGGATTGGATAAATTAGAACGCATAACACTAAGTGAAGCTGGTATTCAACACATCGGCCCTAAAGTGTTCCATGATTTAAATAGTTTGAAGTGGTTAGACTTGGCAAGAAATGAAATTAGGGAAATACATTTAACTAACTTAACAATGTTGGCAAAACTGAATTTATCCCATAATGCAATCACAGAATTAAGTCATGACACTTTTGTAAACTTAGAGAACGTGAAATCTATTGACTTAAGTGAGAATAAAATCCGTGTAATAAAGAACGGGTCGTTCGACGATTGTCCAAATCTTGCTACTATAAATTTGAATAAAAATCAGATTGCAGATATTGAACTACTTGCTTTGGTAGACGTGCCTAAGTTGGAAGTATTGTTGTTAACTCATAATAATTTAACGACAGTAACAGTGCAAGAGTTGCCGAATTTAAAGCTCTTAGATTTGTCATTTAACAAAATCACATTTCTTGAAGAGGACACTTTAATGCAGTTGCCTGAATTGTTTGACATCAGGTTGGATCATAACTCAATAACGAGAGTAGATAAAGATTATTTTGTGAACACACCTAAATTAAAATTTTTAGACTTAGATTTTAATTTATTAAAAGAATTTCATTTACCTGATGAATTAGAGAAGTTAGGCTATGTCTATCTACAACACAATAAATTACAGTCCATAGAGTTATCAGCTGCAACCCAAATAAACATAAAGGTACTAGATTTAGGTGACAACAACTTGACTCACCTTAACGAATCGTTTCAACATTTAATTAACATTCAACAATTGTATAAACAACAACAAACTCAAAAGTTTTTCTCTGTGTATACCGGGTAGTTTAACAAATTTGGTGTTACCTCACAATGAACTTCATCATTCACTGGATAAATTCTGTGGCTCTGTGACTCAAGGGCAGCTGCGAAGAGTAGATTTATCTGATAACGCAATTACAGAATTAAATAACAACAGTTTTGGAAACTTGCCAGAGCTGGTTTATATTGGGATGAATAATAATAAAATCCGTTCAATAAAATCTGACACATTCTCTGGTTGTCCCAATCTAACTCAATTGTTTTTGTATGACAATCAGCTGACAGATATTAAACCAGACGCATTTAGGGACCTCCATAAATTGGAATGGTTAATTTTAAGGAACAACAATTTAACGACGATAACGTCAAATCATTTCAAAGGGTTGACGAGTTTAGGGGGATTAGATTTATCAAGTAACAATATCACATCCCTTGATCCGTTTCTCTTAAACAATTTGACGGAATTGACTCACATTAGGTTCGACAACAATTTAATAACGAGTTTACCTGAAAGATTCTTCAACAACACGCCTAAGTTAGAATATTTAGACTTTAATTTTAATTTGTTAAAAAAATTTCATTTGTACGATAACTTAGTCCATCTGACATATGTCTTCTTAGCACACAATGAAATAGAGTCCATCAAATTATCAGCTGTAGTTCAGAATAACATCAGTGTCATACATTTAGACTACAACAACTTGACTCACCTGGACAAATCGTTTCAACATTTAATTAACCTTCGACAATTATCGTTAAAGCGAAACAAAATTCAAAGTTTTCCTCTGTGTATACCGGGTAGTTTGACATATTTAGATTTATCTCACAACGAACTTCATGGGATAGCACTGGATAAATTCTGTGGCTCTGTGACTCAAGGGAAGCTGCGAAGAGTAGATTTATCTTCTAATCAGTTCACATCTTACAACTTGACCTACACCAACAAATCTTTACAAGAAACGCAACCAGATTTGAACCAAATTAATTTAAGTGTTAATTTCTTGAATGCCGACTCAGTGAAACAAATTGAAGATTTTGAGCTGGGTCATGTAAAACTTCTAAAAATTGAGCCACAGCTAAAAGATGACGTCAACATCAATCTTAATGAGAACATGAATGGGGAGGGAAACACAACATGGATCGTGGTAACTTCGGCTGCACTGGCTGTTGCAGTAATTGCAGGTTAGAATTACAAACCTATTTATTTTAATTGTAGAATAGGTAACCCTCCTAACAATTAACGGTGGCCTACAATCTTAATTCAGGGAGAGTTCAGAAAGTGGGGATGACATGCGTTTTATGTTCCAGGCCTATGTTTTCCTACTCTTAACATTCTCGTAGCTATTTTGTGCTATATTACTTATTATTCTCTGGTGCACAACTTCCCTTCCCCCGTACCCCCGTAGTAAATATTCAGGGGCACCACATTTTGACATTATTCCGTTCGGGAAAAGTTTCTCGCGAAATTTACATCGTAGCACGGTCCTGTAGGAACCGAATATTTGGACTTGTCTCACTAATGAACTGCACGATCGATATATTTTAATTAAAATGTAAAAAATACAACTTTAAAATATGTTTTCACAGTCCGATTTGAATCATTTCTAATCAAAACGGAAATGCGGTATCAGATCCGCTCCGTGCGTCCACCGGACAACGAACACAAACCGCCATTACGCAGCTAACGTGTAAGGGTGCTCTCACACTAGTTCAAAATACTTGCAGCGTCCGAGTTATGCAGTAGGGTGTGGTCGCATTTATTTGAAAAAGTGTACTAATGCGAAACAACTCCAATTCTCGTTACTAAAAAAGTCGGCATCGCTAGTAGACAGTTCCAGTGTGAGAGCAGCCTCAACAAACACGCTGCTCTGGTTCCTTCGTAGGCCCGGTCTGCCTTACAGAGGATCCGGATGTGGACAACCTCATGATCTCCCTCTCACTCCACTTCCACTTACATGACTGAAATTTAACAAAAGTTAGGACCAACGTAATTTAAGTTTATTAAATAAATTTTTAGTTGAATTTTTTCAAATTAATTTTATGATAATATTTTAAAACTTCATTGATGTATAGATTACGTAACATATATATATAACTTAGATAACATATCATAATATGAGTGAAATAATTAATTAAAATAGAATATAAATTTTAGATATTTTAAGCGCACCACACTTTTATTATTATAATACGGCTAAAATGTTTTTCTCTTCCATTAATTACTTCATTCACTTGAAACAAATTAAAGATTATTTTATAAAAATCATTTTCCATTTAATTTTAATTTTCTTTTTAGTCACTTTAGTTATCAAAGTAAAACGTGGAAAAGAAAATAAAAAATCTTTTGTATTTATTATCTAGTGCAAGCATTGGACGTGTCATTTCTTTCCGGTTGCAATTTATCCATCAGCAGAGCATATTGTCGCACTATACGAAGAGCTTATCAGGAATCATGGTGAGAAATAGCCTCCATGATGGATCGTACTGGAATTACGCGCACGTGTCTATTCAAAATGGAATCACAACCAATTTGTGAACAACGTCATAATAGTTCACCTGTCAAACATCCAATGGGCTTGTGGTCTGTGTCTTAGTTTCTATAAAGCTGTGGAATCCTACCTTTATTTTAATGTGCCAGGTGTATGTTTATATTCTTTAATAATTATACTTGCAACTCAGGCGGCAACGCAAGGGGCGGCATAACTAGCGACATCAAATTACAACATTTAAAAAATTAATTCATGATTTGCTGCACGCCACTGCCTATGCGCTGTTGGTGTACTTTGATTTTCGTTTCCAGTGCAGGACCACCGTTACAGAAACCCACTTAAGAAAAGTGCAGCAAAGAATTTCCAGCCGAACTGAAGTTAGCGCCGGAACGACCATTTGATGATTTTGATAAATTTACAAAAAACCTGCTCAATTAAATTCAGGACGTAGCCCTTAATTCTCTAAGAGAGTCAATTCTTTCCCTCGCTACCTCACGCTGCCCATCCCCAATTCACGAATTTACTAAAGCTAAAGCTAGGAGGGTTGAACTGTAGCAGATCATCATTTCAAAGTTGTTTTTATTTTTAAGATGTAAATAGCGTTTGTAGATTTTGTGCTGTTTCCCCTTAAATCGCAATCAAAGTTCATTTTAAGGAAGAAACATTTAAGGGGCGGCGTTTTGAAGACTTGCATCACCCTGGGATAATCCACTGCACTGCATTTTAACAGAAAACCAAATCATCCCCAACATAAACAAACATTCCACCTGAAAACATCCGGAAGAGACAACGACGACCTATTTGCGACACTTGTCATAAAGAATTGACATTCGAACACCTGCTACTGCGTGTAATACATTTTACCACTAGACGGCAACATTCCTGGCCTACTTTATGACAATGGCACTAATATTAACAAACTATTAAAATGTTTACAGGACACAAAATTAACAAATAAAACAGAAAAAGGATCTGTGCAATTAAAATGTCCTAAAACTAAATTAAATAAATTAGGAAAATCTGCAACATAAATGAAAATGCTTGCGTGAATTTAAGGTTTATTTAACATAATTAAAAGTACCTGTTTAGTAAACTATGTTACCTAATACGTTTTGTGACCTATTTTGAGTAGCCTTGGGTTCTTCCTTTTTCAAAGAAATACAGTTTGGTGTGTTTTTGTTTTGCAAAGACTTAAATTTATTTTTATATTAGCCTTAGTTTTGAGCGCTGTACCCCCTTAAGACATTGTGTCCAACAAATTCAATTCATCGCGTAAACCGAACTATGATAACGTTATCAACGAATTTGCTGTAGAACCAAGCAAGAAAGGAACCGGAAATCACACTTTGGAACCGTGCTCCAGTGAGACGCATACGAAATTATATTTTGTGTGAATCATTTTTCTTCAATTTCATTTATTCATGATTTTTTGTTCGATTTGAAAAATCAATTTTGTTCAAATAATTCAATGACCTGACATTCTCATACCCCGTGGTACCTCGGGTTAGGAACGCACAAACGTTGGTGCGTTGTTCTTGATACAATTTGCTGTTGTTTTTTATGTAAAATATAAGTAATATAAGAACATAAATATTACGAATATGTAGAACTTAAATAAGTATATATAAAATACTTTTTGTATTAAATTTACCGCCATTATGGCTCCAAGAAAGTGACGGTGGCGTAAAGAAGCCTAAGCGTATTACAGTAGAAACGAATAATAACTTGTGGCCTTGAACCTGGCGGTATTTCGCTTGGTTTGTGACAATATTTCATCTATTTTTTATTGTATTCATTATTTTGCTAATTTCTTCTTGTTTTATTAATTTGATGACGTGGACCTGTGTCCAGGGCTCGGAGGGGCCTTCAGCTCAAGCCGTTTTGTAATTTAGTTTTGCAATAATGGACCATTCTAACTTTTTGGTGATTTGGAATCTATTTTGCATCGGCGGTAAACGTGAGAGCGAATAAGTTGTTATTTTTGTGTTTTGAAACACCGCACGGACCTGATGTCTGGGACGCCATAGTTTTTGGTATTTTATTAATTTCTATTCGTGCGGTGTTCTCTTTATTTTAGGTTTTGCTTATTCCATTAATTACTCATTTTGTTATCATCAACGCAAAAAGGATTTTTATTGGTTTTCTTTCCAGTTATCATTATTGGGATAAATCTAACATCTCTAGATGCAACATTTTATGGATTAAATTGTTACTTAACTTTACTAGTGAATCCATTATTTATTTAATCCTAGTTCTTGCTCATTGTCACCCTGGTTAATCACTGATCCGGCCCATCTGATACCTGATAAATATGTCATGAAGGAATTACATCCACATGGTTTCTTCGTTGCAAACTAAATCCCTCAAACAAACCAGTACTACCTTAAAGAAACAAGATGCGCTACGGACGGTTTGTCGGCTATAGTTTTATTAATTAGTAGGAAAGAGACCTATATCGTAATCATTAGAAACATAACACATTCATGTACACGACGCATGCGACCTTTTAATGCTCTGAATTATTGAATAATTTTCGGGTGGTCGCTGAAACCTTAGATTTGAAATGGACTGTCTGATTTGGTACCTTGAAAGAGAAATATAATATTTCTTGTTATTACGAGTGATTTGTTGTTTTACACTAAAACGATGATTCTACTAACTATATCTATTGTATTGCAACGATAGGTTGGAACTAGGTAATAATGATATACACTATGTTCTACGACATCGATGGGTTCTACTAACTATATCCATTGTAAATAAGTTTGCTAGTACAAGGTTACCCAGTAAACATTTTGGAGTAAATTCCACTTAATTTCTATTACATATCATGAGTTTTTTGTCTGGAACGTGTTCGTTTTCTATTCAGTCGTTCATAGGAAAGGCCCTATTTATGAGCTACAGACATTGCAACGACGGTTCACTGCTGAATTTAAAGCGGAGTCGGTTTATGATTTATGACCGGAGTTATAAATTATAATTTATGCCCTGCAGTGATTGGTCAGGGATATTACAATAAAATTAAGCGGGAAGTTTAAACAGAGTATTTATTTTGTAAAATAAAATCGATTTTTATTAGAAAACAAATTTATAATGAAAAAAACAATAACTTTATGTAAGAATTTTATTAAAATTTTATTAAATTTAATTTATTTACAGCATTATTTTTGATCAATTGTTAATATAACATTAGTCTACATTGTTAAACATTAAATAATCATACACTAACTATTCTATATACTTGAATATACACTGGGCTTGAACTTTAGCTTTAGTTTTATCTAGGAGACAGTTTCTGAAAATGAAATTACATGTACTTTACATATTTATATAGTAATAACTCTTATAAATAATATCTTGTAAGGATACCATTTTATTTACCAGTAATCAAATCAAATCAATAGATCAAATCTTGATTTGTAATTAAGTTCTTCTTATTTCTCCTTACAACAATTTTTGGGTACCGTCTAATTTTGTGTCTGAAATATAAGAGAAAAATTAAAGCAAATTTCTGAATGAAAAATGTTGAAATATATGTAGATGAAGAAACGTATATAAGATGATTCATAAAATGGCGACTGAATATATATGTATAACTTACCAAAAATTTAATTTAAGAAACTTATAATTTCTTTGAACACTATTTTATATTATTGTTTTTTTAATGCAGTATTAAAACTGATTAAGAACATATATTATTTCACAAAACTATCAAAATATTACACAAAGAAACTTAGTAACTGACAGGACTCTAGGACCAGAGATAATAGCTAGGACGAGCATTTGTTATCGCTAGTTGGCGCTACTTGTTCCACTTCAGGGGTATAAAACTTAATGGAATTGTACTATTAGAGTTTGCAAAATATAAATATTTAAATTAAGAAATAAATTGATGTAATCTTTAGTACGGATCGTGATTTTTTTAATGAATATTTTTCATCTTTAACAATTCTGGTTATATTATTTTTTTACATTATTCTGGTGATTCAAAAATCTACGATCGGCAGGTCTGCGTTAGGTTTAAAAGCTCTGTCTTAACAACGCTGGATAGATATTCGGGGATGGAGGGAGACAGCGTCTGACTATTACCATTAAAGAAATATTTGTTGAAAAAGAATAGCATATACTTTATACATACTGTCCTGAACGAAATACTTTACAAGTATACAAGTGTAACGGTGAAAAATATATTTTACTTGTATTTTTGCATCTCGTTTCTCTCTTACTGAAATGAAAATGAATTTAACAAAAATATATGGATGGGTGAAAGAAACAGAAATACTTAATGAATGATGTTGGAAAAAGAAAGAATATTATTATGAAGAAATTCTAACACTAACACAAAATCTGTGACAGGTAGAGAATGAATTTTAACTAAATGCGACTTTTGTGTACCACTTTTGAACTATTAACGAACTTGCTAATACTACATACATCAGATTTTATTTCACAAAATCTTGACAGGTAGGGAATAAATTTTAACTAAAATTGGTTTCTGTGTTGTTGCTTCGAACTTGTAAAGCGTTAGAATAAAATTGTACGAGTGTCTCGAACTTCACCAAATAGGGCACTTCACCAAATTGTTTACTGGGTATATTGAATATATTTAATACACATCTGCGGCTATGTTAATGATGGAATAATTCTAATTTCCAAACGTGAACTACTAATTACTATAGCGAAGTGTTTTGCTTTAAACCATTTGGGCGGTAACAATATTTGGAATAGCGGAATGCTTTTTACTAGAAACAACTAGGCAGCGGTTTGGTTGTATTAACTATTTGTATTAAGTATAAGTTTATTTGTCGTATTTTATATTTATTATATTATTAGCATATGGTGGTTTGCAGATTGTTACGACTTTGTCCGGAAATTTTAATTTTATAATGTTTCAATAATAATGTCACCCTGTATTTACTTAATATTAATTATATTTTTAAATGAATATTTTGCTTAGACATTAGCAGCACATGTTATTTTTATTGAAGTTAAAATTATTTCATTAAGACTTTATACTTATACACGGTGTCCAGAAAGGGTATCGGGTATTTGTAAGTTCAATGAAACAAAAATTATTTGTATGCAATAAAAAAGTTTATTGTTTATTATTAGCATATGAATTGGAGAATTATTTGGAAAAGATGACGTTATCCAAATGATGACCGTTACGTTGCTGGCACTCTTCTAAACGGAAACGAAGATTGGCGATAACACGTTGACACATAGCTATCGATATTGCTGCCATTTCTGACCTGATGTTTTGCTTTAACTGGGTTAGATTCGTCGGATTGTTTTGATAAACCTTACTTTTAAGGTATCCCCATGCAAAATAGTCAAGCGGGCTAAGGTCGGGGCTTCTGGGAGGTGGGGCAGTTGATGTTACCCCTTCGCGAAATGACTTTATTAGGGAATAACTCGTTAACAACTTCCATTGAGTTATTTGAGGTATGGCAAGTGGCCCCATCTTGCTGGAACCACGTTCTTGAGTTGAAACCTGCAAACTCCTGCAACTCTGGGACCAAAAAATTTCGCCTCCTAGGTCTTTAGTTAACGTTGTAAGCATGCTATGTCATTGTTGAATGTAACTTATCTTCTGCAACCCATTGAATGCATGGCTCTAGTGTGGCCCCCTTAAGGCTCCTAATAAAAACGTTATATAAATTTTATAAAGGAGTGTCTAGACTATCTCATATTAAAATTTGAGCCTCCTAGGTCTTTATTGTACCTTACAGTTAACGTTGTTAACTTTGAATCACCATTACGATAATACGCTCGTACGCAAAATGCGCGATGCATCCCCGAGTACTGTTCCATCGTGACTAAAACTCCACAGAATGGCGGACGCCACGAACCCCTCCCCGCACCCTTTAGACGCCCCGTTTCGAATATGGCGCGAAAACAAATACCCGATACCCTTTCTGGACACCCAGTACTAGAGTTTACTCCCGTTGCAATGCAAAGTCTTTTTGGTGTGTATGATTTGAATCCAATGAAATAGTTCGTAATGGCCTTGTGACCTATGTCTTAATTTCTATAAAAGTGTACTATATATTGATAAAGTGGTTTACTAGAACCTCAAATGTTCAATTATTTTTTAATAACTCCTTATATCTTAGGAGATATTAACAATTAAAAAAGTCATATTGTCTCTTTAATTATTAAAGGGATTCAACGTTGTACACATTCCAAATGCATGTGCCATCAGAATCCTTGTGTAAGGTTACCAACCTTACAAATCATAAGTCTCTGCTATATGTATTTATATATCAAAATATCAAATATTATTTACATCTATTTCAAGGAACAATAAAATTTCAATATTTTGTCTGCCTTAGCAGGGTTAAATAAAATAAAAACTTAGTATTCTTTGATTTGACTTGATTATTTGACTACCCACAGCTACAGAACATTACCACAGCACTGACCTACTCAACAAATAACTGACGTTAAAATGCATTTCACGTCATACAAATATGGCCGACCATTTCTAGCGCTAAAACTACAATTCAAACTCTTAATTGCTATATCTCCGTCAATATTTAGATATTTAATAAAATAGACACGCCAATACACATTTATTAACATCAATTTCAATCAACAATTTAAAAACCGACCACTAAAGAATGAGGACACAAGCCTATTACATTTCATATTTAAGTCTATTTTTAAATTGTAATAATAAACTCGCACAATAATAAAATAATTTTTCAATTTATCAAAATAAAAAAATATTTTCAATTGATGTGGTATTTGACCAACTTTTTTTCAAAATTTGGGATTTTTTTTGCGATTCGGATATAAGTTACCAAGGCTAGCCTATATACAAAATTTCACACAATTAACACAATTTTTACTCTCGGCAAATACTGCCTCCGTGCCCCCAAATAAAATTTTGAAATTTAAATTTTTTTTTATTAATAATATACTTAATTATTCGAGAACCCAGAATATGAACTTTCTCCAAAGTTCCGTATTGGACCCCCGAATTTCTTCAACCCCCCTTTTTTCAATTTTTGAATTACTAATTTTTGAGAAATGTCAGCATTGAATACCTTAATACACATGCAAAATTTCAACTTTCTATCTTTAACGAATTAAAAGTAATACAGCAAAACAGGGCTCACTTTTTTTCCAGTTTTTCCAAAATTACGGGGTTCCAGGAAATTCAGGGAAAAATCCAGGGACGCCAAAAGTCTTATAATTTTTTTCTCTACGAAATTTTCAAAAACATTGACGGAGCCGTTTTCGCGCTGCCATACAAAATTCGAACCAAACATATAAGAATAGAAGCATACATTTGGAACATTATAAATAAGAAGTAATTTGTAGATAACGGTAGTTGTCACGACAGACTCACATTACTCACTTATTAACTAAATTAAACACACGGACAACGCCGGGCAATACAATCAAAACACGATGATAAGTCCCTACTATCAGACTTCTAAAACTCAAATCACAACTTCAGTATTTTTCTTTGGTCATTTCTTATAATTTTTTCTTTTGTTTTCTAATTCTCAATCTCAAACCAAACCCTTCAATAATTCAATAAATATTCAACATCCAACATCAATCAACAAACAACAACGAAATCGAAATTGTCAAATTAATAGAATTATTTATTTCCGAACAAAATTTGGAACACAGAGAACTTATATATAAAATGAATTATATTTTATGTGTGAGAGCTAATTGTGAAACATAAAATTGTATTGAATTGTGAGAGTTAAACTTAATTTTATTATTATCAAAATTTTAATTTTAATTGTATTAAATTATTATTTTATTGAACGAAATGTTCCTTAAATCAACTTTGCACCGGGCCTCTCTTTTGTTCACGCCGGCACTGACTAATTCATTTAAAATTGTTTTAAAGATTAAAAACTTTAAGTCAAGCCATGGCATCTAAAACGGAAACTTGTAGAAAATGTTTATCAAAATGACCGCAATTAAAAATTATCGAAATAATGAACCAACGGAAGTGCGAAACCGTTGGGCTATAGGACAAACGTTGAAGCGTGTACACTGTCTGTTGATCACTAGAAAAGTTGATAGAAATTACTTTGTCTTTCAATTTGCCGCAGTTCTGAAATTCAGACCGCGTGGCCCCTAGAAACGGCTCTGCTTAAGTAAGAAAAGCGGTAAAATTCATAAAAAGTGTTTGATTGAAAGAGCGCGTATAATTTGTGGACCCTAAGGGTACGCCTAAGTACAGGGGCGCTTTTAACAGCCCCTTGCTTCAAACGAACTAAAATAATCAACTTTTTACCATTTGACGCATTCAGACCCCGGTTCATTAATTTTCATAACACGTGCGGTGCATTTTCATAGAAATCAACAAATTCAGACAACAATTCGTCTTGAAACAAAAATTAATAACCGGCTCTTAATTCTAATGAGCATTTGTCCTTTAAATTTGTATTAAAGTTAGGAATAATTTTAACAGTGTAGATGATAACCATAACTGCGTTTTACAGGAACATTATTCC
Organism: Panorpa germanica; assembly: GCA_963678705.1. Classification (NCBI taxonomy): domain Eukaryota; kingdom Metazoa; phylum Arthropoda; class Insecta; order Mecoptera; family Panorpidae; genus Panorpa; species Panorpa germanica. The sequence continues at coordinate 5,843,180 of OY783208.1, read as the reverse complement.
AGAAATTCGTACAAAAATAAAATATGTTAATGGGGAAGTGTCCCATGTCTTAATTTCTATAAATCTGTGCTATATATTGATAAAGTTGGCGACCAGGACCGCACGTATTTTAGGAGTTCATTAACGAAATTAAAGTTAAGAAGTTAAGTTCCATTGCCGCCCCCTCTTCACGCCCATGCGTTGCCAACTCGTTCGTACAACTAAGTATGAAAGAGAGGCACAAAGGAACTAGTGAAACGTCAGTTATTACTTACAGGTGTCACGTGCAACACATAAAGTTTTGATATTATGATTTTATATTAGTCTGCAGATTTAAATACTAATCGATATGTTCTTTCCTGTGCAAATTTGTGCAATGCAATAAACAGCAAAGTACATTCAGTTATTATTTTGTGGTTCGGAAGGCACGGGGCTCGCCTTTGTTCGGGCCTGTCTTTAAGAAAATTTGACGTTATCAAAATAAGCAGACGCAAAAATAAATAAAATAATTAACCAAAGGAAATGCGTCAGTGATAACCCGATGGAACCCAATGGCAAAACGTTTCAAAAAATAAGAAGTGGAATTAGTTAATAGAGCCTCGCGTGTCCAAGCAGTTCACAGTGATCTTAGAAGAAGAAAAGTCAGTTTTATTGAATAGCTGTGATTTTATTAAAATTAAAATGTTCGGGTTAACAATAAGCGTGTTGTTTGTTTTTGTAAGGTGCGGGTAAGCTCAGATAGGCTATAATAACACATATATTTGGTTGGATGATGCAAACAAATCAACATCTATTCCAGACGATTGGGACGTTAAAAACCCATCGATTGTGACAAACATTAATGTGCGTAATGTAAACGTTGACAAGATAAACACCGGTGCTTTTAAAGACTTCATCAAACTCAGATGGCTGGAGCTAACAGGTAAAATAACCGCCATTGAGGACGACGCCTTCACTGGATTTTACAAATTACTTTACATAAATCTAAATGGAGTTGGCATTCAAGACATCGGCCCAAAAGTGTTCCATAATTTAAATAGTTTGAAGTGGTTAAACATGGCCAGTAATTAAATTAGTGAAATACATCTAACTAACTTAACACGGTTAACAGAACTAGATTTATCTAACAATAATATCACGGAACTAAGTGATGACACTTTTATAGACTTAAAGAACCTTAAAACTATTGACTTAAGTGAAAATAAAATCCGTGCATTAAAGAACGGGGTATTCAAAGGTTGTCCTAGTCTAACTAATTTAAAATTGAATACAAATCAGATTGTAAGTATTGAACGAAATGCTTTTAGAGACCTGTCTAAGGTGGAAGTGTTGTCCTTAAGTCATAACAATTTAACGACAATCATAAGAGATCAGTGCAGCGGGTTGGAGAATTTAAAGTTATTAGATTTGTCACATAACAAGATTACATCTTTTAATACGTTGGGGATGCCTGTACTGACTGAACTGACTGACCTCAGTTTGGAATATAACTCAATAACGACTTTTCTTCCATACATATTTTTTTACACACCTAAATTAAAATATTTAGACTTAGGATTTAATTTATTAAGGCCCGGTTCTATGGTTCGTCTTACTACCGAACTAAATAGCTAACTCCCGAATTAAACGAAAAATGGGTTTTATCATCAAGGGTTAACGCTAACTCGGAACTAAAATCGCGGAGTAAGATATCCCGTCAAAAATCAAGGTTTAAATATTTAACCCGGAGTAAGTGTGCAACAGAGATAAAATATCATGCTATCTCAGCCAGTTTAGCTATCATTATTATAATATTTTAGGTTATAATATTAAATTATTGTTTATTATGAATTTTGTGAGTGACCTTAATCAATTATCAATAACAGATGATGAGGAAGATCAGCTATTATACAAATATAGTACTAAGTTGAGAAATCCGTCATTTTTAAAACAATAATTAAACTGAATCTTGCATTCCCATGGATTTACAACTGTAAACAAATATTCGAATTTCTTAAAATATGGTTTACGTCTCTACTAACTAACCCGGGATTAAATTTGGATGATAAAACCCGATACAAAAATAAGTACCGAACTAAGCAACTCGGGGTTTCGTAACCCCGAAGTAAATAAAAAACCATAAAACCGGCCCTAAAAGAATTTATTTTACCTGATGAATTAAAAAAATTGAGCCGTGTCTTGTTACAACACAATCAAATAGAGTCAATAGAATTACCAGCCATAACTCAAATGAACATTGAGGTACTAGATTTAAGTGACAACAACTTGACTCACCTGGACGAATCGTTTTAACATTTAATTAACCTTCAAGAATTGTCATTAAAGAAAAACAAAATTAAAAGTTTTCCTCTGTGTATACCGGGTAGTTTAAATGATTTGGATTTATCTCACAATGAACTTCACGGGATAGCACTGGATAAATTCAGTGGCTCAGTGACTCAAGGGCATCTGCGAATAGTAGATTTATCTTCTAATCAGGTTACATCTTACAACTTGACCTACACCAACAAATCTTTATAAGATTTGCGCAACCAGATTTGAACCAAATTGATTTAAGTGTTAATTTATTGAATGCCGACACTGTAAAACAAATTTAAAATTCTGAGTTACGTCATTTAGCACTTCTAAAAATTGAACCCCAACAAAAAGTTGACGAAAAACAGATCACCATATGGATCGTGGTAACTTCGGCTGCACTGGCTGCTGTTGGTGTATTTGCAGGTTAGAATTACAATCTTATTTATCTTAATTGTAGAATAGGCAACCCTCGTAACAATTAACAGTGGCCTACAATCTTAATTCAGAGAGAGTTCAGAAAGTAGGGATGACATGCGTTTTATGTTCCAGGCCGATGTTTTCCTGAATTACTTATTTTATAATTTATATTTTTCTTAACATTCTCGTAGCTATTTTCTGCTATTTTAGTTATTTTTTTTCGTAATAAATATTCGGGGGCACCACATTTTGACATTATTCCATTCAGGAAAAGTTTCTCGGGAAATTTACATCGTAGCACGGTCCTGTAGGAACCACGTGTCCTGTAGGTCCACGTTACAGCATCCTGAATTAAATAACACTGACCTGGAACATAAAACGCTCCCTGTACATCCAGAGTAAAATAAATTTCAAATTTATTGAGTACAAAACATAATTAAGTGTCCCTAACTCATAATATTAATAATTACTACATGGAAAACCTGTTCCTTTTCAGTAATTACCGCCATATTGGTTGTGTGTAAACAACGGAGAAGGACGAACCCGAACCCGAATGTCAACGATGCAGTTATGTTAAATGAACTTTACGATGACGTTGGACCTGAGAGGGCTGATGATGATGACAGATCCAGTCCAGATTATCACTATCCCACGTTTCGTCCATGGTATGACGAAGTTCGGCCACAACCTGTCTATTTAGCGGTCCTGCCTGATATTCCAGGTACGTAATTAGAGAATGCCAAACGTGAATTGAACCTAATTATTGAAAAGTCAATTAGTTGCTTTTACAAGCACATTGTGTAACATTGTTACCTAAAGCTTCAAATACAACAATTAAACAATAATTAAAAAATGTAAATACAAAGAAAGTAACGTAGTTTTAATTGGGTATGTTCACTATTATAAGTGTTTTTCAAATGTTTTAGGACCCCAACATCTGGAACACGAGGACAACGGGCCTGAAGAATGTATTTACGAAGAAATTGACTGAACGTCTAAAATATTTGAAAACGTCACTAATGACGTCATTAATTTCGCTCACGGCAAGCTCACAACGACATGTCAGAAGAGTTGGGTCGTAGTGGTCGTTGTTGAGCATTTCGACGAAATGTTTAAACATAACGCAAAACCTAAAGATGGCGATGACAGAAAAAATTACTTTATGTGATTCAGAAAGAGATATTTTATTGGATTTTGTTTTGTTATATAATTATGTTAAATAAGCTTAATAAAATTAATTTTAATTCATATTTTACTACCATTTATACACTTCTCCTCATACCATAACCTAACTTAATAAATAAACAATGCTCATTATCATTTAGAATATATTTCTTTTAAATCCGGTCAAAATAAACAATAAAATATTGGTAGATTAGCTATAATTCGCATAGAGCTGAAAGTTGGTACACACCTTGGGGACATTATTACAAATAAAATACTAAAAGTCCTCACCGATCGCACATCTGCATAAAAAGTTATTCAAGGTTAAAAGTCAATATAAATAGTTTTTCCAATTTTTACAGTAAATGGTAAGTTTTATCATAAATATAGATTAGATCAAAGTTGTAGACCATTAAATAATCTACAATAATTACAATATAATACTACAATATAATTAATATATTCAATATAACCTCGTACTAGCAAACTTATTTACAATGGATATAGTTAGTAGAACCCATCGTTGTCGTAGAACATAGTATATATCATTATTACCTAGTTCTAACCTATCGTTGCAATACAATAGATATAGGTAGTAGAATCATCGTTTTAGTGTAAAACAACAAATTACTCGTAAGAACAAGAAATATTATATTTCTCTTTCAAGTTAACAAATCAGACAGTCCATTTTAAATCTAAGGTTTCAGCGACCACCCGAAAATTATTCAATAATTCAGAGCATTAAATGGTCGCATACGTCGTGTAGAAGTAGATATTTGCGGTAATTTATTAATTAATTTTTTATCGATTGTCGAGTTCTTTACTGAGACAACTCTAAAATTAAAATTTATTTAATGTAAAACAGTTATATGTAAAATTGCATCTTTCAATACTCAGACAACTCAATATTTTCAGTTGTCTCACTAATGAACTGCACGATCGATATATTTTATTAAAAATGTAAAAATACAACTTTAAAATATGATTTCACAGTCCGATTTGAATCATTTCTAATCAAAACGGAAATGCGGTACCAGATCCGCTCAGTGCGTCCATCGTACAACGAACACAAACCACCAATACTCAGCTAACGTGTAAGGGCGCTCTCACACTGGTGCAAAATACTTGCAGCGTCTGAATTATGCAGTCGCATTTATTCGATAATGTGTGCTAATGCGAAACAACTCCAAAACTTGTTACTTAAAAAGTCAGAATCACTAGTAGACAGTTGCAGTGTGAGAGCAGCCTTAACCAACACGCTGCGCTGGTTCCTACGTAGGCCCGGTCTGCCTTACACGGGATACGGATGCGGACAACCTCATGACCCCCCTCTCACTCCACTTCTACTTACTTGACTAAAATTTAACAAAAGTTAGAACCTACGTAATTTAAGTTGGCCAAATAAATGTTTAATTTGAAATTAATTGAATTTCTTAAAATTAATGAAACAATTTCTCAATTCGCTACGGTAGGCCCTTTTATGTCGGGAATTAGAGAAGCTGATGAGTTTCTAGTTACAGCTGTCACGTGCAACACATAAAGTTTTGATATTATGAATGTTGTGAGCAAACGTAAATAAAATCGAGTTATTAGTAGTCTACAAATCGATTGACGGCAAAGTTGGGTTAAAAAGTAATCGACAAAACAAACATTTAAAACTTTAAATATCTATATCTCTATCTAGGGCTTTACGAAATACTTGACTTAGTGTTCCAAAATAATAATTTGTATGAATGTATTATTTGATGGTAGATAACATTAAAGTGTGTGCACATGTTCAATTTATGTAGATTTATAAAACGCCTGAAAAATATGCAATTTCTTTAACGTGGTAAACTTTCAAGGGATTCAAACTTTTATATTGTGTAAGCCCTATCTAAAAATTAGCCCTAGTTTTCTACGGATTGAAAGAAAAACAAATAATCTCGAATTCTTACATAATTTTATTGTTTAAGGAGGTACAGAACGTACCGTCAATGCAAAACGTTTATCTCTCGGTAATACGAAATGCAAAATACGAAGTACATGAGGGGCGAGCAAATATTGGGACTGTACCTTTGAAAATGAATTTTTCAATTCCCTATTAAACTGCTTTTTGCTTGTTAAAATGATTTTTTATGCATATAATAGTTTAATAAATGAAAAATTACCAATAATTATTATCAAATTTATATTAATTCAATTTAAATACAAATTAAATATTTTGAAAAAGGAATAATAAATTTGGCAACGCTGTAAATTTACGTGTGTTGACGCATGCGTGATTTGGTTCTTTGACAAATAAATTGTTATATTTTATATAACATTTATTTCGATTTTGAATTTCCCGCTCAAATTGGCATTTGCAACGTTGCCGGCTTATAACCTACATTTACTGTTTCTTAAAGGTTTTATTTCAATATTTTCGTATATAGGTTATCCTTTTGATAATTTTCTTTTTGCAATAGTTACAGAAAAGATTATTTTATATACACCTAGTTTTTGAAAGCCGTGTCACCATTTTTTTATAGTTAAAAGTTATATTATGTGGTGAAATTGAGCTAAAAATTATGATTTGTATGGAAAATGACTATTTTTAATCATGTATAAAAAGAAAACTATCAACCCTAGGTCTCTAAAATTTTGAGACAGCATGTATTTTAACTATTTGTATCGACCCTCCAAATTTCACAACCTCCTATACTTCCTTAAATAATTCATTAATTAATTTTGAAACACTTAACAAAAATTTAGTATTAACAGGAAAAGTTTTAATCACATCTAATATTTCACTATTGAATTTAGATCTTTCTAAACTATAATTTATGCATTCAAATATAATATTATCCAAAGTTCCTTCACCAAAAAAGCAAAAAAGTATATCTAAATTATATTATATATGAAATTAACAAATTTATAAATAAAGGTACATATTTTACTTTAAGTAACCTAAAATATAACCTAAGTTAGTAAGAAAAATTGGTTAAAATCTGAGTTACTTTGCAAAAGAAGAAGTTGTTCAAAATTTAAGAAATATTCTAGCAATCATACCATTTTGGAATCCTTATTGAATGCGCCAACTTTTAGTGTTACTTGCCAAACTCGCATGGTACTTTTTTTTTCAGTACAGTCACTCAAAGTTGGGCGAAGATTTAATCTTGAATATTTGGTTGGACCAAAAGTGTCAATTTCTTCCAAGCTGGAGCAGTTGGCTTTACATTTTTGGCAAGAGTTTATAGAAACATTATTCAGGATCACATAACAAACATTTTTTTTTAAAAGTTAAGATTTGTAGCAGCAGGAGTGAAAAGACTGTCACAGGGTGCAGATTTTCTCGTTTTTTTCAAATGCCAATAATTTTTAAAATATGCAACTTATAATTTTTTTAATATTCTTTTGATAACTGTTATGTTTAGGCCTGTGACCCACTTCCGGCTTGACGTCGACTTCTGGGACACCCTGTATATTAATAAAGTGGGTTACTAGAAACTCAAATGTTAAAACAGTCGTTTTGTCTCTTTAATTATAAAATTACGTCCGCTATGTTGCTATCTCTTTTATACAACAGAGCTTAAAAGAGATAGCACATTCATGACAAGATTACAGGCTACCAACCTTACAGCTCATAAATCTCTGCTATATGTATTTATATATCAAAATATCAAATATTATTTACAGCTATTTCGAGGAACAATAAAGTTTCAATATTATGTCTGCCTTAGCAGGGTTAAATAAAATAAAAACTTATCATTCTTTGACTTGACTGAATTATTTCTACTACCAACAGCTACAAAACATTACCACAGCACTGACCTACTCAACAAATAAGTGACGTTAAAATGCATTTCAAGTCATAGAAATGGCAGACCATTTCTAGCGCTAAAACTACAATTCAAACTTTTAATTGCTATATCTCCGTCAACATTTAGATATTTAATAAAATAGACACGCCAATACACATTTATTAACATTTATTTTATCCCTTGATTTTATACCTTTATAAATGACTACACAAGCGGGGAAGAGTAGGGGTCAGGAGAAAGAGAAGAGTCGATTAGGTCTGAAGGAAATATCGTAAGGAAAGAGGAAAGGAGGAGTATGGTTGGAGGAACTGAAGAAAATGGGTAGAGGGATGGATGATAAACAAGAAATAGTTTTTAAAAGAAAGAAATAAATTGAATTAGTTTTTTAAATTTGTTAACGAGATGGTAGGACCAAAAACATTTCTTTATTTTATGTTTTGAGAGTGTCATAAAGTAGTAAAGCTATCAAAATTAGGTTACAACTGATCACGTTTAGTAGTACGGATTAAATTATGTTTTGTTTAGGATTAGGTTTCATTTGTTGTATGGAATTGTTGTTAATTAATCAAGTAAGGGGAATTGTCCGAAATGTCGTTTATCAAGTAAATGTCGTTGTGGAATCGATCTCTGATAAAAAGAAAGGCAACACCAGATGACGTCATTAATGAAAGTAACGCAGGTCCAATCGGCAATAAACGTGCGCGCCTACTTAACGTGTTTTGTAGAATTTATGTATTGTGGGTTTGTTTAGCGCGGTTTTTAGAACAAAATATTGTTCTGTTACCAAAATCCACGATTCTCTTTCACACGGATGTCGAATTCTAACCCTTGCAAACCCTGGTGTTTCTAGTTATGGTTTAATATTTGTTTTATGGAAAATCACACATTGTAACTTTAATTTGGTGTAAGTCACATTGAAATGTTAATTTTATTATTTGTCATTTTCCTTCCTGTGACAAATTTGTTCCATGTAAATGACTAAATCCAATTAATTAATATTTTGTGGTTTAAAAGGCCCCGGGTCTAGTTTTTTTTCGGGTCTTCCTCTTAGGAAATTTGAGGTGGTTAAAATGAACAAAATAATTAACCAAAGGAAATGCGTCAGTGGTAACGGATAACCCGATGGAACCCAACGGAAAAACGTCTCAGAAAATGAGAAGTAGAATTAGTTAATAGAGCCTTGCGCGTCTAAGCAGTTCACAGTGATCTAAGAAGAAGATAAGTCAGTTTTATTGAATAGCTGTGATTTTATTGAAATTAAAATGTTCGGGTTAACAATAAGCGTGTTGTTTAGTTTTGTTGTGTGTGTGAACGCTCAGATAGGCTTTCGTAACACAGTTCTTTCGTTCGATGATGCAAACAAATCAGCATCTATTCCAGACGATTGGAACGTTGAAGACCCGTTGATTGTGATAGGCATTAATGTGATTAATGTAACCGTTGATAAGTTAAACACCGGTGCTTTTAAGAACTTCATCAAACTCAGATGGCTGGAGCTAACAGGGAGAATAATTGCCATAGAGGACGATGCCTTCACTGGATTGGACAAATTAGAACACATAACACTAAGTGGAGTTGGAATTCAACACATCGGTCCTAAAGTGTTCCATAATTTAAATAGTTTAAAGTGGTTAGACGTGGCGAATAATGAAATTAAAGAAATACATCTAACCAACTTAACATTGTTAACAGAACTGAATTTATCTAACAATAATATCACAAAATTAAGTAATGGCACTTTTGGAGACTTAGAAATCCTGAATCTTATTGACTTAAGTGAGAATAAAATCCGTGCATTAAAGAGCAGGGCATTCAAAGGTTGTCCACGTCTAACTAGTTTATATTTGAATAAAAATCAGATTGCAAATATTGAAGTACTTGCTTTTATATCCCTGTCCAAATTGGAAGTATTGTTATTAAGGCATAACAATTTAACGACAATAACAGAAGATCAGTTCGGCTGGTTGAACAGTTTAAAGCGATTAGAATTGTCACATAATTTAATAAATGACATCCATAGTTTTAGTTTCCTAAGTCTTGGTGCATTGACTAATTTAGATTTGTCACATAACAAGATTACATCTCTTAAAACGTTGGAATTGCGTGAACTGACTGAACTCAAGTCGGACCATAACTCAATAACGACTTTATCTGAATACATATTTTCTTACACAGTTAAATTAGAATATTTAGACTTAAGATTTAATGTTATAAAAAAATTTATTTTACCTGATACATTAGAAAAGTTGAGCCGTGTCTTGTTACAACATAATCAAATAGAGTCAATAGAATTATCAGCCGCAACTCAAAAGAACATTGAGGTACTAGATTTAAGTGACAACAACTTGACTCACCTTAACGAATCGTTTCAACATTTAATTAACCTTCGAGAATTGTCATTAAAGAAAAACAAAATTAAAAGTTTTCCTCTGTGTATACCGGGTAGTTTGACCCATTTGGAGTTAGCTCAAAATGAACTTCATGGGATAGCACTGGATAAATTCTGTGGCTCTGCAACTCATGGCAAGCTGCGAATAGTAGATTTATCTTCTAATAAGTTTACATCTTACAACTTGACCTACACCAACAAATCTTTACAAGAAACGCAACCAGATTTGAACGATATTGATTTAAGTGTTAATTTATTGAATGCCGACTCAGTGAAACAAATTGAAGATTCTGAGATACGTCATATTGCACTTCTAAAAATAGAACCGCAGCGAAAAGATGACGTCAACATCACTCGTAATGAGAACATGAACGGGGAGGAGAACACTACATGGATCGTGGTCACTTCGGCTGCACTGGCTGTTGTTGGTGTATTTGCAGGTTAGAATTACAATCCTATTTATCTTAATTGTAGAATAGGCAACCCTCCTAACAACTAACGCTAGCCTACAATCTTAATTCAGAGAGAGTTCAGAAAGTGGGGATGACATGCGTTTTATGTTCCAGGCCGATATATTTTATTATTTTCCTACTCTTAACATTCTCGTAGCTATTTTGTGCTATTTTAGTTATTTTTCTCTGGTGCACATCTTCCCTTCCCCCGTCCCTCCATAGTAAATATTCAGGGGCACCACATTTCGTTTCTCGCGAAATTTACATCGTAGCACGATCCTGTAGGAACCATGTGTCCTGTAGGTCCACGTTACAGTATCCTGAATTAAATAACACCGTCCTGGAACATAAAACGCTCCCTGCACATCCAGAGAAAAATGAATTTCAAATTTATTGAGTACAAAACATAATTAAGTGTTCCTAACTCATACTATTATTAATTACTACATGGAAAACCTGTTGCTTTTCAGTAATTGCTGCCATATTGTTTGTGTGCAAACAACGGAGAAGGACGAACCAGAATGTCAACGCTGCAGTTATGTTAAATGAACTATATGATGACGTCGGACCTGCGAGGGCTGATGATGATGACAGATCCAGTCCAGATTATGATTATCCCAGGTTCCCTCCCCTTTATGACGATGTAGGAGTGCAGCCTACCTATTTAGCGGTCCTGCCTGATATTCCAGGTACGTAATTAGAGAACGCCCAACGTGAATTGAACCTAATTATTGAAAAGTCAATTAGTTGCTTTTACAAGCACATTGTGTAACATTGTTACCTAAAGCTTCAAATACAACAATTAAACAATAATTAAAAAATGTAAATACAAAGAAAGTAAGGTAGTTTTAATTGGGTATGTTCACTATTAACTCGATGTGTTTTTCGAATGTTTCAGGGCCCCAACCTTTGGAACAGGAGGGGGAAGAGACTGAAGAAAATATTTACGAAGAAATTGACTGAACGTCCAAAATACGTCACAACGTCACTAATGACGTCATTAATATCGCTCACGGCACGCTCACAACGACTCATCTGAAGAATTGGGTCGTAGTGGTCGTTGTTGTGCATTTCGGCGCAATGTTTAAACATAACGCAAAACTTAAAGATGGCGATGACAGAAAAAATTACTTTATATAATTCGGAAAGAGATATTTTATTGGATTTTATTTTATTATATAATTATGTTAAATAAGCTTAATAAAATTAATGTTAATTCACATTTAACTACTATTTATACACTTTTCCTCATACCAGAACCTAACTTAATAAATTAACAATGTTCATTATCATTTAGAATATATTCCTTTTAAATCCAGTCAAAATAAACAATAAAATAAGGGTAGATTAGCTATAATTCGCATAGAGCTGAAAGTTAGTACACACCTTGGGGACACTGGTACAAATAAAATACTAAAAGTCCTCACCGATCGCACATCTGCATAAAAAGTTATTTAAGGTCAAAAGTCAATATAAAAGTTTTTTTCAATTTTTACGGTAAACGGTCGGTTTTATCATAAAAATAGATCAGACCAAAGTTGTAGATTATGCAATTATCTACAAAAATTGTTCTTATACTTTTTTTTCTAAGAATCACCATTCTTGAGATATTGCGATAAATGTGAAATTTGGTACAATGAAAGAATTTAATAAGTAGATAACTTTTGGATGTGGAGCCACTTAAACTTTCACTCCCCTTCCCTGTTCCACCATCGTATAAATTGCGATATCTTAAGAACCATTTAACATATTTATTAAAATGATCAACCCTGTACATTTTATATTTAAAAAAAACTAGTAGTTTAATTTTATACACTCGCAGCCTTTGACATCTATTGAGCATATTTCTAAGTAACTCAGGTTTATATCGTCGCCCGTATTTATTCATCTAGTAATCAAACCTTTTTTCCCCGTATATTCAAACCAACTGTTAGAAGATGTGATTCCCCGATAAAAGTAGCATCACAGATTATTATGCTTACATAACAATATAAACTTAACTTGTTGATTGAAATATTAATTAATAAACGTATATCAGCGTTTTTATTTTATTAAATATTCAATATTTGACAGATATATATACAAATATATATAAAGTTTGAATTTTGTTTTACTGTGCAATATTCTGGCTGTTATTCTAGTAGTTAGTGACGTCTCATGTATTTTTCGTTTCATACCACGACATTATGCTGCTGGTTTGTTGTCAATCTGAAACAATATATGTATAGTCGGTTAAATTTGTGTTTTATATGAGCTCCATAGACGTTTAATTAGTTTGCTGCAAATATGGTAATTATTAGATATAGCTACACCTTTTATTTTGCATGATATACTTATATGTATGTGGAACTGTCATATTATTTCTAACCTCAAATTTGAAATATTAATTATAACCATTAATATGGCCTTTTCCTAAATAAAAAATGGTACAATGTATATTACGTAAGATTTGTACATGTTTTTAGTATATAACAAATACCATAAAACATACAAAAATGCAGTAGTTTTTTTATAAGATCCAAAACAAAAGGTGTAGCTATATCGAATAATTACCCAAATAAGCACAAATAAGCAACTTACATCATTGACACTTACAAGTGGTTCTTCTAAATCCGTGGTTTCCAGCCTGGTAGTCTGACCTCTGCGTGTTTGTTAATATGTCTAAATGCTCTATCAGGTATCACATAAAAATCATTATTAGTCAAATCCAGCATCTTAATATTCTCCAATCCAGCAAAAGAATCATGATTAATAAATGTCAAGTTGTTATACTGTAAAAATAACATTTCCAGCAAAGGAAGGTTAATAAACATATTCCCTGGTACGTTGGTAAGCCTGTTTTGATGGATAAACAGAAATACCAAGTTATCCAACTTGTGAAACGCTTTTGGATGTATACTCGTTATTCTATTATCATTAATATTTAGTTTCTTCAGTTTCAGCAAACCATCGAATGTGTGCTCTTCGATTTTCGTCAATTTATTAGCAGAAAGTTCTAATTTCGTCAGGTTGGTGAGTTGTCTAAAAGACCCGTCGACAATCTCTGTGATTTCGTTGGTGGCTAAGAAGATGTCATCTATCTGGGGGATGCCACTAAACATATCAATAGTGATACGTTCTATTGTATTACTTGGCAACGAAATGTAACTCAACTTGGTCAATCCTTTAAAAGCGAAGGAATTCACTGTCCTTAAATTCGTATCATGGATATAAATAGACTCCAGGAGCACCGATATCTCGAAAGCGCGTTCGTGGATGCTACCCAGGGGGCATTCTGCGATTGATAGTTTCTTTATATTCTTAGTGTAAGAGAATTTGTGTGTAGTAAGGTTTTGTTCTTTAGCGTATTTATCCACACAAACTATTTTCAGCTCCTTAATTCCATCGAGGGAGGTGTCATCATTGGGGAGGTGGTGCAGATTGTCACAGGCCAAGGTGTCCTTCACTACGTAACCTTCTTTACGGCAGAATCTTGAATCGAACGCACTAACATTGTAAAATAACGCAAAAAATAACAAACTAAATATTAAATTCATTTTGATTTGCAAATGAGTAAGATTGATTGTAAATTACATTGATGTGCGACCTTGTCTTATATATCGATTAATCTGTACGACGAATAACAGGGCTGGATTACAACGGGCAGGGTTTACTAAATATCTAAATGTTGACGGAGATATACCAATTAAAAGTTTGAATTGTAGTTTTAGCGCTAGAAATGGTTGGCCATATTTGTATGACGTGAAATGCATTTTAACGTCAGTTATTTGTTGAGTAGGTCAGTGCTGTGGTAATGTTTTGTAGCTGTTGGTAGTCAAATAATCAAGTCAAGTCAAAGAATAATAAGTTTTTATTTCATTTAACACTGTTACGGCAGATATAATATTGGAATTTAAGTGTTCCTTGAAATAGCTGTAAATAATATTTGATAGTTTGATATATAAATACACATAGCAGAGATTTATGAGCTGTACGGTTGGTAACCTTACACAAGGATTGTGATGTCACATGCACTTGGAATGTGTATACTAAAATTAGTATATAATTATTCTTCCCATATTCTATCTATATTTCTATCATTCCCATTCTTTTAAGAACGTGTCTCTGGTCGATATAGCTATTTCTGGCACTGATAAAGACGCTGCATGAATGTACGCGTTGAACAAATTCGCTATTTCTTAATACGAAAATATATACAGTACTTGTCTAAAATTATTAAATATATTTTGAATATTTATTAAAAGTGCTGCATTCCTAAGAAGTAAAACATATTTCAAGGACACAACTATATCCCTAGACCCAATGTATTTAAGATGGCGGGTACTGAAATACCTACTTTGCTTTTGACAGTTCTATAATAAGTACAAGTAAAACACTACGGCTATTTGTTTATTACTGTAAGTAATATTTCACGAAAAGAAACTGCAGTGGACATTCGAATAATATAGTGTGTTAATTAATATACAAAGGTATTTTTAATTGTATTTTATTATAGATTTAATGATAATTATTTAGTTCAGCTTTATTTTTTTGTTTTGAAACTTGTAAAAAGACAATTGCACTTTATGTTTTTTTCTGCTTGTTCTGTACTCAATACATGTACAAACCATTACTTTATAGTTATGACTAGCTTTTACCCCCGTCGCAAGCGACGTTTGTTTTTTGTGAGTGGCTTGAATTTCAAGTCAAAATTTATTTTTTAAATTGAAATAATAAATAAACTCGTCCTATATTGATTTAACATTTAATAACAATTAATTTTTCATACAAACTGACTAAGAAAATACATTTTTTATATCAAAATAAAAATTATTTTGAATTTATGCGATATTTGAACAACTTTTTTTCAAAATTTGGGATTTTTTTTTCGATTCGTAAATAAGTTTAGGTTAGGCTATATACAAAATATATATAATATATATATATAATATATAATAAGGTTAGGCTATATACAAAATTTCAACTTTCTAGCACAATTTTTACTCTCGGCAAATACTGCCCCCGTGCCCCCCAATAAAATTTTAAAATTTTGAATTTTTTTTTTATTAATAATATACTTAATTATTCTAGAATCCAGAAAATGAATTTTCTCCAAAGTTCCCTACCGGGCCCCCGAATTTCTTTAACCCCCCCTTTTTCAATTTTTGAATTTCTAATTTTTGAGAAATGTCAGCATTGAATATCTTAATACACATGCAAAATTTCAACTTTCTATCTTTTACGACTTGAAAGTAATACAGCAAAAAAGGGATCACTTTTTTTCCAGTTTTTCCAAAATTACGGGTTTTCAGGAAATTCAGGGAAAAATTCGGGGACGCCAAAAGTCTTAGAATTTTTTTCTCTACGAAATAGGAAATTTTTAAAAACTTCCCTGGAACCGTTTTCGAGATGCCATACAAAATTCGAACCAAACATATAAACACATAAACATATAAGAATATAAATATACACGTGGGACATTATAATATAGTTGAGTTTACCCCCGTCGCAATGCGACGTCTTTTTAGCGTGTATCATTTGAATCCAATAAAATAATTCGTAATTAAATTTCATATTTAACTGTTCTATTTTTAAATTGAAATAATAAATAAACTCGCGCACATATACACACATATAAATTGACTAAAAAAATATTATTTTTTTATCAAAATAAAAAATATTTTCAATTTATGCGTTATTTGACCAACTTTTTTTCAAAATTTGGGATTTTTTTTTTCGATTCGTAAATAAGTTACCAAGGTTAGCCTATATACAAAATTTCAACTTTCTAGCACAATTTTTACTTTCGGCAAATACTGCCCCCGTGCCCCCCAATAAAATTTTGAAATTTTGAATTTTTTTTTATTAATAATATACTTAATTATTCTACAATCCAGAATATGAACTTTCTCCAAAGTTCCCTACCGGGCCCCCGAATTTCCTCAACCCCCCCTTTTTCCATTTTTGAATTTCTAATTTTTGAGAAATGTCAGCATTAAATAGCTTAATACACATGCAAAATTTCAACTTTCTATCTTTTACGAATTAAAAGTAATACAGCAGAAAAGGGATCACTTTTTTTCTAGTTTTTCCAAAATTACGGGTTTCCAGGAAATTCAGGGAAAAATTCGGGGACGCCAAAAGTCTTAAATTTTTTTCTCTACGAAATAGGAAATTTTTAAAAACTTCCCTGGAGCCGTTTTCGAGATGCCATACAAAATTCGAACCAAACATATAAGAATATAAGAATATAAGATCACAAATATACACCTGGGACATTATAATATACTAGCTTTTACCCCCGTCGCAAGCGACGTCTGTTTTTTGTGTGTGGATTTAATTTCATGTCAAAATTTAATTCCATTTTTAAATTGAAATAATAAATAAACTCGTCCTATATTAATGTTACATATAATAACAATTCATTTTTTATACAAACTGACTAAGAAAATATATTTTTTATATCAAAATAAAAAATATTTTCAATTTATGCGTTATTTGACCAACTTGTTTTCCAAATTTGGGATTTCTTTTTCCGATTAGTAAATAAGTTACCAAGCACAATTTTCACACTCAGAAAATACTGCCCCCCGTACCCCCAAATAAATTTTTTTTTATTAATATTATACTTAATTATTCTAGAATCTAAAATATGAACTTTCTCCAAAGTTCCCTGCCGGGCCCTCGAATTTCTTCAACCCCCCCTATTTCAATTTTTGTATTTCTGATGATTAAAACTGTACTGTAATCTTACATTCTACATTTCGTATTTATATTTACGTTATAATATTAGTCTCCCCATTAATCCCCGCTCCTGAAATAAAATTGTCAAATTTTAGGCATAGCAATCTATTTTGCTCGTAGCAACTCTCTCTACCTTTATCTACCCCTACTTTTATAAATGATCGAAATTTCAAAATTGAGTTCTTTGGCAAAGCTTTTTCCCGCCCCCACTTCCTCAATTTCACGCCGCTACTAAGGTTAAATTTATTTTCGCAAATATGCACATGCATAGTTTCTATTTTTTCACTTTTTATATTTTTTTATATTTGGGGCTGTTAACTATTTCCCCCCTATACCCCTCACTCCTGTTCGATTTCACAGCACAACAAACGCACCAAAAATCAATCCAATTCTACTACTGAATGTAATTTGAATATCTGACTTCTAGAGAACTATTTAGCTTCTATTTAATATTCTACATGCAAAATATCATCGTTGTACCTCTATATTGTTCTTATACTCGGTTCATCAACCGCCCCCCCCCCCACTTTAATGTTGCACTTAAGAAAATGTATTCTTCTTATATTTTCGTAATAAATATGTCAATCTATATCTGCATACTAAATTTCAGCTTTGTATTTAAATTTTAGCATTGGTACCCCCCACATACCACCGCTACTGAACAAGTTTGTCAAATTTTAGCACGAGGATCTATTTTATTTGTATCTAAGAATATATATTCTAAACTATAGCCTTTCATCTCCATATATTTCAAATATCTGGTTTTTGGCCCCCAGCGCCCGCCGCCTCTGGAAAGTTGCAAATTTCTATAGTGTGTCTTTAATGACACTCTATATATGGCCCCCGTTCCAAATTTTAACGTTCTAGCTCTGTTGCGACATTGCCCCCAAAAAATCACGCCGCTACTGAATTAAAATTTTGGTAATCCAATTATTGGCAAATATGCACAATTAGTGTCTTAATACATACCCAAAGTTTTAATACTTCTATTACAATATTTATGGCTTTTATTGTCTCAACTCCCGCCGCCACTGGAAATTTGGGGCTGTTTTTTTTTTTTCATTAATTACTGTTTACAGCGAGCCTACATATTAAATTTGAACCTAACTCTATTCTAACATTGCCCCCAGAAATTCGCGCCGCTACTGAACTCAAATTTCAAATTTCCAACTATCGGAAAATGTGCACAATTATGATCTCAATACACATACCAAATTTCAGTTTTCTATCTTTTCTAGTTCGTCAGATATTAGCAAAATTATTTTTTCGAATTTTTCAGTTTTTCCAAAATTACGGGTTTCCAGGAAATTCAGGGAAAAATCGGGGGACGCCAAAAGTCTTAGAATTTTTTTCTCTACGAAATAGGAAATTTTCAAAAACATTGATGGAGCCGTTTTCGCGCTGCCATACAAAATTCAGTACCAAACATATATTTTTTTTTTTTTTTTATTTAATTTATTTAACGTCGGCCTATTTCCGATGCTGAGTCCTATCACCGACGACCTCCTACAATGTTGGCAGTATTTATGGTGTCGTGGCCTCATATATGTGGGCTACACCACTGCCTTTATATTGTACGATTATGTTTGACCATAATCAATATAAGTTCATAATAACCAAACCCAGAAAATATATATCTGGTCACCAAACATATAAGATCATAAGAATATAAGAATATAAACAAACACCTGGGACATTATAATATACTAGCTTTTACCCCCGTCGCAAGCGACGTTTGTTTTTTGTGAGTGGCTTGAATTTCAAGTCAAAATTTAATTTTTAAATTGAAATAATAAATAAACTCGTCCTATATTGATTTAACATTTAATAACAATTAATTTTTCATACAAACTGACTAAGAAAATACATTTTTTATATCAAAATAAAAAATATTTTGAATTTATGCGACAACTTTTTTTCAAAATTTGGGATTTCTTTTTCGATTCGTAAATAAGTTGCCAAGGTTAGGCTATATACAAAATTTCAACTTTCTAGCACAATTTTTACTCTCGGCAAATACTGCCCCCGTGCCCCCTAATAAAATTTTAAAATTTTGAATTTTTTTTTTATTAATAATATACTTAATTATTCTAGAATCCAGAAAATGAATTTTCTCCAAAGTTCCCTACCGGGCCCCCGAATTTTTTTTAACCCCCCCTTTTTCAATTTTTGAAATTCTAATTTTTGAGAAATGTCAGCATTGAATACCCTAATACACATGCAAAATTTCAACTTTCTATCTTATACGAATTAAAAGTAATACAGCAAAAAAGGGATCACTTTTTTTCCAGTTTTTCCAAAATGACGGGTTTCCAGGAAATTCAGGGAAAAATCCGGGGACGCCAAAAGTCTTAGAATTTTTTTCTCTACGAAATAGGAAATTTTTAAAAACTTCCCTGGAGCCGTTTTCGAGATGCCATACAAAATTCGAACCAAACATATAAACACATAAACATATAAGAATATAAATATATACTTGGGACTTTATAATATACTTGAGTTTACCCCCTTCGCAATGCGACGTCTTTTTGGCGTGTATCATTTGAATTCAATAAAATAATTTGTAATTAAATTTCATATTTAACTGTTCTATTTTTAAATTGAAATAATAAATAAACTCGCGCACATATACACACATATAAGTTGACTAAAAAAATATTATTTTTTTATCAAAATAAAAAATATTTTCAATTTATGCGTTATTTGACCAACTTTTTTTCAAAATTTGGGATTTTTTTTTTCGATTCGTAAATAAGTTACCAAGGTTAGCCTATATACAAAATTTTAACTTTCTAGCACAATTTTTACTCTCGGAAAATACTGCCCCCGTGCCCCCAAATAAAATTTTGAAATTTTGAATTTTTTTTTATTAATAATATACTTAATTATTCTACAATCCAGAATATGAACTTTCTCCAAAGTTCCCTACCGGGCCCCCGAATTTCTTCAACCCCCCCTTTTTCTATTTTTAAAATTCTAATTTTTGAGAAATGTCAGCATTAAATAGCTTAATACACATGCAAAATTTCAACTTTCTATCTTTTACGACTTGAAAGTAATACAGCAAAAAAGGGATCACTTTTTTTCCAGTTTTTCCAAAATTACGGGTTTCCAGGAAATTCAGGGGAAAATTCGGGGACGCCAAAAGTCTTAGAATTTTTTTCTCTACGAAATAGGAAATTTTTAAAAACTTCCATGGAGCCGTTTTCGAGCTACCATACGAATCGCGTAAACATATAAACATATAAGAAAACAAACATACACCTCGGACATTATAATATAGGATGATACCAATTTCAATTAAGAAATAGACTTTTAGATTTAAAGGTGAAATTTATAATATGAGGTTAGAAATAATACGACGTTGTTTCACATAAATGACATCTATTTCACATTCATTAGTCAACTTTAATTATGAATATTCTCTATTTCTTAATTTATAGTGGTATAATGAGTTTTACTTAATCATTTGTACGTCTCTTGACTATATTAAAAGGGCGTTAAACGTACAAAAGGGCAATAGTTAATTTTACAACTTTCAAAACAAAAAATGTAGCCTAACTAAATAAAGACCGATTTAATTAATTACTTCATTTTCTTAATTATAATGGATACAAACGTCAGTTAATAATAACAAACTAATTATTAACATCATTGAAATTGCTAAAATCATGCTATAACATTATCACTAATCACATTTACTTATTTTTGTTATGTTTTACAAAGGAATAATTCCTTATAATACAGTTTTACATTAAATTAACTTAATCTTACTTAGTTTTCTTAATTATGTCATGCCGTTTCTTTCGCCTTTAAGATTATACTCTTTATGGTGGTAATAAATTGATTTCTTTGTTTTTAGTAAACTCTAAAATTGTTGTACTACAATGGAGGACTACAAATTCAAGCAAATAAAACTAAAAATTGATGTGGGGTTAAATGAACCTATGGAACCAGCAGAAGTAAACGAAGATATCAAAATAGAAATAAACGAAGTACGCCGCGTTGTTAAAGATGCAGAGCAATGTCCTGTAATAAAAACAGAAATTAAAGAAGAACCAGGCCATAGTTCAGGGGAAACTACTACTGGAAGTTATTTTATCAAATTAGAGCCCATGGATGATTCATCAGTTTTAGTTTGTGATTATTGTAAGGACGAATTTCCAGACGCTACTAAATTGCAAGACCACCTAAAACACTCTCCTGGTTGTAAGGAAAATGTAGAGGTCACCGTTGAAAAACCCGACGCTTCGCTGAATAGTGAACGACTACAGACTGCCAAAGTAAAAACCAAACTGAATCCTTACATCTGTGATGTATGTAGCAAATCGTTTAATAGTAAGGCAGTAATTTAAAACCATTTGCAAGGGCATTCAACAATGAAACTACATTGTTGTAATGAGTGTAATAAAACGTTTAAACGCCTATATTATTTAAAACGGCATCAAAACACACATTTAGGTTTAAAACCATTTTCTTGTGATGTCTGTAATAAAACGTTTAGTCAGTCATCTACTTTGAAACAACATAAAAATATACATTTAGGTTTGAAACCATTTTCTTGTGATGTATGTAAGAAAACGTTTAGTTATTGAAACACTTTAAAAGAACATAAAAACACACATTTAGGGTTGAAGCCATTTTCTTGTGGGGTATGTTATAAAAAGTTTACTTATTCAAGCACTTTAATAACACATAAAGACACACATTTAGTTTTAAAGCCATTTTCTTGTGATGTATGTAATAAAACGTTTTGTCAATCATCTAACTTAAAACAACATAAAAACATACATTTAGGTTTGAAACCATTTTCTTGTGATGTATGTAAGAAAACGTTTAGTTATTCAAACACTTTAAAAGAACATAAAAACACACATTTAGGGTTGAAGCCATTTTCTTGTGTTGTATGTAATAAAACGTTTAGTTATTCAAGCAATTTAATAAAACATAAAAACACACATTTAGGTTTAAAGCTATTTTCTTGTGATGTATGTAATAAAACGTTTTGTCATTTATATACTTTAAAACAACATAAAAACATACATTCAGGTTAAAATCTATTTTCTTGTGATGTATGTAACAAATCGTTTAGTACAGCATCTAACTTAAAACAACATAAAAATAATCATAGCAAAAAATATAAATAGATTTGACATGGTGATGAACTCATAAATTTTGTTTGTAAATTCTTCTATCCTGCTAATATGTATATCTATTAAAATAAGTACTCTTTAAGATTTTAATAATTGGTCATTTAAGAAAAGAAAATAATATAAACTATATTAACAACAAGAATGATGTTCCTCCTGATCTTTAAGTTGGGGCGTAGTTGTCTTCAGTTTCTTTAATGTTATTTGATGAGGCAAAGAGTGTTGACATGACACTGACATATGGACCTGCTCAGTCAAGTAATTAGTACTCGTATAAAAGAATTTATCGATTTTTTAAGTTCAATGTTTAATTTCTAATATATGTTTTATTAATTCGAATTTATTACGTTACAATGAAGAACAAAACAGATGTTCTTCTTCTTAGAAAGTTGAAGCAAAAAGAATAAACTGTCTTAAATAATTTACTAAGATCTCAACATGAAATTAAAAATCCGGTTTTCATGCGTCCAGTTTAAATATCTAAATGTTGACGGAGATTTAGCCATTAAAAATTTGAATTGTACTTTTAGCGTTAGAAATGGTCGGCCATATTTATGACGTAACATGTCGCACTATTCAGGAGTAGGTCAGTTATTTGTTATATGGATAAGAGTTCTGTGTTAAGTATGCCATCTCTTTTACGCTCTGTTGTATAAATGAGATGGCAACTTAGTGGATGTACAAAGTTAGATGTGCTTAATAATTAAAGTGAACAAATGATTATAGTTGAAATTACCAGAGTTCGGCGGTGATATAACTGAAAAGCACTGACTCACTTATTTTTCTATATTTATTATTATTATAAGATGAAATTCATTATCGTATTATAGATTTATACCGCTCTTATAACCTCTTTTAAGTATAAGTCGCCGCCAAACTATCGTGATTTGGTCTATATTTAATTGTTAATATCTCCTTAAATTTTAATATCTAAAAACATTTGCAACATTAACGTATTTAAATCAGCATTATAATATTCACTTAGGTGTCCTGTAATAAAAGTAAAAATTGTATATCTTCAAATGTTTCGTTTATTTTGACGTGAGTTATGAAATGTTTTGTGAAAGTTGTGTTGTGAATCATTTATTTATGGTTAGATTTTTGCTTCATTGTTTTTCTAGTTTCCTTAATTGAAATTGATGTTAATAAATGTTTAATGGCGTGTCTATTTTATTAAATATCTAAATGTTGACGGAGATATAGTAATTAAAAGTTTGAATTGTAGTTGTTTATTTGTATGACGTGAAATGCATTTTAACGTCAGTTATTTGTTGAGTAGGTCAGTGCTGTGGTAATGTTTTGTAGCTGTTGGTAGTCAAATAATCAAGTCAAGTCAAAGAATAATAAGTTTTTATTTTATTTAACCCTGCTAAGGCAGACATAATATTGAAAATTGATTGTTCCTTGAAATAGCTGTAAATAATATTTGATATTTTGATATATAAATACATATAGCAGAGATTTATGAGCTGTAAGGTTGGTAAACTTACACAAGGATTGTGATGTCACATGCACTTGGAATGTGTACAACGTTGAAGCCCTTTAATAATAAAAGAGACAAAATGACTTTTTTAATTGTTAATATCTCTTAACATATAAGGAGTTATTAAAAAATAATTGAACATTTGAGGTTCTAGTAACCAACTTTATCAATATATAGTATATAGAAATGAAGACATAGGACACATTACCATTCTTTTAAGAACGTGTCTCTGGTCGATATAGCTATTTCTGGCACTGATAAAGACGCTGCATGAATGTACGCGTTGAACAAATGCGCTATTTCTTAATACGAAAAAATATACAGTACTTGTCTAAAATTATTAAATATATTTGGAATATTTATTAAAAGTGCTGCATTCCTAAGAAGTAAAACATATTTCAAGGACACAACTATATCCCTAGACCCAATGTATTTAAGATGGCGGGTACTGAAATACCTACTTTGCTTTTGACAGTTCAATCATAAGTACAAGTAAAACACTACGGCTATTTGTTTATTACTGTAAGTAATATTTCACGAAAAGAAACTGCAGTGGACATTCGAATAATAAAGTGTGTTAATTAATATACAAAGGTATTTTTAATTGTATTTTATTATAGATTTAATGATAATTATTTAGTTCACCAAATCACCAAAACAATGTAAAAAACTAATATAACCAGAATTGTTAAAGATGAAAAATATTCAATAAAAAAATCACGATCCGTACTAAAGATTACATCAATTTATTTCTTAATTTAAATATTTATATTTTGCAGACTCTAAAAAGTAGAATTCCATTTAGTTTTATACCCCTGATCATCCCATCCATGTAAGGAGAAATAAGAAGAACTTAATTACAAATCAAGATTTGATCTACTGATTTGATTTGATTACTGGTAAATAAAATGGTATCCTTACAAGATATTATTTATAAGAGTTAGTACTATATAAATATGTAAAGTACATGTAGTTTCATTTTCAGAAACTGTCTCCTAGATAAAACTAAAGCTAAAGTTCAAGCCCAGTGTATATTCAAGTATATAGAATAGTTAGTGTATGATTATTTAATGTTTAACAATGTAGACTAATGTTATATTAACAATTGATCAAAAATAATGCTGTAAATAAATTAAATTTAATAAAATATTAATAAAATTCTTACATAAAGTTATTGTTTTTTTTCATTATAAATTTGTTTTCTAATAAAAATCGATTTTATTTTTCAAAATAAATACTCTGTTTAAACTTCCCGCTTAATTTTAATGTAATTTCTCTGACCAATCACAGCAGGGCATAAATTATAATTTATAACTCCGGTCATAAATCATAAACCGGAGTCGCTTTTATTTCAGCAGTGAGCCGTTGCTGCGATGTCTGTAGCTCATAAAAAGGGCCTTTCCGTATTTGAAAAAGTGTACTAATGCGAAACAACTCCAATTCTCGTTACTAAAAAAGTCGGCATCGCTAGTAGACAGTTCCAGTGTGAGAACAGCCTTAACCAACACGCTGCGCTGGTTCCTACGTAGGCCCGGTCTGCCTTACAGGGTATCCGGATGCGGACAACCTCATGACCCCCCTCTCACTCCACTTCTACTTACATGACTAAAATTTATCAAAAGTTAGAACCTACGTAATTTAAGTTGACCAAATAAATTTTTAATTTGAAATTAATTGAATTTCTTAAAATTAATGAAACAATTTCTCAATTCATTACGGTAGGCCCCTTTATGTCGGGAATTAGAGAAGCTGATGAGTTACTAGTTACAGTTGTCATGTGCAACACATAAAGTTTTGATATTATGAATGTTGTGAACAAATGTAAATAAAATCGAGTTATTAGTAGTCTACAAATCGATTGACGGCAAAGTTGGGTTAAAAAGTAATCGGCAAAACAAACATTTAAAACTTTAAATATCTATATCTCTATCAAGAGCTTTACGTAATACTTGACTTAGTGTTCCAAAATAATAATTTGTATGAATGTATGTAATATTTGATGGTAGATAACAATAAAATGTGTGCATGTTCAATTTATGTAGTTTTTATAAAACGCCTGAAAAATATGCAACTTATCTAACTGTGGTAAACTTTCAAGGGATTCAAACTTTTATATTATGTGAGCCCTATCTAAAACTTAGCCCTCGTTTTTACGGATTGAAAGAAAAACAAATAATCTCGAATTCTTACATAATTTTACTGTTTTAGGAGGTACAGGACGTACCGTCAATGGAAAAAGTTTATCTCTCGGTAATACGAAATGCAAAATACGAAGTACATGAGGGACGAGCAAATATTGGGACTGTACCTTTGAAAACGAATTTTTTAATTCCCTATTAAACTGCTTTTTGCTTGTTAAAATGATTTTTTATGCATATAATAGTTTAATAAATTAAAAATTACCTATAAATAATATCAAATTTATATTAATTCAATTTAAATACAAATTAAATATTTTGAAAAAGGAATAATAAATTTTGCAATTTTGTTCCTTTATCAAAAAAGTATATCTAAATTAAATTATATATGAAATTAATAAATTTAAAAATAAAGGTACATATTTTACTTTGGGTAACCTAAAATATAACCTAAGTTAGTAAGAAAAATTGGTTCAAATCTGGGTTACTTTGCAAAAGAAGAAGTTGTCCAAAATATAAGAAATATTCTAGCAAGTGTCATACCATTTTGGAATCCTTACTAAATGCGCCAACTCTTAAACATAATCCAAACATCCAATATCAACGATGAAATCACGCGCTATCAAGTCGGTAGATATGTGAACTGCAATGAAGCAATTTGGCGTATATTTTCATTCCCTATTCACGAACGTCATCCCACTGTTGTACATTTGGGGGTGCATCTAGAGAACGGTCAGAGAGTATATTTCACAGCGTCGAATGCTGCTCAACGTGCCGAAACACCTCCAGCGACAACACTGACCAGTTTCTTTGCGATTTGTCAAACCGATCCGTTCGCACGAACTTTGCTTTACTCATAAATGCCACGTTATTACACTTGGAACGCTACATCGAAGAAATTTCAACGTCGGAAGCAAGGCGATGCAGTTCCTGGTTATCCAGATATGCGTTCTACTATTATCATTCTGTATGTTTTCATCATCATTCATCATAATAAAATACTTTTATGTTTCTATCTATATTAATAAATATTATTTTGTATCATTGTATTACGTTCATCAAAGCCTAAATTAGTTCAGCTAAAAGGTAACACGACATTCATTGACTGTTAGGCGGTACGAAGTTCGCCGGGTCAGCTAGTATTTAATAAAATAAACACGCCATTATTTCATCCCCTAAAAAATGAGTACACAAGCGGGGAAGAGTAGGGGTCAGGAGAAAGAGAAGAGTCGATTAGGTCTGAAGGAAATATCGTAAGGAAAGAGGAAAGGAGAAGTATGGTTGGAGGAACTGAAGAAAATGGGTAGAGGGAAGGATGATAAACAAGAAATAGTTTTTAAGAGAAAGAAATGAATTGAATTAGTTTTGTAAATTTGTTAACGAGATGGTACGACCAAAGACATTTCTTTATTTAATGTTTTCAGGATGTCATAAAGTAGTAAAACTATCAAAATTAGGTTACAACTGGTCACGTTTAGTAGTACGGATTAAATTATGTTTTGTTTAGGATTAGGTTTCATTTGTTGTCTGGAATTGTTCTTAATTAATCAAGTAAGGGGAATTTTCTGAAATGTCGTCTATCAAGTGGATGTCGTTGTGGAATCGATCTCTGATAAAAAGAAAGGCAACACCAGATGACGTCATTAATGAAAGTAACGTACGTCCAATCGGCAATAAACGTGTGCGCCTATTAACTTTCTATTTCTAATTGGAATTAAGATTTTTTATGTTTTTTATGTGGACTAATATGTGGATTTCTTCTTTTAACGTATTTTGTAGAATTTATGTATTGTGGGTTTGTTTAGCGCGGTTTTTAGAACAAAATATTGTTCTTTTACCAAATTCCACGATTCCCTTTCACACGGATGTCGAATTCTAACCCTTTCAAACCCTGGTGTTTCTAGTTATGGTTTAATATTTGTTTTATGGAAAATCACACATTGTAACTTTAATTTGGTGTAAGTCACATCGAAATGTTAATTTTATTATTTGTCATTTTCCTTCCTGTGACAAACTTGTTCCATGTAAATGACAAAATCCAATTAATTAATATTTTGTGGTTTGAAGGCCCCGGGTCTAGTTTTTCGAGTCTTCCTCTCAGGAAATTTGAGGTTGTTAAAATAAATAAAATAATTAACCAAAGGAAATGCGTCAGTGATAACCCGATGGCACCCAATGACAAAACGTTGCAGAAAATAAGAAGTGGAATCAGTTAAAAGAGCCTCGTGCGTCTAAGCAGTTCACAGTAATCTAAGAAGAAGAAAAGTCAGTTTTATTGAATAGCTGTGATTTCATTGCAATTAAAATGTTCGGGTTAACGATTAGCGTGTTGTTTGTTCATGTTGTGTGTGTGTACGCTCAGACAGGCTTTCGTAATCCATATTATTTCAAGTATGATGCAAACAAATCTAAATCTATACCAAGCGATTGGGGCGTTGAAGACCCGTCGATTGTGATAGACATTAATGTGTGTAATGTGAACGTTGATAAGATAAACACCGGTGCTTTTAAGAACTTCACCGACCTCGGATATTTGGAACTAACTGGGAGAATAACCGCCATTGAGGATGATGCCTTCACTGGATTGAACAACTTAGAACGCATAACACTAACTGGAGTTGGCATTCAACACATCGGCCCAAAAGTGTTCCATAACTTAAATAATTTGAAGTGGTTAGAATTATCAAGAAATGAAATTAAGGAAATGCATCTAACTAACTTAACAATGTTGACGGAACTGAATTTATCAAATAATAATGTCACGGAACTAAGTGATGACACTTTTATAAACTTAAAGAACCTTAAAACTATTGACTTAAGTGAAAATAAAATCCGTGCATTAAAGAACTGGGCATTCAAAGGTTGTCCTAGTCTAATTAGTATAAAATTGAAGAAGAATCAGATTGCAAATATTGAAGAATTTGCTTTTAGATACCTGTCCAAGTTGGAAGTATTGTCCTTAAGTCATAACAATTTAACGACATTAACATATGATCAGTTCGACGGGTTGAAGAATTTAAAGCGATTAGAATTGTCACATAATTTAATAAATGACATCCATAGTTTTAGTTTCCTAAGTCTTGGTGCATTGACTAATTTAGATTTGTCACATAACAAGATTACATCTCTTAAAACGTTGGGGTTGCGTGAACTGACTGAACTCAAGTCGGACCATAACTCAATAACGACTTTATCTGAATACATATTTTCTTACACAGTTAAATTGGAATATTTAGACTTAGGATTTAATGTTATAAAAGAATTTATTTTACCTGATACATTAGAAAAGTTGAGCCGTGTCTTGTTACAACATAATCAAATAGAGTCAATAGAATTATCAGCCGCAACTCAAAAGAACATAGAGGCACTAGATTTAAGTGACAACAACTTGACTCACCTTAACGAATCGTTTCAACATTTAATTAACCTTCAGCATTTGTATTTAAACAACAATAAACTTAAAAGTTTTCCTCTGTGTATACCGGGTAGTTTGACCCATTTGGAGTTAGCTCAAAATGAACTTCATGGGATAGCACTGGATAAATTCTGTGACTCTGCAACTCAAGGGAAGCTGCAAATAGTAGATTTATCTAATAATCAGTTTACATCTTACAACTTGACCTACACCAACAAATCTTTACAAGAAACGCAACCAGATTTGAACGATATTGATTTAAGTCATAATTTATTGAATGCCGACTCAGTGAAACAAATTGAAGATTCTGAGTTACGTCATATTGCACTTCTAAAAATTGAACCCCAGCGAAAAGTTGACGTTAAAATCAGTCGTAATGAGAACATGAACGGGGAGGGGAACACTACATGGATCGTGGTAACTTCGGCTGCACTGGCTACTGTTGGTGTATTTGCAGGTTAGAATTACAATCCTATTTATCTTAATTGTAGAATAGGCAACCCTCCTAACAATTAACGGTGGCCTACAATCTTAATTCAGAGAAAGTTCAGAAAGTGGTGATGACATGCGTTTTATGTTCCAGGCCGATGTTTTCCTACTCTTAACATTCTCGTAGCTGAAATAAATAACACCCACCTGGATCATAAAACGCTCCCTGTACATCCAGAGTAAAATAAATTTCAAATTTATTGAGTACAAAACATGATTAAGTGTTCCTAACTCATACTATTATTAATTCCTACATGGAAAACCTGTTCCCTTTCAGTAATTGCCGCCATTTTGTTATATAAACAACGGAGAAGGACGAACCCGAACCCGAATGTCAACGATGCAGTTATATTAAATAACCTTTACGATGACGTCAGAGGCGCTCCATTTTATGACTACCCCAGGTTTCCAATTTACGACTATGTGAGAAGACCTCACATTTATCACTATCCGACGTTCCGTCCATGGTATGACGAAGTTCGCCCACAACCTGTCTATTTAGCGGTCCTGCCTGATATTCCAGGTACGTAATTAGAGAACGCCCAACGTGAATTGAACCTAATTATTGAAAAGTCAATTAGTTGCTTTTACAAGCACATTGTGTAACATTGTTACCTAAAGCTTCAAATACAACAATTAAACAATAATTAAAAAATGTAAATACAAAGAAAGTAAGGTAGTTTTAATTGGGTATGTTCACTATTAACTCGATGTGTTTTTTCAATGTTTTAGGGCCCCAACCTTTGGAACAGGAAGGGACCGAGACTGAAGAAAATATTTACGAAGAAATTGGCTGAACGTTCAAAATATTCTAAAACGTCACTAATGACGTCATTAGTTTCGCTCACGGCAAGCTCAAAACGACCCGTCTGAAGAGTTGGGTCGTAGTGGTCGTTGTTGAGCATTTCGGCGCAATATTTAAACATGACGCAAAACTTAAAGATGGCGATGACAGAAAAAATTACTTTATATGATTCGGAAAGATATATTTTATTGGATTTTATTTTATTATACAATTATGTTAAATAAGCTTAATAAAATTAATTTTAATTCATATTTGACTGCTATTTATACACTTTTCCTCAGACCATAACCTAACTTAATAAATAAACCATGTTCATTATCATTTAGAATATATTTCTTTTAATCCAGTCAAAATAAACGATAAAATAAGGGTAGATTAGCTATAATTCGCATAGAGCTGAAAGTTAGTACACACCTTGGGGACACTGGTACAAATAAAATACTAAAAGTCCTCACCGATCGCACATCTGCATAAAAAGTTATTTAAGGTCAAAAGTCAATATAAAAGTTTTTTTCAATTTTTACGGTAAACGGTCGGTTTTATCATAAAAATAGATCAGACCAAAGTTGTAGATTATGCAATTATCTACAAAAATTGTTCTTATACTTTTTTTTCTAAGAATCACCATTCTTGAGATATTGCGATAAATGTGAAATTTGGTACAATGAAAGAATTTAATAAGTAGATAACTTTTGGATGTGGAGCCACTTAAACTTTCACTCCCCTTCCCTGTTCCACCATCGTATAAATTGCGATATCTTAAGAACCATTTAACATATTTATTTTAATGATCAACGCTGTACATTTTATATTTAAAAAAAAATAGTTTAATTTTATACACTCGCAGCCTGTGACATCTATTGAGCATATTTCTAAGTAACTAGGTTTATATCCGCGCCCGTATTTATCAATCCAGTAATCAAACCTTTTTTTCGTGTATTCAAACCAACTGTTGGAAGAAGTGATTCCTCGCTAACAGTAGCATCACAGGTTATTTTGCTTACATAATAATATCAACTTAACTTGTTGATTGAAATATTAACTAATAAACGTATATCAGCGTTTTTATTTTATTAAATATTCAATATTTGACAGATATATATACAAATCTATATAAAGTTTAAATTTTGTTTTACTGTGCAATATTCTGGCTGTTATTTTAGTAGTTAATGACGTCTCATGTATTTTTCGTTTTATATCACGACATTATGCTGCTGGTTGGTTGTCAATCTGAAACAATATTTAGTCAATTAATTTAGTGTTTTATATGAGCTCCATAAACGTTTAATTAGTTTGTTGCAAATATGGTAATTATTCGATATAGCTACACCTTTTATTTTGCATGACATACTTATTTGTGGAACTGTCATATTATTTCTAACCTCAAATTTGAAATATTAATTATAACCATTAATATGGCCTTTTCCTAAATAAAAAATGGTACAATGTATATTACGTAAGATTTGTACATGTTTTTAGTATATAACAAATACCATAAAACATACAAAAATGCAGTAGTTTTTTTATAAGATCCAAAACAAAAGGTGTAGCTATATCGAATAATTACCCAAATAAGCACAAATAAGCAACTTACATCATTGACACTTACAAGTGGTTCTTCTAAATCCGTGGTTTCCAGCCTGGTAGTCTGACCTCTGCGTGTTTGTTAATATGTCTAAATGCTCTATCAGGTATCACATAAAAATCATTATTAGTCAAATCCAGCATCTTAATATTCTCCAATCCAGCGAAAGAATCATGGTTGATAAATGTCAAGTTGTTATACTGTAAAAATAACATTTCCAGCAAAGGAAGGTTAATAAACATATTCCCTGGTACGTTGGTAAGCCTGTTTTGATGGATAAACAGAAATACCAAGTTATCCAACTTGTGAAACGCTTTTGGATGTATACTCGTTATTCTATTATCATTAATATTTAGTTTCTTCAGTTTCAGCAAGCCATCGAATGTGTGCTGTTCGATTTTCGTTAATTTATTAGCAGAAAGATCCAATTTCGTCAGATTGGTGAGTTGTCTAACAGACCCGTCGACAATCTCTGTGATTTCGTTGATGGCTAAGAAGATATCATCTATCTGGGGGATGCCACTAAACATATCAATAGTGATACGTTCTATTTTATTACTTGGCAAGGAAATATAACTCAACTTGGTCAATCCTTTAAAAGCGAAGAAATTCACTGTCCTTAAATTCGTATCATGGATATAAATAGACTCCAGGAGCACCGATATCTCGAAAGCGCGTTCGTGGATGCTACCCAGGGGGCATTCTGCGATTGATAGTTTCTTTATATTCTTAGTGTAAGAGAATTTATGCGTAGTAAGGTTTTGTTCTTTAGCGTATTTATCCACACAAACTATTTTCAGCTCCTTAATTCCATCGAGGGAGGTGTCATCATTGGGAAGGTGGTGCAGATTGTCACAGGCCAAGGTGTCCTTCACTACGTAACCTTCTTTACGGCAGAATCTTGAATCGAACGCACTAACATTGTAAAATAACGCAAAAAATAACAAACTAAATATTAAATTCATTTTGATTTGCAAATGAGTAAGATTGATTGTAAATGACATTGATGTGCGACCTTGTCTTATATATCGATTAATCTGTACGACGAATAACAGGGCTGGATTATAACGGGCAGGGTTTACTAGTTATCTAAATGTTGACGGAGATATACCAATTAAAAATTTGAATTGTAGTTTTAGCGCTAGAAATGGTCGGCCATATTTATGACGTAACATGTCACACTATTCAGGAGTAGGTCAGTTATTTGTTATATGGATAACAGTTTTGTGTTAAGTATGCCATCTCTTTTACGCTCTGTTGTATAAATGAGATGGCAACTTAGTGGATGTACAAAGTTAGATGTGCTTAATAATTAAAGTGAACAAATGATTATAGTTGAAATTACGAGAGTTCGCCGGTGATATAACTGAAAAGCACTGACTCACTTATTTTTCTATATTTATTATTATTATAAGATGAAATTCATTATCGTATTATAGATTTATACCGCTCTTATAACCTCTTTTAAGTATAAGTCGCCGCCAAACTATCGTGATTTGGACTATATTTAATTGTTAATATCTCCTTAAATTTTGATATCTAAAAACATTTGCAACATTAACGTATTTAAAACAGCATTATAATATTCACTTAGGTGTCCTGTAATAAAAGTAAAAATTGTATATCTTCAAATGTTTCGTTTATTTTGACGTGAGTTATGAAATGTTTTGTGAAAGTTGTGTTGTGAATCATTTATTTATGGTTAGATTGATGTTAATAAATGTTTAATGGCGTGTCTATTTTATTAAATATCTAAATGTTGACGGAGATATAGTAATTAAAAGTTTGAATTGTAGTTGTATATTTGTATGACGTGAAATGCATTTTAACGTCAGTTATTTGTTGAGTAGGTCAGTGTTGTGGTAATATTTTGTAACTGTTGGTAGTCAAATAATCAAGTCAAGTTAAAGAATAATAAGTTTTTATTTTATTTAACACTGTTACGGCAGATATAATATTGGAATTTGAGTGTTCCTTGAAATAGCTGTAAATAATATTTGATATTTTGATATATAAATACACATAGCAGAGAATTATGAGCTGTAAGGGTGGTAAACTTACACAAGGATTGTGATGTCACATGCACTTGGAATGTGTACAACATTGAATCCTTTAATAATTAAAGAGACAAAATGACTTTGTTATTTTGCTTTTAAAAATAATTGAACATTTGAGGTTCTAGTAACTCACTTTATCAATATATAGTACACTTCTATAGAAATTAAGGGTCATATTCTGTATGTTATTTTCAGCGGTGATAAAATTTCATCAGTAAATAGTGACGTCATATGACACTTATGCATTCCTGTCATAAGAGTCATGTTACGTCATTATTCAGCGATGAAATTTTATCACCGCTGAAAATAACATACAGAATAAGGCCCTAAGACAAAGGACACAAGCCCATTGCTAATATCTCCTATCATATATAAGGAGTTATTAACAAATATCACTTTTAAGGCAGGATTGATAGGTGTGAATACAAGGTTTTGGGCTGAGATGAAAAGTCGGTAATGTCATGTCATGAAGCTAAAATAGAAAACGTCATTTATATTATTCACCCTAGACTCGCACCATTTCTTTTGTTAAAAACCGATCTCTGTACCAGCTTTTATTTCTCTCTCTGTTTGCAACTGTCAAAGCTGTACATACTTGCAGCCGTGAATTGTGTAATAAATACATTTATATTTTAGTATATAATTATTCTTCCCATATTCTATCTATATTAAAAGTGCTGCATTCCTAAGAAGTAAAACATATTTCAAGGACACAACTATATCCCTAGACCCAATGTATTTAAGATGGCGGGTACTGAAATACCTACTTTGCTTTTGACAGTTCTATCATAAGTACAAGTAAAACACTACGGCTATTTGTTTATTACTGTAAGTAATATTTCACGAAATGAAACTGCAGTGGACATTCGAATAATATAGTGTGTTAATTAATATACAAAGGTATTTTTATTATAGATTTAATGATAATTATTTAGTTCAGCTTTATTAAATGTTTTGAAACTTGTAAAAAGACAATTGCACTTTATGTTTTATGGAGCTTGTTCTGTACTCAAAATATGTACTTTAACATTACAAAACATTACTTAATAGTCATTATACCAATTTCAATTAAGAAATAGACTTTTAGATTTAAAGGTGAAATTTATAATATGAGGTTAGAAATAAGGTAATTATTAGATGGGCCTATACACTTTTGTTTTTCACTTTTAAAAAAAACTACTGCATTTTTATATGTTTTATTATGCTTATTGTATTCTCAAAACATGTCACATTCACTACGTAATAATTATTTTACCACTTTTAATTAATAAATATGAGATATTGAGGGTTAAACTTGAAATTTCAAAATTGAGGTTATGTCACCACTGTTATGTGTATCAATTGACAGATTTTTTGCTTAATACTGGCTTATTTAGATTCAAACCAAATCATTTAATTAGGATTCGTACCATGTGGTTTAAAAATTTAATAATTTATAAACTGGCTGTATATTTTATGAAAGAAGACGAAAGATGATAAAAAGAAGAGTTTCAAAAGAAAATATGATATTCAGACGTATTTTTGTTTTTATTTATTTCATTTGCGCCATCTTAGCAACACATTGACAAAATGGAGTCGTGCAACCAATGTAAATTAACATTTAATGAGTCGCTGCAGCTAGCAAGTAATAATAATGATATGCTAGATTTTTTGGTGAAACATAATGTAATTAAAGATAATGTGCATTGTTCCCAATGCAACGCGGTCTGTCAGCTTAACAGGCAGAAATTAATTTATACATGTAGAAAAAAATACAGGCAATATGACGGAAACACGTTCAGATGGAAAAAAGGTTCATTTTATTTATCTGCAACAAAAAATACTTTTTTCGCACTGTATCAAATTCCAGTGGAAAAAATTGTAAGTATCATTGCTTATTTGTTGTTTTTGAAAGCACCAAGGCAACGATTAATCATGAGAAATGTAAATGTAAGTAGCGGCACGGTTGTCGACTGGTTCTCATATTGCAGAGAGGTCTACACAAAATATGTGAAGGATTCCAAATTGGGTGGAATTGGTGAAGTTGTAGAAATCGACGAGGCTAAAATTGGACGTCGAAAATATAACCGTGGAAGAATTATTGATGGGAAATGGATATTTGGTGGTATCCAGAGAGGAAGTAGGAAAATATTTGTTGTGCCTGTGGAGGATCGCACAACAGACACGTTATTAGAAGTAATACGTGACTGGATTCTCCCAGGCATAACAATTATTTCTGATTGTTGGAAAGCATACAATTGCCTACAACACGAGGGATACCATCATTTAACGGTGAACCATTCACTCAATTTTGTGGATATGAGGTCAGGTGCCCACACAAATACAATTGAACGTCAGTGGAGGGATGTTCGTTCAACTATTCCCAGATATGGTACTCGAGAGTATCATATGGCCGGGTATTTGAACGAATATCTCTTCAAGTACAGCACACCAAATGAAGCAGAAAGGATGCATGTATTCTTTGATACAGCATCAAAATTATATCCTCCCAAATAACATACATACGCAAAATTAAGTAAACGTAAAAGTTAGTATTTAGCAATAAATGAAATGTTATTAAATGTTATTAAATACTATTACTATTACTATGTTAAATGAAATTCTATTAAATGTGATATGAGTATTTAGTATTTAGAATGAGAAAATTTTTTTGTTATAAGAAAAGGCGGTTTTGGTATAAAAAAAGCGCGGCGCTTTTTTTATACCAAAACCGCCTTTTCTTATAACAAAAAATTTTCTCATTCTAAATCTCTTTAAATACATTTACCTTATATTTTTATGAAATTATTTTTTACTATGTTAAATGAAATTCTATGAAATGTGATATGAGTATTTAGTATTTAGAAAGAAAAAATTGTTTTTGTTATTATTAAATTATTTTTAACTATGTTAAATGAAATTCTATGAAATGTGATATGAGTATTTAGTATTTAGAAAGAGAAAATTGTTTTTGTTATTATTAAATTATTTTTAACTATGTTAAATGAAATTCTATGAAATGTGATATTAATGTTATTAAATATTATTACTATATAAAAATACTAGCTTTTGCCCCCGTCGCAAGCGACGTCTGTTTTTTATGTGTGGCTTGAATTTCATGTCAAAATTTAATTCCATTTTTAAATTGAAATAATAAATAAACTCGTCTTATATTGATTTTACATATAATAACAATTAATTTTTCATACAAACTGACTAAGAAAATACATTTTTTATATCAAAATATCAAACACAATATATTTGACTAATTTTTTTCAAAATTTTGGATTTTTTTTTCGATTAGTAAATAAGTTATTAAGGTTAGCCTATATACAAAATTTCAACTTTCTAGCATAATTTTTACACTCGAAAAATACTGCCCTCCGTGCCACCAAATAAAATTTTTAAATTCTGAATTTTCTTCTATTAATAATAAACTTAATTATTCTAGAATCCAGAATATGAACTTTCTATAATTAATTAATTGAAATGTTATTACGAATTAAAATCCGGGGACGCCAAAAGTCTTAGAATTTTTTTCTCTACGAAATAGGCAATTTTCCGAAACATTGACAGAGCCGTTTTCGCGCTGCAATACAAAATTTACTACCAAACATATAAGATCCCTAGAGTTTACCCCCGTCGCAATGCGACGTCCTTTTGTCGTGTATGATTTAAATCCAATAAATAATTCGTAATTACATTTCATATTTAATTCTATTTTTAAATAGAAATAATAAATAAACTCGCGCACATATACTGACACAAATAAATTAACTAAAAAAAAATATTTTTTTTATCAAAATAAAAAATATTTTCAATTTATGCGTTATTTGACCAACTTTTTTTCAAAATTTGGGATTTTTTTTTTCGATTCGTAAATAAGTTACCAAGGTTAGCCTATATACAAAATTTCAACTTTCTAGCACAATTTTTACTCTCGGCAAATACTGCCTCCCGTGCCCCCAAATAAAATTTTGAAATTTTGAATTTTTTTTTATTAATAATATACTTAATTATTGTAGAATCCAGAATATGAACTTTCTCCAAAGTTCCATAACGGGCCTCCGAAATTCTTCAACCCCCCCTTTTTCAATTTTTGATTTTCTAATTTTTGAGAAATGTCAGCATTGAATACCTTAATACACATGCAAAATTTCAACTTTCTATCTTTTACGAATTAAAAGTTATACAGCAAAAAGTAAAAATTTTTTTTTTCGTTTTTCCAAAATTACGGGTTTCCAGGAAATTCAGGGGAAAATTCGGAGACGCCAAAAGTCTTAGAATTTTTTTCTCTACGAAATAGGAAATTTTTAAAAACTTCCCTGGAGCCGTTTTCGAGATGCCATACAAAATTTGAACCAAACATATAAGAATACAAATATACACCTGGGACATTATAATATAAGACTAGCGCTTCGCCCCGTCGCAAAGTGACGTGTATATTATTAGTTTGATTTAAAATTAATAGAATAATCCTAATATTGTTTTTAAATGTATTCAATTTAAAACTGTAAATACTTGATTTGAAAATATGTTTGTTTCCATTAAAATCAAAAATACTATATAATTTGGTTAATATTTTGAATCCTAAAAAAAATAATTTTGCTTGCATAAAGAAATTAAACGTTTTTTTAGTTCAAGTTGCGATAGTTTGGAGGTGAATCATATTTGGAAAAGTTGTTAAATAGTTGTGTAAGATAATTTTTCTAAATCAGTCAATTTATCTGTAAAAGTATGTTTATAATGAAGTCAAATTAGATTTTAAGTTCTTGTTCTTTAGTTAGGTTTCACGTTTTTAGTCATAAGAGAAGAAATTAATTTATGTAAATTTATATTATGTAAGGTATATACTATAAGAATGTAGTGCCTATCGATAAAAATAATAAATAAATAAATAACTAAATATTCCGTAAATCAACATCCCGTGAAGGTTAGGCATACTAAATATATCCAAATTAACACTATATTAATATGAAACAATTGAACTATACATTCACCTTTCCGGTATACATCTCATAAACGCAGTCGTATGTTTTTTCTATAATTGTATTTTATACAATACAATTTAGCTGTTTACTTCATATATTTTAACAGTTACAAAATAATATCTCATTTGTAAAATGTTTGTTTATTAATATAAAAATACACAGAAACTTAACAAAACAAATTTTGGGTTACCAGAAGTAGCTAGAATTGAAGGGATATTATAGGGAAATGAATTTATAGAAAGAAAATAAAGGAAATAGAAAATACTTTGAAATCAATTAAAGAAATACAATTTAAATTATAAAGCAACACTTGTTACTAAATGATTACTTAATAAATAATTTGATTTTTTCTTCAACTAATTCCATGCCTCGTTTATTCCAGTGTAGTTCATCAATTCTGTTGTTACGTCCACAAAATCTAAAACAAAACATTGTTTATTAATTACTAAATAATAACGCACATATTTTATAATATTATACAAATTATACATACTTCTCAAAGAGGTCTTTATTGACTTCATTATTTAAAATAAATAAGTCTCTGACATCGATGACTTCCTGGTTTGGTTCTGAAATATTATAAATAAACTAATTAATAAATGTACACAATGTTAAGTTAGTATTAAAACAATCATAATCACGTTTTTTAAGTTTCAGTAAAATGTTATTGTATAAACGTAACAGCCTAGACTGTGCTTCATTTTTAAATTTAGGTGGCTGTGGGATAGTTAGCCAAATAACTTTTGCATTTGCTCGTCTTAAAATCTGACTAATTTTTTTGGTGTTTAAATTAAACTGTTTAGGACTCTTATTCTATAAAGAAAAATACAATTTAAATATTTTTTATAATCTTAATAACGTTATTAAATATGATATATATATATATATAAATATATATATATATATATATATATATATATATATATATATATATATATATTATGATATTACGATATTAAGATATAAAGTATTTTATATAAACAATTTATACATACCAATAAAATGTCATTAACGCCAATTAATATTATGTACGTATTCTTTTTAGACATCGATGTGAAATTTGTTGATACGATAAGATTTTTTAGTTGTCGCGATGTGCGTCCGCCTTTTGCCATATCTACACATCTTTTACCATCTTTAAAAAAGACTCTTTTTTTTAATATTTTATCTCCGTATCTTACCATAAAACTGGCTCCAAGCACAATCAGGTTATTGTTCTGTAAAAATGCATTAAATTAATACAAGAAAATATGTTTTTAAAATGTTAGTTTAAATGAAAACATAGTTGTAATAAAATAAAATGTATTAATATTTTAAAT
Source organism: Panorpa germanica (assembly GCA_963678705.1). Taxonomy (NCBI): domain Eukaryota; kingdom Metazoa; phylum Arthropoda; class Insecta; order Mecoptera; family Panorpidae; genus Panorpa; species Panorpa germanica. The sequence continues at coordinate 5,802,565 of OY783208.1, read as the reverse complement.
TTATGTACATACCATATTTATTAATCAAAGTTGAAAACCGTTTAAATATAACAATAATTTGCAAATGTAACTGTGAGGGCGCGTTCCACTAAGCAGTCAAAACGATCACGGTCGCCAACTTTGTATGGCAGAATGATCTGTAAATAAATAATATATATATAAATAATTGTATATAAATAAAATATACCATATTAATTAGGTGATTAATTTTTTTTCACAAATGATTTAAATCATAAATCTTTTAATAACTTTAAAATACAATATTAGTATAATATAATTGTTCCAATCAGTCAACTTATCTGTAATTGCTTTTTTAATGTAGTGACATGAGTTTATAAGTATCAAGTAATCTTTCTATTGTAATAAGTAAACAAAAATATAATAAAGTTAATTACAAATAAGTCGTTCAGCAACACCACGTGAAGGTTGAAACATAAAATTTTTATTCTTCAAATTTTTGCTTATTGCTTTAAAAATAAATAAGAAACTTGAAAAATCAAATTTCAGTTGCCGGAAAGGAGGAGTAGAATTAAAGGGATGTTAAAGTGGAATGATTTTATGGAAGGAAATATGACTCTGAAAACAATTTAAATAATGAAATTAACAAGTTAAAAATTACAATTATTATAACAATAAAATGCATAACAGTTAAAAAATATTAACAAACGAAGGAAATAATGATACTTAAAATGTCAAAAAATATATTACACAATATTCAAATTTTAATAACTCAAGTTTTTTAAATGAGCATATTATTATTTACTTAGAAAACGCTAAAAAATATATCAACATTATAAGCAACACAAAGCATCAACAAATCCCAACATTTCCCACGAGAAACGGCCTTTGTAATTAGTTGTGTGCTCTGTGCAGAATATAAAGAATAAACAATTTAGATTCTCCTATGTATTGATTAGATATGGGATTATATTCAAATTTTAATAATGTAAGAATACATTAATGGGCATTAATAGATACAAAACTTGTTACTTAGGAAAAGCTAAAAAATATATTGATCATTATAATCAACACAAAGCATCAACAAATCCCAACATTTCCCACGAGAAACAGCCTTTGTGATTAGTTGTGTGCTCTGTGCAGAATATAAAGAATAAACAATTTAGATTCTCCTATGTATTGATTAGATATGGGATTATATTCAAATTTTAATAATGTAAGAATACATTAATGGGCATTAATAGATACAAAACATGTTACTTAGGAAAAGCTAAAAAATATATTGATCATTATAAGCAACACAAAGCATCAACAAATCCCAACATTTCCCACGAGAAACAGCCTTTGTGATTAGTTGTGTGCTCTGTGCAGAATATATAGAATAAACAATTTAGATTCTCCTATGTATTGATTAGATATGGGATTATATTCAAATTTTAATAATGTAAGAATACATTAATGGGCATTAATAGATACAAAACTTGTTACTTAGGAAAAGCTAAAAAATATATTGATCATTATAAGCAACACAAAGCATCAACAAATCCCAACATTTCCCACGAGAAACAGCCTTTGTGATTAGTTGTGTGCTCTGTGCAGAATATAAAGAATAAACAATTTAGATTCTCCTATGTATTGATTAGATATGGGATTATATTCAAATTTTAATAATGTAAGAATACATTAATGGGCATTAATAGATACAAAACATGTTACTTAGGAAAAGCTAAAAAATATATTGATCATTATAAGCAACACAAAGCATCAACAAATCCCAACATTTCCCACGAGAAACAGCCTTTGTGATTAGTTGTGTGCTCTGTGCAGAATATAAAGAATAAACAATTTAGATTCTCCTATGTATTGATTAGATATGGAATTATATTCAAATTTTAATAATGTAGGGCTACACAAATTGGGCATTAATAGATACAAAACTTGTTACTTAGGAAAAGCTAAAAATATATTAACATTATAAGCAACACAAAGCATTACCAAATCCCAACATTTCCCACGAGAAACAGCCTTTGTGATTAGTTGTGTGCTCTGTGCAGAATATAAAGAATAAACAATTTAGATTCTCCTATGTATTGATTAGATATGGGATTATATTCAAATTTTAATAATGTAAGAATACATTAATGGGCATTAATAGATACAAAACTTGTTACTTAGGAAAAGCTAAAAAATATATTGATCATTATAAGCAACACAAAGCATCAACAAATCCCAACATTTCCCACGAGAAACAGCCTTTGTGATTAGTTGTGTGCTCTGTGCAGAATATAAAGAATAAACAATTTAGATTCTCCTATGTATTGATTAGATATGGGATTATATTCAAATTTTAATAATGTAAGAATACATTAATGGGCATTAATAGATACAAAACATGTTACTTAGGAAAAGCTAAAAAATATATTGATCATTATAAGCAACACAAAGCATCAACAAATCCCAACATTTCCCACGAGAAACAGCCTTTGTGATTAGTTGTGTGCTCTGTGCAGAATATAAAGAATAAACAATTTAGATTCTCCTATGTATTGATTAGATATGGGATTATATTCAAATTTTAATAATGTAAGAATACATTAATGGGCATTAATAGATACAAAACTTGTTACTTAGGAAAAGCTAAAAAATATATTGATCATTATAAGCAACACAAAGCATCAACAAATCCCAACATTTCCCACGAGAAACGGCCTTTGTGATTAGTTGTGTGCTCTGTGCAGAATATAAAGAATAAACAATTTAGATTCTCCTATGTATTGATTAGATATGGGATTATATTCAAATTTTAATAATGTAAGAATACATTAATGGGCATTAATAGATACAAAACTTGTTACTTAGGAAAAGCTAAAAATATATTAACATTATAAGCAACACAAAGCATCAACAAATCCCAACATTTCCCACGAGAAACAGCCTTTGTGATTAGTTGTGTGCTCTGTGCAGAATATAAAGAATAAACAATTTAGATTCTCCTATGTATTGATTAGATATAGAATTATATTCAAATTTTAATAATGTAGGGCTACACAAATTGGGCATTAATAGATACAAAACATGTTACTTAGGAAAAGCTAAAAATATATTGATCATTATAAGCAACACAAAGCATCAACAAATCCCAACATTTCCCACGAGAAACGGCCTTTGTGATTGTTTGAGTACTAAGTGCAGAATATAAAGAATAAACAATTTAGATTCTCCTATGTATTGATTAGATATGGAATTATATTCAAATTTTAATAATGTAGGGCTACACAAATTGGGCATTAATAGATACAAAACTTGTTACTTAGGAAAAGCTAAAAATATATTAACATTATAAGCAACACAAAGCATTACCAAATCCCAACATTTCCCACGAGAAACAGCCTTTGTGATTAGTTGTGTGCTCTGTGCAGAATATAAAGAATAAACAATTTAGATTCTCCTATGTATTGATTAGATATGGAATTATATTCAAATTTTAATAACGTAGGGCTACACAAATGGGGCATTAATAGATACAAAACTTGTTACTTAGGAAAAGCTAAAAATATATTAACATTATAAGCAACACAAAGCATCAACAAATCCCAACATTTCCCACGAGAAACAGCCTTTGTGATTAGTTGTGTGCTCTGTGCAGAATATAAAGAATAAACAATTTAGATTCTCCTATGTATTGATTAGATATGGAATTATATTCAAATTTTAATAACGTAGGGCTACACAAATGGGGCATTAATAGATACAAAACTTGTTACTTAGGAAAAGCTAAAAATATATTAACATTATAAGCAACACAAAGCATCAACAAATCCCAACATTTCCCACGAGAAACAGCCTTTGTGATTAGTTGTGTGCTCTGTGCAGAATATAAATAATAAACAATTTAGATTCTCCTATGTATTGATTAGATATAGAATTATATTCAAATTTTAATAATGTAGGGCTACACAAATTGGGCATTAATAGATACAAAACTTGTTATTTAGGAAAAGCTAAAAATATATTGATCATTATAAGCAACACAAAGCATCAACAAATCCCAACATTTCCCACGAGAAACGGCCTTTGTGATTGTTTGAGTACTAAGTGCAGAATATAAAGAATAAACAATTTAGATTCTCCTATGTATTGATTAGATATGGAATTATATTCAAATTTTAATAATGTAGGGCTACACAAATTGGGCATTAATAGATACAAAACTTGTTACTTAGGAAAAGCTAAAAATATATTAACATTATAAGCAACACAAAGCATCAACAAATCCCAACATTTCCCACGAGAAACAGCCTTTGTGATTAGTTGTGTGCTCTGTGCAGAATATAAAGAATAAACAATTTAGATTCTCCTATGTATTGATTAGATATGGAATTATATTCAAATTTTAATAACGTAGGGCTACACAAATTGGGCATTAATAGATACAAAACTTGTTACTTAGGAAAAGCTAAAAATATATTAACATTATAAGCAACACAAAGCATCAACAAATCCCAACATTTCCCACGAGAAACAGCCTTTGTGATTAGTTGTGTGCTCTGTGCAGAATATAAAGAATAAACAATTTAGATTCTCCTATGTATTGATTAGATATAGAATTATATTCAAATTTTAATAATGTAGGGCTACACAAATTGGGCATTAATAGATACAAAACTTGTTACTTAGGAAAAGCTAAAAATATATTGATCATTATAAGCAACACAAAGCATCAACAAATCCCAACATTTCCCACGAGAAACGGCCTTTGTGATTGTTTGAGTACTAAGTGCAGAATATAAAAAATAACCAATTTAGATTCTCCTATGTATTGATTAGATATGGAATTATATTCAAATTTTAATAATGTAGGGCTACACAAATTGGGCATTAATAGATACAAAACTTGTTACTTAGGAAAAGCTAAAAATATATTGATCATTATAAGCAACACAAAGCATCAACAAATCCCAACATTTCCCACGAGAAACGGCCTTTGTGATTGTTTGAGTACTAAGTGCAGAATATAAAGAATAAACAATTTAGATTCTCCTATGTATTAATTAGATATGGAATTATATTCAAATTTTAATAATGTAGGGCTACACAAATTGGGCATTAATAGATACAAAACTTGTTACTTAGGAAAAGCTAAAAATATATTAACATTATAAGCAACACAAAGCATCAACAAATCCCAACATTTCCCACGAGAAACAGCCTTTGTGATTAGTTGTGTGCTCTGTGCAGAATATAAAGAATAAACAATTTAGATTCTCCTATGTATTGATTAGATATGGAATTATATTCAAATTTTAATAATGTAGGGCTACACAAATTGGGCATTAATAGATACAAAACTTGTTACTTAGGAAAAGCTAAAAATATATTAACATTATAAGCAACACAAAGCATCAACAAATCCCAACATTTCCCACGAGAAACAGCCTTTGTGATTAGTTGTGTGCTCTGTGCAGAATATAAAGAATAAACAATTTAGATTCTCCTATGTATTGATTAGATATGGTATTATATTCAAATTTTAATAATGTAGGGCTACACAAATTCGGCATTAATAGATACAAAACTTGTTACTTAGGAAAAGCTAAAAATATATTAACATTATAAGCAACACAAAGCATCAACAAATCCCAACATTTCCCACGAGAAACAGCCTTTGTGATTAGTTGTGTGCTCTGTGCAGAATATAAAGAATAAACAATTTAGATTCTCCTATGTATTGATTAGATATGGAATTATATTCAAATTTTAATAATGTAGGGCTACACAAACTCGGCATTAATAGATACAAAACTTGTTACTTAGGAAAAGCTAAAAATATATTAACATTATAAGCAACACAAAGCATCAACAAATCCCAACATTTCCTACGAGAAACAGCCTTTGTGATTAGTTGTGTGCTCTGTGCAGAATATAAAGAATAAACAATTTAGATTCTCCTATGTATTGATTAGATATGGAATTATATTCAAATTTTAATAATGTAGGGCTACACAAATTCGGCATTAATAGATACAAAACTTGTTACTTAGGAAAAGCTAAAAATATATTAACATTATAAGCAACACAAAGCATCAACAAATCCCAACATTTCCCACGAGAAACAGCCTTTGTGATTAGTTGTGTGCTCTGTGCAGAATATAAAGAATAAACAATTTAGATTCTCCTATGTATTGATTAGATATGGAATTATATTCAAATTTTAATAATGTAGGGCTACACAAATTGGGCATTAATAGATACAAAACTTGTTACTTAGGAAAAGCTAAAAATATATTAACATTATAAGCAACACAAAGCATCAACAAATCCCAACATTTCCCACGAGAAACAGCCTTTGTGATTAGTTGTGTGCTCTGTGCAGAATATAAAGAATAAACAATTTAGATTCTCCTATGTATTGATTAGATATGGTATTATATTCAAATTTTAATAATGTAGGGCTACACAAATTCGGCATTAATAAATACAAAACTTGTTACTTAGGAAAAGCTAAAAATATATTAACATTATAAGCAACACAAAGCATCAACAAATCCCAACACTTTCCACGAGAAACAGCCTTTGTGATTAGTTGTGTGCTCTGTGCAGAATATAAAGAATAAACAATTTAGATTCTCCTATGTATTGATTAGATATGGAATTATATTCAAATTTTAATAATGTAGGGCTACACAAATTGGGCATTAATAGATACAAAACTTGTTACTTAGGAAAAGCTAAAAATATATTAACATTATAAGCAACACAAAGCATCAACAAATCCCAACATTTCCCACGAGAAACAGCCTTTGTGATTAGTTGTGTGCTCTGTGCAGAATATAAAGAATAAACAATTTAGATTCTCCTATGTATTGATTAGATATGGTATTATATTCAAATTTTAATAATGTAGGGCTACACAAATTCGGCATTAATAGATACAAAACTTGTTACTTAGGAAAAGCTAAAAATATATTAACATTATAAGCAACACAAAGCATCAACAAATCCCAACATTTCCCACGAGAAACAGCCTTTGTGATTAGTTGTGTGCTCTGTGCAGAATATAAAGAATAAACAATTTAGATTCTCCTATGTATTGATTAGATATGGAATTATATTCAAATTTTAATAATGTAGGGCTACACAAATTGGGCATTAATAGATACAAAACTTGTTACTTAGGAAAAGCTAAAAATATATTAACATTATAAGCAACACAAAGCATCAACAAATCCCAACATTTCCCACGAGAAACAGCCTTTGTGATTAGTTGTGTGCTCTGTGCAGAATATAAAGAATAAACAATTTAGATTCTCCTATGTATTGATTAGATATGGGATTATATTCAAATTTTAATAATGTAAGAATACATTAATGGGCATTAATAGATACAAAACTTGTTACTTAGGAAAAGCTAAAAATATATTAACATTATAAGCAACACAAAGCATCAACAAATCCCAACATTTCCCACGAGAAACAGCCTTTGTGATTAGTTGTGTGCTCTGTGCAGAATATAAAAAATAAACAATTTAGATTCTCCTATGTATTAATTAGATATGGGATTATATTCAAATTTTAATAATGTAAGAATACATTAATGGGCATTAATAGATACAAAACTTGTTACTTAGGAAAAGCTAAAAATATATTAACATTATAAGCAACACAAAGCATCAACAAATCCCAACATTTCCCACGAGAAACAGCCTTTGTGATTAGTTGTGTGCTCTGTGCAGAATATAAAGAATAAACAATTTAGATTCTCCTATGTATTGATTAGATATGGAATTATATTCAAATTTTAATAACGTAGGGCTACACAAATTGGGCATTAATAGATACAAAACTTGTTACTTAGGAAAAGCTAAAAATATATTAACATTATAAGCAACACAAAGCATCAACAAATCCCAACATTTCCCACGAGAAACAGCCTTTGTGATTAGTTGTGTGCTCTGTGCAGAATATAAAGAATAAACAATTTAGATTCTCCTATGTATTGATTAGATATAGAATTATATTCAAATTTTAATAATGTAGGGCTACACAAATTGGGCATTAATAGATACAAAACTTGTTTCTTAGGAAAAGCTAAAAATATATTGATCATTATAAGCAACACAAAGCATCAACAAATCCCAACATTTCCCACGAGAAACGGCCTTTGTGATTGTTTGAGTACTAAGTGCAGAATATAAAGAATAAACAATTTAGATTCTCCTATGTATTGATTAGATATGGAATTATATTCAAATTTTAATAATGTAGGGCTACACAAATTGGGCAATAATAGACACAAAACTTGTTACTTAGGAAAAGCTAAAAAATATATTGATCATTATAAGCAACACAAAGCATCAACAAATCCCAACATTTCCCACGAGAAACAGCCTTTGTGATTAGTTGTGTGCTCTGTGCAGAATATAAAGAATAAACAATTTAGATTCTCCTATGTATTGATTAGATATGGAATTATATTCAAATTTTAATAACGTAGGGCTACACAAATTGGGCATTAATAGATACAAAACTTGTTACTTAGGAAAAGCTAAAAATATATTAACATTATAAGCAACACAAAGCATCAACAAATCCCAACATTTCCCACGAGAAACAGCCTTTGTGATTAGTTGTGTGCTCTGTGCAGAATATAAAGAATAAACAATTTAGATTCTCTTATGTATTGATTAGATATGGAATTATATTCAAATTTTAATAACGTAGGGCTACACAAATTGGGCATTAATAGATACAAAACTTGTTACTTAGGAAAAGCTAAAAATATATTAACATTATAAGCAACACAAAGCATCAACAAATCCCAACATTTCCCACGAGAAACAGCCTTTGTGATTAGTTGTGTGCTCTGTGCAGAATATAAAGAATAAACAATTTAGATTCTCCTATGTATTGATTAGATATGGAATTATATTCAAATTTTAATAACGTAGGGCTACACAAATTGGGCATTAATAGATACAAAACTTGTTACTTAGGAAAAGCTAAAAATATATTAACATTATAAGCAACACAAAGCATCAACAAATCCCAACATTTCCCACGAGAAACAGCCTTTGTGATTAGTTGTGTGCTCTGTGCAGAATATAAAGAATAAACAATTTAGATTCTCCTATGTATTGATTAGATATGGAATTATATTCAAATTTTAATAACGTAGGGCTACACAAATTGGGCATTAATAGATACAAAACTTGTTACTTAGGAAAAGCTAAAAATATATTAACATTATAAGCAACACAAAGCATCAACAAATCCCAACATTTCCCACGAGAAACAGCCTTTGAGATTAGTTGTGTGCTCTGTGCAGAATATAAAGAATAAACAATTTAGATTCTCCTATGTATTGATTAGATATGGTATTATATTCAAATTTTAATAATGTAGGGCTACACAAATTGGGCATTATTAGATACAAAACTTGTTACTTAGGAAAAGCTAAAAATATATTGATCATTATAAGCAACACAAAGCATCAACAAATCCCAACATTTCCCACGAGAAACGGCCTTTGTGATTGTTTGAGTACTAAGTGCAGAATATAAAGAATAAACAATTTAGATTCTCCTATGTATTGATTAGATATGGAATTATATTCAAATTTTAATAATGTAGGGCTACACAAATTGGGCATTAATAGATACAAAACTTGTTACTTAGGAAAAGCTAAAAATATATTAACATTATAAGCAACACAAAGCATCAACAAATCCCAACATTTCCCACGAGAAACAGCCTTTGAGATTAGTTGTGTGCTCTGTGCAGAATATAAAGAATAAACAATTTAGATTCTCCTATGTATTGATTAGATATGGTATTATATTCAAATTTTAATAATGTAGGGCTACACAAATTGGGCATTAATAGATACAAAACTTGTTACTTAGGAAAAGCTAAAAATAAATTAACATTATAAGCAACACAAAGCATCAACAAATCCCAACATTTCCCACGAGAAACAGCCTTTGTGATTAGTTGTGTGCTCTGTGCAGAATATAAAGAATAAACAATTTAGATTCTCCTATGTATTGATTAGATATGGAATTATATTCAAATTTTAATAATGTAGGGCTACACAAATTGGGCATTAATAGATACAAAACTTGTTACTTAGGAAAAGCTAAAAATATATTAACATTATAAGCAACACAAAGCATCAACAAATCCCAACATTTCCCACGAGAAACAGCCTTTGTGATTAGTTGTGTGCTCTGTGCAAAATATAAAGAATAAACAATTTAGATTCTCCTATGTATTGATTAGATATGGAATTATATTCAAATTTTAATAATGTAGGGCCACACAAATTGGGCATTAATAGATACAAAACTTGTTACTTAGGAAAAGCTAAAAATATATTAACATTATAAGCAACACAAAGCATCAACAAATCTCAACATTTCCCAAGAGAAACAGCCTTTGTGATTAGTTGTGTGCTCTGTGCAGAATATAAAGAATAAACAATTTAGATTCTCCTATGTATTGATTAGATATAGAATTATATTCAAATTTTAATAATGTAGGGCTACACAAATTGGGCATTATTAGATACAAAACTTGTTACTTAGGAAAAGCTAAAAATATATTGATCATTATAAGCAACACAAAGCATCAACAAATCCCAACATTTCCCACGAGAAACGGCCTTTGTGATTGTTTGAGTACTAAGTGCAGAATATAAAGAATAAACAATTTAGATTCTCCTATGTATTGATTAGATATGGAATTATATTCAAATTTTAATAATGTAGGGCTACACAAATTGGGCATTAATAGACACAAAACTTGTTACTTAGGAAAAGCTAAAAATATATTAACATTATAAGCAACACAAAGCATCAACAAATCCCAACATTTCCCACGAGAAACAGCCTTTGTGATTAGTTGTGTGCTCTGTGCAGAATATAAAGAATAAACAATTTAGATTCTCCTATGTATTGATTAGATATGGAATTATATTCAAATTTTAATAATGTAGGGCTACACAAATTGGGCATTAATAGATACAAAACTTGTTACTTAGGAAAAGCTAAAAATATATTAACATTATAAGCAACACAAAGCATCAACAAATCCCAACATTTCAGACGAGAAACAGCCTTTGAGATTAGTTGTGTGCTCTGTGCAGAATATAAAGAATAAACAATTTAGATTCTCCTATGTATTGATTAGATATGGTATTATATTCAAATTTTAATAATGTAGGGCTACACAAATTGGGCATTAATAGATACAAAACTTGTTACTTAGGAAAAGCTAAAAATATATTAACATTATAAGCAACACAAAGCATCAACAAATCCCAACATTTCCCACGAGAAACAGCCTTTGTGATTAGTTGTGTGCTCTGTGCAGAATATAAAGAATAAACAATTTAGATTCTCCTATGTATTGATTAGATATGGAATTATATTCAAATTTTAATAATGTAGGGCTACACAAATTGGGCATTAATAGATACAAAACTTGTTACTTAGGAAAAGCTAAAAATATATTAACATTATAAGCAACACAAAGCATCAACAAATCCCAACATTTCCCACGAGAAACAGCCTTTGTGATTAGTTGTGTGCTCTGTGCAGAATATAAAGAATAAACAATTTAGATTCTCCTATGTATTGATTAGATATGGAATTATATTCAAATTTTAATAATGTAGGGCTACACAAATTGGGCATTAATAGATACAAAACTTGTTACTTAGGAAAAGCTAAAAATATATTAACATTATAAGCAACACAAAGCATCAACAAATCCCAACATTTCCCACGAGAAACAGCCTTTGTGATTAGTTGTGTGCTCTGTGCAGAATATAAAGAATAAACAATTTAGATTCTCCTATGTATTGATTAGATATGGAATTATATTCAAATTTTAATAATGTAGGGCTACACAAATTGGGCATTAATAGATACAAAACTTGTTACTTAGGAAAAGCTAAAAATATATTAACATTATAAGCAACACAAAGCATCAACAAATCCCAACATTTCCCACGAGAAACAGCCTGTGTGATTAGTTGTGTGCTCTGTGCAGAATATAAAGAATAAACAATTTAGATTCTCCTATGTATTGATTAGATATGGAATTATATTCAAATTTTAATAATGTAGGGCTACACAAATTGGGCATTAATAGATACAAAACTTGTTATTTAGGAAAAGCTAAAAATATATTGATCATTATAAGCAACACAAAGCATCAACAAATCCCAACATTTCCCACGAGAAACGGCCTTTGTGATTGTTTGAGTACTGAGTGCAGAATATAAAGAATAAACAATTTAGATTCTCCTATGTATTGATTAGATATGGAATTATATTCAAATTTTAATAATGTAGGGCTACACAAATTGGGCATTAATAGATACAAAACTTGTTACTTAGGAAAAGCTAAAAATATATTAACATTATAAGCAACACAAAGCATCAACAAATCCCAACATTTCCCACGAGAAACAGCCTTTGTGATTAGTTGTGTGCTCTGTGCAGAATATAAAGAATAAACAATTTAGATTCTCCTATGTATTGATTAGATATGGAATTATATTCAAATTTTAATAATGTAGGGCTACACAAATTGGGCATTAATAGATACAAAACTTGTTACTTAGGAAAAGCTAAAAATATATTAACATTATAAGCAACACAAAGCATCAACAAATCCCAACATTTCCCACGAGAAACAGCCTTTGTGATTAGTTGTGTGCTCTGTGCAGAATATAAAGAATAAACAATTTAGATTCTCCTATGTATTGATTAGATATGGAATTATATTCAAATTTTAATAATGTAGGGCTACACAAATTGGGCATTAATAGATACAAAACTTGTTACTTAGGAAAAGCTAAAAATATATTAACATTATAAGCAACACAAAGCATCAACAAATCCCAACATTTCCCACGAGAAACAGCCTTTGTGATTAGTTGTGTGCTCTGTGCAGAATATAAAGAATAAACAATTTAGATTCTCCTATGTATTGATTAGATATGGAATTATATTCAAATTTTAATAATGTAGGGCTACACAAATTGGGCATTAATAGATACAAAACTTGTTACTTAGGAAAAGCTAAAAATATATTAACATTATAAGCAACACAAAGCATCAACAAATCCCAACATTTCCCACGAGAAACAGCCTTTGTGATTAGTTGTGTGCTCTGTGCAGAATATAAAGAATAAACAATTTAGATTCTCCTATGTATTGATTAGATATGGAATTATATTCAAATTTTAATAATGTAGGGCTACACAAATTGGGCATTAATAGATACAAAACTTGTTACTTAGGAAAAGCTAAAAATATATTGATCATTATAAGCAACACAAAGCATCAACAAATCCCAACATTTCCCACGAGAAACGGCCTTTGTGATTGTTTGAGTACTAAGTGCAGAATATAAAGAATAAACAATTTAGATTCTCCTATGTATTGATTAGATATGGAATTATATTCAAATTTTAATAATGTAGGACTACACAAATTGGGCATTAATAGATACAAAACTTGTTACTTAGGAAAAGCTAAAAATATATTAACATTATAAGCAACACAAAGCATCAACAAATCCCAACATTTCCCACGAGAAACAGCCTTTGTGATTAGTTGTGTGCTCTGTGCAGAATATAAAGAATAAACAATTTAGATTCTCCTATGTATTGATTAGATATGGAATTATATTCAAATTTTAATAATGTAGGGCTACACAAATTGGGCATTAATAGATACAAAACTTGTTACTTAGGAAAAGCTAAAAATATATTAACATTATAAGCAACACAAAGCATCAACAAATCCCAACATTTCCCACGAGAAACAGCCTTTGTGATTAGTTGTGTGCTCTGTGCAGAATATAAAGAATAAACAATTTAGATTCTCCTATGTATTGATTAGATATGGAATTATATTCAAATTTTAATAATGTAGGGCTACACAAATTGGGCATTAATAGATACAAAACTTGTTACTTAGGAAAAGCTAAAAATATATTGATCATTATAAGCAACACAAAGCATCAACAAATCCCAACATTTCCCACAAAAAACGGCCTTTGTGATTGTTTGAGTACTAAGTGCAGAATATAAAGAATAAACAATTTAGATTCTCCTATGTATTGATTAGATATGGAATTATATTCAAATTTTAATAATGTAGGGCTACACAAATTGGGCATTAATAGATACAAAACTTGTTACTTAGGAAAAGCTAAAAATATATTAACATTATAAGCAACACAAAGCATCAACAAATCCCAACATTTCCCACGAGAAACAGCCTTTGTGATTAGTTGTGTGCTCTGTGCAGAATATAAAGAATAAACAATTTAGATTCTCCTATGTATTGATTAGATATGAAATTATATTCAAATTTTAATAATGTAGGGCTACACAAATTGGGCATTAATAGATACAAAACTTGTTACTTAGGAAAAGCTAAAAATATATTAACATTATAAGCAACACAAAGCATCAACAAATCCCAACATTTCCCACGAGAAACAGCCTTTGTGATTAGTTGTGTGCTCTGTGCAGAATATAAAGAATAAACAATTTAGATTCTCCTATGTATTGATTAGATATGGAATTATATTCAAATTTTAATAATGTAGGGCTACACAAATTGGGCATTAATAGATACAAAACTTGTTACTTAGGAAAAGCTAAAAATATATTAACATTATAAGCAACACAAAGCATCAACAAATCCCAACATTTCCCACGAGAAACAGCCTTTGTGATTAGTTGTGTGCTCTGTGCAGAATATAAAGAATAAACAATTTAGATTCTCCTATGTATTGATTAGATATGGAATTATATTCAAATTTTAATAATGTAGGGCTACACAAATTGGGCATTAATAGATACAAAACTTGTTACTTAGGAAAAGCTAAAAATATATTAACATTATAAGCAACACAAAGCATCAACAAATCCCAACATTTCCCACGAGAAACAGCCTTTGTGATTAGTTGTGTGCTCTGTGCAGAATATAAAGAATAAACAATTTAGATTCTCCTATGTATTGATTAGATATGGAATTATATTCAAATTTTAATAATGTAGGGCTACACAAATTGGGCATTAATAGATACAAAACTTGTTACTTAGGAAAAGCTAAAAATATATTAACATTATAAGCAACACAAAGCATCAACAAATCCCAACATTTCCCACGAGAAACAGCCTTTGTGATTAGTTGTGTGCTCTGTGCAGAATATAAAGAATAAACAATTTAGATTCTCCTATGTATTGATTAGATATGGAATTATATTCAAATTTTAATAATGTAGGGCTACACAAATTGGGCATTAATAGATACAAAACTTGTTACTTAGGAAAAGCTAAAAATATATTAACATTATAAGCAACACAAAGCATCAACAAATCAAAACATTTCCCACGAGAAACAGCCTTTGTGATTAGTTGTGTGCTCTGTGCAGAATATAAAGAATAAACAATTTAGATTCTCTTATGTATTGATTAGATATGGAATTATATTCAAATTTTAATAATGTAAGGCTACACAAATTGGGCATTAATAGATACAAAACTTGTTACTTAGGAAAAGCTAAAAATATATTAACATTATAAGCAACACAAAGCATCAACAAATCCCAACATTTCCCACGAGAAACAGCCTTTGTGATTAGTTGTGTGCTCTGTGCAGAATATAAAGAATAAACAATTTAGATTCTCCTATGTATTGATTAGATATGAAATTATATTCAAATTTTAATAATGTAGGGCTACACAAATTGGGCATTAATAGATACAAAACTTGTTACTTAGGAAAAGCTAAAAATATATTAACATTATAAGCAACACAAAGCATCAACAAATCCCAACATTTCCCACGAGAAACAGCCTTTGTGATTAGTTGTGTGCTCTGTGCAGAATATAAAGAATAAACAATTTAGATTCTCCTATGTATTGATTAGATATGGAATTATATTCAAATTTTAATAATGTAGGGCTACACAAATTGGGCATTAATAGATACAAAACTTGTTACTTAGGAAAAGCTAAAAATATATTAACATTATAAGCAACACAAAGCATCAACAAATCCCAACATTTCCCACGAGAAACAGCCTTTGTGATTAGTTGTGTGCTCTGTGCAGAATATAAAGAATAAACAATTTAGATTCTCCTATGTATTGATTAGATATGGAATTATATTCAAATTTTAATAATGTAGGGCTACACAAATTGGGCATTAATAGATACAAAACTTGTTACTTAGGAAAAGCTAAAAATATATTAACATTATAAGCAACACAAAGCATCAACAAATCCCAACATTTCCCACGAGAAACAGCCTTTGTGATTAGTTGTGTGCTCTGTGCAGAATATAAAGAATAAACAATTTAGATTCTCCTATGTATTGATTAGATATGGAATTATATTCAAATTTTAATAATGTAGGGCTACACAAATTGGGCATTAATAGATACAAAACTTGTAACTTAGGAAAAGCTAAAAATATATTAACATTATAAGCAACACAA
This sequence comes from Panorpa germanica, assembly GCA_963678705.1. NCBI lineage: Eukaryota > Metazoa > Arthropoda > Insecta > Mecoptera > Panorpidae > Panorpa > Panorpa germanica. The sequence goes on along the minus strand of OY783208.1, from coordinate 5,786,080 downwards.
AGCATCAACAAATCCCAACATTTTCCACGAGAAACAGCCTTTGTGATTAGTTGTGTGCTCTGTGCAGAATATAAAAAATAAACAATTTAGATTCTCCTATGTATTGATTAGATATGGAATTATATTCAAATTTTAATAATGTAGGGCTACACAAATTGGGCATTAATAGATACAAAACTTGTTACTTAGGAAAAGCTAAAAATATATTAACATTATAAGCAACACAAAGCATCAACAAATCTCAACATTTCCCACGAGAAACAGCCTTTGTGATTAGTTGTGTGCTCTGTGCAGAATATAAAGAATAAACAATTTAGATTCTCCTATGTATTGATTAGATATGGAATTATATTCAAATTTTAATAATGTAGGGCTACACAAATTGGGCATTAATAGATACAAAACTTGTTACTTAGGAAAAGCTAAAAATATATTAACATTATAAGCAACACAAAGCATCAACAAATCCCAACATTTCCCACGAGAAACAGCCTTTGTGATTAGTTGTGTGCTCTGTGCAGAATCTAAAGAATAAACAATTTAGATTCTCCTATGTATTGATTAGATATGGAATTATATTCAAATTTTAATAATGTAGGGCTACACAAATTGGGCATTAATAGATACAAAACTTGTTACTTAGGAAAAGCTAAAAATATATTAACATTATAAGCAACACAAAGCATCAACAAATCCCAACATTTCCCACGAGAAACAGCCTTTGTGATTAGTTGTGTGCTCTGTGCAGAATATAAAGAATAAACAATTTAGATTCTCCTATGTATTGATTAGATATGGAATTATATTCAAATTTTAATAATGTAGGGCTACACAAATTGGGCATTAATAGATACAAAACTTGTTACTTAGGAAAAGCTAAAAATATATTAACATTATAAGCAACACAAAGCATCAACAAATCCCAACATTTCCCACGAGAAACAGCCTTTGTGATTAGTTGTGTGCTCTGTGCAGAATATAAAGAATAAACAATTTAGATTCTCCTATGTATTGATTAGATATGGAATTATATTCAAATTTTAATAATGTAGGGCTACACAAATTGGGCATTAATAGATACAAAACTTGTTACTTAGGAAAAGCTAAAAATATATTAACATTATAAGCAACACAAAGCATCAACAAATCCCAACATTTCCCACGAGAAACAGCCTTTGTGATTAGTTGTGTGCTCTGTGCAGAATATAAAGAATAAACAATTTAGATTCTCCTATGTATTGATTAGATATGGAATTATATTCAAATTTTAATAATGTAGGGCTACACAAATTGGGCATTAATAGATACAAAACTTGTTACTTAGGAAAAGCTAAAAATATATGATCATTATAAGCAACACAAAGCATCAACAAATCCCAACATTTCCCACGAGAAACAGCCTTTGTGATTAGTTGTGTGCTCTGTGCAAAATATAAAGAATAAACAATTTAGATTCTCCTATGTATTGATTAGATATGGAATTATATTCAAATTTTAATAATGTAGGGCTACACAAATTGGGCATTAATAGATACAAAACTTGTTACTTAGGAAAAGCTTAAAATATATTAACATTATAAGCAACACAAAGCATCAACAAATCCCAACATTTCCCACGAGAAACAGCCTTTGTGATTAGTTGTGTGCTCTGTGCAGAATATAAAGAATAAACAATTTAGATTCTCCTATGTATTGATTAGATATGGAATTATATTCAAATTTTAATAATGTAGGGCTACACAAATTGGGCATTAATAGATACAAAACTTGTTACTTAGGAAAAGCTAAAAATATATTAACATTATAAGCAACACAAAGCATCAACAAATCCCAACATTTCCCACGAGAAACAGCCTTTGTGATTAGTTGTGTGCTCTGTGCAGAATATAAAGAATAAACAATTTAGATTCTCCTATGTATTGATTAGATATGGAATTATATTCAAATTTTAATAATGTAGGGCTACACAAATTGGGCATTAATAGATACAAAACTTGTTACTTAGGAAAAGCTAAAAATATATTAACATTATAAGCAACACAAAGCATCAACAAATCCCAACATTTCCCACGAGAAACAGCCTTTGTGATTAGTTGTGTGCTCTGTGCAAAATATAAAGAATAAACAATTTAGATTCTCCTATGTATTGATTAGATATGGAATTATATTCAAATTTTAATAATGTAGGGCTACACAAATTGGGCATTAATAGATACAAAACTTGTTACTTAGGAAAAGCTTAAAATATATTAACATTATAAGCAACACAAAGCATCAACAAATCCCAACATTTCCCACGAGAAACAGCCTTTGTGATTAGTTGTGTGCTCTGTGCAGAATATAAAGAATAAACAATTTAGATTCTCCTATGTATTGATTAGATATGGAATTATATTCAAATTTTAATAATGTAGGGCTACACAAATTGGGCATTAATAGATACAAAACTTGTTACTTAGGAAAATCTAAAAATATATTAACATTATAAGCAACACAAAGCATCAACAAATCCCAACATTTCCCACGAGAAACAGCCTTTGTGATTAGTTGTGTGCTCTGTGCAGAATATAAAGAATAAACAATTTAGATTCTCCTATGTATTGATTAGATATGGAATTATATTCAAATTTTAATAATGTAGGGCTACACAAATTGGGCATTAATAGATACAAAACTTGTTACTTAGGAAAAGCTAAAAATATATTGATCATTATAAGCAACACAAAGCTTTAACAAATCCCAACATTTCCCACGAGAAACGGCCTTTGTGATTGTTTGAGTACTAAGTGCAGAATATAAAGAATAAACAATTTAGATTCTCCTATGTATTGATTAGATATGGAATTATATTCAAATTTTAATAATGTAGGGCTACACAAATTGGGCATCAATAGATATAAAACTTGTTACTTAGGCAAAGCTAAAAATATATTAACATTATAAGCAACACAAAGCATCAACAAATCCCAACATTTCCCACGAGAAACAGCCTTTGTGATTAGTTGTGTGCTCTGTGCAGAATATAAAGAATAAACAATTTAGATTCTCCTATGTATTGATTAGATATGGAATTATATTCAAATTTTAATAATGTAGGGCTACACAAATTGGGCATTAATAGATACAAAACTTGTTACTTAGGAAAAGCTAAAAATATATTAACATTATAAGCAACACAAAGCATCAACAAATCCCAACATTACCTACGAGAAACGGCCTTTGTGATTGTTTGAGTACTATGTGCAGAATATAAAGAATAAACAATTTAGATTCTCCTATGTATTGATTAGATATGGAATTATATTCAAATTTTAATAATGTAGGGCTACACAAATTGGGCATTAATAGATACAAAACTTGTTACTTAGGAAAAGCTAAAAAATATATTGATCATTATAAGCAACACAAAGCATCAACAAATCCCAACATTTCCCACGAGAAACGGCCTTTGTGATTGTTTGAGTACTAAGTGCAGAATATAAAGAATAAACAATTTAGATTCTCCTATGTATTGATTAATTATGGGATTATATTCAAATTTTAATAATGTAGGGCTACACAAATTGGGCATTAATAGATACAAAACTTGTTACTTAGGAAAAGCTAAAAAATATATTGATCATTATAAGCAACACAAAGCATCAACAAATCCCAACATTTCCCACGAGAAACAGCCTTTGTGATTAGTTGTGTGCTCTGTGCAGAATATAAAGAATAAACAATTTAGATTCTCCTATGTATTGATTAGATATGGAATTATATTCAAATTTTAATAATGTAGGGCTACACAAATTGGGCATTAATAGATACAAAACTTGTTACTTAGGAAAAGCTAAAAATATATTAACATTATAAGCAACACAAAGCATCAACAAATCCCAACATTTCCCACGAGAAAGAGCCTTTGTGATTAGTTGTGTGCTCTGTGCAGAATATAAAGAATAAACAATTTAGATTCTCCTATGTATTGATTAGATATGGAATTATATTCAAATTTTATTAATGTAGGGCTACACAAATTGGGCATTAATAGATACAAAACTTGTTACTTAGGAAAAGCTAAAAATATATTAACATTATAAGCAACACAAAGCATCAACAAATCCCAACATTTCCCACGAGAAACAGCCTTTGTGATTAGTTGTGTGCTCTGTGCAGAATATAAAGAATAAACAATTTAGATTCTCCTATGTATTGATTAGATATGGAATTATATTCAAATTTTAATAATGTAGGGCTACACAAATTGGGCATTAATAGATACAAAACTTGTTACTTAGGAAAAGCTAAAAATATATTAACATTATAAGCAACACAAAGCATCAACAAATCCCAACATTACCTACGAGAAACGGCCTTTGTGATTGTTTGAGTACTAAGTGCAGAATATAAAGAATAAACAATTTAGATTCTCCTATGTATTGATTAGATATGAAATTATATTCAAATTTTAATAATGTAGGGCTACACAAATTGGGCATTAATAGATACAAAACTTGTTACTTAGGAAAAGCTAAAAAATATATTGATCATTATAAGCAACACAAAGCATCAACAAATCCCAACATTTCCCACGAGAAACGGCCTTTGTGATTGTTTTAGTACTAAGTGCAGAATATAAAGAATAAACAATTTAGATTCTCCTATGTATTGATTAATTATGGGATTATATTCAAATTTTAATAATGTAGGGCTACACAAATTGGGCATTAATAAATACAAAACTTGTTACTTAGGAAAAGCTAAAAAATATATTGATCATTATAAGCAACACAAAGCATCAACAAATCCCAACATTTCCCACGAGAAACAGCCTTTGTGATTAGTTGTGTGCTCTGTGCAGAATATAAAGAATAAACAATTTAGATTCTCCTATGTATTGATTAGATATGGAATTATATTCAAATTTTAATAATGTAGGGCTACACAAATTGGGCATTAATAGATACAAAACTTGTTACTTAGGAAAAGCTAAAAATATATTAACATTATAAGCAACACAAAGCATCAACAAATCCCAACATTTCCCACGAGAAAGAGCCTTTGTGATTAGTTGTGTGCTCTGTGCAGAATATAAAGAATAAACAATTTAGATTCTCCTATGTATTGATTAGATATGGAATTATATTCAAATTTTATTAATGTAGGGCTACACAAATTGGGCATTAATAGATACAAAACTTGTTACTTAGGAAAAGCTAAAAATATATTAACATTATAAGCAACACAAAGCATCAACAAATCCCAACATTTCCCACGAGAAACAGCCTTTGTGATTAGTTGTGTGCTCTGTGCAGAATATAAAGAATAAACAATTTAGATTCTCCTATGTATTGATTAGATATGGAATTATATTCAAATTTTAATAATGTAGGGCTACACAAATTGGGCATTAATAGATACAAAACTTGTTACTTAGGAAAAGCTAAAAATATATTAACATTATAAGCAACACAAAGCATCAACAAATCCCAACATTACCTACGAGAAACGGCCTTTGTGATTGTTTGAGTACTAAGTGCAGAATATAAAGAATAAACAATTTAGATTCTCCTATGTATTGATTAGATATGGAATTATATTCAAATTTTAATAATGTAGGGCTACACAAATTGGGCATTAATAGATACAAAACTTGTTACTTAGGAAAAGCTAAAAAATATATTGATCATTATAAGCAACACAAAGCATCAACAAATCCCAACATTTCCCACGAGAAACGGCCTTTGTGATTGTTTTAGTACTAAGTGCAGAATATAAAGAATAAACAATTTAGATTCTCCTATGTATTGATTAATTATGGGATTATATTCAAATTTTAATAATGTAGGGCTACACAAATTGGGCATTAATAGATACAAAACTTGTTACTTAGGAAAAGCTAAAAAATATATTGATCATTATAAGCAACACAAAGCATCAACAAATCCCAACATTTCCCACGAGAAACAGCCTTTGTGATTAGTTGTGTGCTCTGTGCAGAATATAAAGAATAAACAATTTAGATTCTCCTATGTATTGATTAGATATGGAATTATATTCAAATTTTAATAATGTAGGGCTACACAAATTGGGCATTAATAGATACAAAACTTGTTACTTAGGAAAAGCTAAAAATATATTAACATTATAAGCAACACAAAGCATCAACAAATCCCAACATTTCCCACGAGAAACAGCCTTTGTGATTAGTTGTGTGCTCTGTGCAGAATATAAAGAATATATAATTTATATTCTCTCTTGTCTTGATTGGAATATACCTGTATATTTTAAACTTTTTATAATTGACGGCAATAAGAAAGTGAAACTAAACAAAATTATTATTATAACAGAACTCTTTTATAAACTACATTGGATGTAAATGCGTTGTTGTTAGATTTTTTACCTTTTGGATCAGATATTTCTATTTTAAGATTATTGGATGATTTTACTCGCGAAAGGGCTACATATAATTGACCATGTGCAAAGACTGGTTCTCTTAATAAAACGCCAACCTTTTCAAATGTTTGTCCTTGTGATTTGTTGATGGTCATAGCAAAAGCTAAACGAATAGGAAACTGAATTCTTTTAAGAGTAAATGGAAGATTTATATCTGAAGGAGCTAAAATAATTTTTGGTATAAAAGCGCGGTTACCTGAATGACTTCCACTAATTATTTCAGCGACTATAACTGAAGAATGAAGTTCCTTTACTATTAGTCTCGTTCCGTTACAGAGACCATTCTTAGGACTCATGTTTCTCAAAAGCATTATTATTGCTCCGATTTTTAAATTAAGTTTATGAGGTGGCATTCCAGCTGGCGTTAAACTATTCAAAAATTCTATAGGAAAATTATTTTGCTCAGCTTCCGAATCAGCTGAAACAGAATCATTACTAAGATAACTCATGGTCTCGCCATTTAACATATTTAAAACTTCCTCATTTATTTCTAATGTATGTTCATTTAATGAAAATAAAATAATGCGCGATTTTAGATCAATAATGTCAATTAAATTAATATCTTCATATATTTCGTCTACTAATGACTTTTTAGCAATAAAATTTGATGGAATCTTAATCACACTTGTAACTCTATCTGGAAGATCTGATACTAATCCATCGCCAATTTTAAGTAACCATGTAGTAAATTCATTTTCCTTTTCTGAAACCCTCATTATAATTGTTAAGTGTTGCACGCTAAAAACAGACCATAGTCTACTATTTTGAATACAAGATGCAATTACATCTTGAACTGAACCACGTTTTACGACAGGTAGACATTGTCGAAAGTCTCCCCCAATTAACATAATTTTATTGCCAAATGGTTTGTTATTATTCATTAGATCGCGGAGGCACATATCGATTATATCTAAAGCAAAATAAGGCGCCATTGTAACCTCATCCCATATAATTAATTTGGCTTCTTTTAGTAATTTACCATCAACTGAATTGTGCCTTATTGATGAAGTTGAGTCGGCATTTAAAGGAACTGGTAATTTAAATAAAGAGTGAACTGTGCGGCCCCCTTGTAATAATGTAGCTGATATCCCAGTATATGCTACTGATACAGCTGTTAATCCCAAACCACGTACCACATGTAATAAAGTAGTGTACAAAAAAGTTTTACCACTACCACCTGGGCCGTCAATAAAATAACATTTTTGCGTTTCATTGTCATTATTAATACATAACATAATATTGTCGAAAACATTACGCTGTTCTAAATTTAATTGACTACTGTAGTTAAGGCCCTGCTCATATTCTTTTTGCTGATTGACTGAGTAGTCATTAGTATCTTCAATACTAACAGTTCGTTTCTCCGGTAAACCAAAATGTAAATAATTACAATTGTGAGTTATTAAAATGTCAATAATATTATTAATAGCTAGTTGCTCTGCATTTTCTTTATCATACTTTAAATTATAATCTTCACATAAACAATCTATATGAGTTTCCCACAATTTCTTCACGTCTGTAGGTTCACAGAAGATACAAATAAACGCAAAAAGTTGACGTAATTGTTTAGGCATTTTACATAACGATGCTTCCTCTAAGCAACGGTCCCATTGAGAATCATCTTTTAATAGTCCAAGTGCCTTAGCAGTTTCAGCAAAAGTGGAATAAACAGTGCCATTAACAGTTCGTAGATCAGCATAACATGTAGCACCTCGAATATCCAATAAAACTAAACGCAAATAAAAGCGTTCCCCTTCTTTGGGGCTAACACTATAGAGCCGAGCAATAATTTTAGATCCAGATCGTTTCCGCTGTGTCCAAATTTTCTTACGATTAAATACAAAATGTTCCGGAATTTCGGTGTAAAAATATTGTCTAGAATCTAACGAATGCAAATTTAATTTAAACCATGCAGTTAACGTGGTGTCAATATGGTTTAATATAGCCAATTCTTCCTCGCCAGGTGTGAAAAGTATGCTTTGATGATTTTCCAAATGCACTGCTAAACGATAGATAGAGTGTGTTTTAAATTGCATATCGAATGCAAATATGCGCCATATGGCTTCTGGCGGACTAACGTAACGTGCATCCAAATAAAAAGAAACTTCGTCCCAATTTAGTTGTGTTTGTCCTTCCGTAGACACTTTAACATTGGCGCAATCATGTCCTTTATAAATATATTTAAATAGATATTTAACGCTTTTAACCGAAGCGCATATTTCCACATTAATATGGCAATTATATTTATACGATAAATATTTATTATATGGAACTATCCAGCGATTATCAACAGCGTATTTAAATTTACCGCCTCTATCAAAAAATGCAATTTTAGAATTATTGTCGCAACGCCTGTATAACGGATAGCCGTTTACATTATTTAATGTTTCTGGTTCAAATTCTTTTGGAAAGCGCTTAGTACATTCGAAATTTGTCATACATGGCGATTTAGGATTAACTGTTCCGCAGGGCCCATGGACGTTACACTTTTTAATAATACTATATAATTCTGGTTCCGTTTCAATATCTGGTATTTCGGCACATACTATTTTATCAATAGCTTCGGAATTTCTAATTTTATGCTCGCTGTTTAAAATAATTAAAATATAAATATGGGGCAATCCACGTTTTTGAAATTCGACTACAGACATCATTGCTGCTACTTTTCCAAAAATGTTGACTTTTAATAAATCGTGTAATAATTCTTTTATTTTTAAATTAAACACTCGAGCAACTAAATCAGGACGATGTTCCACACGTTGATTTTCGTTTAAATTACTTTTAATTTCAGGCCATTCTGGATTACAAGTCATTGTAATAAATAAATCAGGAGAACCGAATTTTTGAACTATAGACATTGAGTCTAAGTAATTTTGTGCTAATGAGCGAGGACTTCCAACGTAAGAAGATGGTAAAATAACCATACGACCTACAGCCATGCTTGCCCTATTTTGTACGTAATCCATTAAGCCACTGTATAGTTCTAAACGTAATTTTTTCTGACTATTACTATTTCTAATAAAATTTAACCGATTGCTTTCTACTTTTAAATAAGCATCAACGATATATTGCTGAGTTAATTTACCAGCACTTAAATATGGATTAAATAAATTTGTGCATCTTAGCCGAAAACTATAAAATTGCCTATGTGTTACTCTTTTAAGTTTAGTAATATTTAAAAGGTTCTCCGAACAACCTTTTCACCAGTTGGACACAGAAGAGGATAGATCATTGGATCGCAGTTTTCATTTAAAATATTAATTGTATACAGATTACTGCCTCTAGGATAGACACATATATCTCTATTACATGGGGGTAGTCCATCAAGACTGGTATAAATTAATGCCACTTCATTTGTTGTAGGCAAGTTATAACGCCGTGGATCATTAGATAAGTTTTGCACAATTCGCATTTCGATATCTAATGTATTTCTATTCTCTAAAGTGGCCTTTTGTTGTTCTGCTTCTTCCACTTCCCTCATCATTTTATACGCATTAGCATAAGGATTAACATTTCTTAAAAGTGTATCTATATCCTTAAATAATTGTTCATTGCATTCTTTATTTGCATCTACAGCCATTCTATTGATAAAAGCTTCTTCCGGATCTAATATATAAAGTTGTGAATTTTGCGGCCGTTTTCCATCTGCCGGTCTTGCTGCTGATGTTCTATGATAAATTTGCCCACATATCCTAAAACAATAAGGTCCGCGTCCTGGAGGATAATCAATATTGGCTTCTAGCGAAGCAAATGCAAATGCGCTATTGTATTTTCTAATGTTATTCATAAAATTTTTAGAGTGAGGGTGTACGCCAGACATTAATGTTTGCAGTAGCGTTGGAAAATCATTAGAAGTAGTTAAAGATACCTTTCCTTTAGAGCAGCACATAGAAAATTTTTTATCTGATGGTCGTTCATCTTTAAAATTAAATGATTTGCAAAACTGGCATAACTGGTCCATTAATCCACATGTGTGTTGCGATATATCTGCAGCTATGAAATTTTGATAAGCCACACCTAATACAGGTGCAGCTGTTGTATTGGTGTGACAATTACGTCTTTCTTCAGTATTGATTATAACATTTCCAGCATCTTTTATTTTTCTTCGTAATAATTTTATTTTAATTCTTCTGTCCTCTAGGCGTTTATTTTCTGTATATAATTTCCTTTTATCCTTTAAATTTTTTTCTTTTAACTGTTTTTGTTTATCTAACTCGATCTCTTTAGATAGTTTTATATTATTTTTTAAAATGTTCCACAAAAGTAAATTTTTTTGTTGCATACAATTTTTATTTAAGCGTTTTTCTCTATGCCAAGTTAATTTCTTCAATCTTTGTTGTCGCTCAACTTTATTTTCATTTTGTATTCTATTTCTTTGATTGACAATTATATTCGCCAACCTTCTTTGCTTGTCTATTTGATTTTCCGTTAACAATCTGTTTTTTTGATTATAGATAAGTTTTCGTAACCTTTCCTGTCTAGCGATTTTTTTTTCGTTCAGCAATCTTTTATTTTGATTAAATTTTAGTTTTTCTAACCTTATCTCTCTAGCGATTTGTTTTTCGTTCAGCAATCTTTTATTTTGACTAAATTTTAGTTTTTCTAACCTTATCTCTCTATCGATTTTTTTTTCGTTTAGCAATCTTTTATTTCGACTAAATTTTAGTTTTTCTAACCTTTTCTGTCTGTCGATTTGTTTTTCGTTTAGCAATCTTTTATTTTGACTAAATTTTACTTTTTCTTTTTATAATATTTATAATTATTGGAATAATAACACATAGATTTTCACCGTCATCACAAAAATTATAATAAATCAAATTAAATAAATCCTTCAAACATTCAAAGCATAACAATACGGCTCGTCCTGTTTGTGGAGTTACGGATTCTCCTTTTAAACCTCTGGCATGAGAATCAAAAAGCCAAAAGTAATTATTCTGCTTGAAAATTGCAAATGTCTGCTGACATGTTGTAATTAGGCCATTATTAAATTTGTTAAAATAGTTTTCTAATATATTGCAGGTAAATTTGTAACAATGTTCTTTACAACCGTTTTTGGTAATCATGGCATTTATATTATCTAACAAGTTATGTCTAATGGAATATTTGACATTTCCAACGGATAATTCAACATTAATATCGTCAACCGTCAACAATCGATATGCAGCTTTTTGATAGTTAGCCAAATAGCAATTATCACCTGCATCTAAAATATAGTTTATAACAGGTGAAGTCCATTCATGTAACGGAATGGAAGTACTAATGCATATACTAACTAACGCATTTGGGGTACATTGAACACCCCTAGACACAGAAGAATATCTTTCGCTGAATTGATTAAAATCTCCACGAATAACAGATAGCGGTGTACTTAAAACTATCTCAGTTTTAGTTTTATGTAAATTTTTTAAACGATTTAAAGTTGTATTCTTCTTTCGCCCATATCCTAGAACTACTTGAAAAGACATTTTAAAATAATTATATATTTATATATATATATAAACAAAGTAAATAAAAATTATTCTATATTATTAAATTATAATATATTACAATAAAAAAATTATTTAAAATAACGAACCATACACCAACAGAATTAAAACTTAATTTTAATAAAATGAGATGATTCCTGAAACAACAACGTTAATTATTAGTTTAAAATAGTATTACATATAGTCTAAATTACAATAGTTAGGCGATGAGTTATGCTTTTAAAGGTTCAGCTGTATAAAGCTACGACACATTAATAATGCACTGTCTCACTCTTATTACTATAAAAATATATAGGAGTGAAATCGATAAAAAAATTTAACAGTTATCTGCTGTGTTAGGTATAGACTGATGCATAAACGTATGTCTGTGTTTAAGTTGTAAACAAATTCAAATTTGTCACATATATTTATTATAATAGATTGAACTGTCAAGTATATTGTCAAATTTTATAATATTTTGAGCATAAAGTGTGGAAATGTTTAGGTCTTTAAAATGAAAAGCATTGAAATATTTTTGAAATATATTATTTGAAAAATAATGGACGAACATTGCCATTAACATTTATAATGCTGGTGAAGTTTAACATAAATATTGGATAATAATTTAAATATTACTTAAAGTTGCAATAGAACTACAATTCCCGATTGACATGATCCCAATTAGTCTGGATAATTAGAGTACTTTATTACAAACTTTTTTTATACACGTAGAGAACAGCAGAAATATGTAGTATGGTACAGGATAAAAATCACTGTGAGTATCAAAAAGCGTTTACTTGATGCTGGTTCGTGTAAAATTCGTAATCGTGTCAAAGCTAAGTCAGAGAATGTATATGGATTTGTTAAAGATACAGTAATAATGCCATAATAAGCAGTTCATTTATGAGAAGCATTTTCCATGTAAGAATATATTTAGATGTATGCATCAGATGAAGATGAAGCTTTTATAAAATATATTTTGCTGTTTAATAAGTGAAATGACTTACATCAAATTTTAAAGCAGGGATTCCTTAGCCATACGTCACCGCCGAACTATCGTAATTTTGACTATATCTATTATATCTTGTGCTTTAATAAATAGCATCATAACATTAAAAAGTTTAATTATGTACAGGTAATATCTGAATATACCTATAATCAAGTAATGGGTTGCCATTATTAAAAGTGAGAAAAAAGCAACCACAACAAAAGATCCAACCTCTTTACTGTGTAATTGAATATGACCATGATATTTTGATAAATTAATTCAGTAATAGTGAGTCAAAAGGTTTAGAGAATCTGTCAAGGTATATCGCCTTCATGCTTAGAGAAACGGAGAAACTAATATGCAGTTCTGATTATACTGATCCTCTAATTTGTGAGTAGTTCATGTATCCGAGGAAGGGTTAATGAAACCAACAAATGATTTTTTAAGTAAATGTAAAAGAAACCAAAATATACAAAAAATTTAATGGATTTTATCAGCTGAATGGTCACATCAGCAGTCATTGAGTATTTCAGGTTTACACATATAATATACAATTTGGAAATTAATATTCATATTACAGTTTTTCACTTTTACAACTGCATAACAATTCGCATGTTATACAGTTGTTATTAATTTATTTTAACATTCAACATAACATTAGCTTTTAGATTCAACATTCAAATTTTTCTGGAAAATGTCAAATTATATATTTCTTAAAACAGCTATTAAGTAATTTATTTACTCTTACTTAATATTTTTATAGTTGATGCAAAACACATTATCGAGTTGAATAAACTGTATCAAATATCTTTCCAAAAATATTTAAATGTTACATGTAATTTGGGACAGATATTTTAACTATGAGATATATATATATTTAAATTATATTTACATAGCATTACATCTATATCCATATAATCAACAATATTTTATCAAAAAGAAATTCAAATGTCGGTTAATATGTTATAAAATGAACAATATAATACATTTTCACATTAAATAATATATATTTAATTAAATAAAAGAAAATACCTCTTTTGAAATGTATCATAAGCACAAGTTTTCACTTAAATTATTATGTATATACTTTCAAATAAATTTATTAAAAGTATTTTTCATATAAGTAAATAAACAATTACAATTCTATCAACGATCACTGTTTAACAAACTGTATAGTTGAGTTCAATTCTCAGAAGTGAGCTCTTAATGCAAACTGACAAAAATATACTTTTGACATATTAAAAATGCCGTTTTTTTTTAAATAATTTTTAACGATAGTTTTATTTTAAAAACAAATGCAGTGAATCATTATATATATTTGGATAACATAAAATAACACACTTGAAATAACTAAACATATATTACAAAATTCTAATATTCCATATAAATAATTAAAATGTTAGAAGGTTCTGTTAAATTATTAAAATCATCTAATACATACATCTTCATTTACTAAATAAATAATATAAATTTCATTATTAAGTAACAATTCAAACAAAACATGTTGGAAAAATCTAATAAGAACTATATCTATAAATTTTTTTGTGAAACTATAAGATGAATTAAATACAAGTATTCCTTATAAACTATTTAGTAACTTATTCTGAATCATTAATATTATTAATAAGTAATGTAACAACATGAATTTATAAAAAATGAGTTTGAATTTATTAAATATATACATTTGTGTATCAATACATCAATATACATCTGTAAATTAGTAGCAGTAGTAATTTAACAATTCAAACAAATTCATCTTCATTATAACAGTGTTTAAATATAGTATTTTTTATTTAATTTTGAAGATATTATTCTCTTTTCTGAAACTGAATATCGATCATTCAATTCATTAGTGAAGTGATTCTTCTCAGAAAAGTTAGAATCACAAATATCATTGATAAGTATAACTTGTTGAATACTGCTGCAATCATACAACTCGAATATTGTTATCATAGTTATATCAAAACTCAGTAAAGTATGAAGTATAAAACTATGTAAAGTTTATTTAGACTAAACCTTTGAAATGCGAATGAATTTTGACTTACAAGAATATTAAAACAGGCTTCGTTTAATATTGAATTTAAATATAATTTAATGTCCATTTTAGTTAAATGTAAATTCTAATCAAAAGGTTGTCATTCCATTAATAATACACTTACAGAACATTGATAAAAATTTAGTATTTCTATCCATGTATGTATGTTGTTAATTTGTCTCGTTCTAACAAAAATACAATTTTGTTTTAAGGATTGTGTTAATATTCCTTGTGAAAACAATAATGATGAAATACTCCATGTTTAACACAGCCCAAATTCAAGTAATATCTGTAAATATTTACAATTACCCAATTATGACATGAATAAAATCATTCTATTCTCTTAGTATTCTCTGCTTTGTCCTTTCAATCTGAAAAAGAAATTATATTTAAAAGAAATATAAGGTTGAATGAATATTGTACATATTAGTCTACCATATATTTAATATAGGTCTGCAAGAGTAGTAAAATATATAAATATCAATGCTTGTATACAATATTCTTTTCCTAATTAGTAAATTCATTATAATTAACTTACCTATAACCTCTATTGTTTGAAACTTGTAAAAGAAGGAACTAGTTCATTTTCGTATATTGTATGATCCTTGTTCTATACTCCAAACACATCCAAACAAATTGCTACTTAATAGTTATTACATCACTTTTTAATAATAAATAAACAATACAGATTATGGCTAAAGTTTATCAACAAATAATTTTTGACAGGTGCTAACTATTATCTCTGGTCTAACATTACTTATCAAGTTTTTTTTAACTTATCAAGATTCAAACCAATAATAAATTTATGTGATAGGTTAGAATATATAATAAATGAATTTATAATGTTTTTATTATCTGCCTTAAGAATGTTTATGTTAAAATAGTTGTGTTACAAACTGTGCAATATATTAATAAGGTTGGCATCCAGGACCACAGAGGTCAAAATATTTTGAAATAACTCGCTATATTTTAGGAGATGTTAACAATTAAAATAGTTTTTTTTTACTTAAATTATTAAAGGGATCCATCGTTATAGAAATTTCCAATACAGGTAACGTCATGTCCGCTATAAAGAGATATAATACTTAACACATATATTTTATACATATAACAAATAACTGATCTATTCCTTAATAGTGGGACATGTTACATCATAAATATAGCCGACATCCGTAGGACTGAAACTTCAATTTAAATTTTTAATTTCTATATCTCCGTCAACATTTAGATATTTAATAAAATAAATACGCTATTATTTCTTTATTATCTATTATATTATACCTAAAATATAAGTAAAATTAATACCGATAGTTAATGAATGATAAGTAATATAGGTAATAATGATAAGTTACATGACATTTTAAAATGGAAATTCCATTAAGGGGAAACAGTACTTCCTTAGCACAACAGTTGAATGTAGATGGCTGCTTAATATTTAAATATATTTACAAAATCGTACTGTCAAACCTTTATTTAAAAACGGATTATAACATTTTACATCTATTATCTAACGATTCACAAATTTTAAATTCAACTTTGATTATCATATTATAAGTTTTATGTTGTTTATGGTGTAAAACAGTGCATGTTGAAAAAAATACGTTTTTCAAAAATATAAAATATGTTCAATTTTTTAAATTTATGCGTTATTTGACCAATTTTTTGTGTTTGGTTTCAAAATTTGGACATTCTTAAAGTTAATCTATATACAAAAATTCAGCTTTTTATCACATTTTAACCTTCATCAAAAACCACCTCTTGCCGTCAAATGCTCCATTATTACGCAATCCAAAATTTGAGCTTTCTCCAAAGTTTCTTACCGAGTGCACCAATTTTCTCAGCGCTTCCTATATAACATTTTTAATTTCTAAATATTTGAATATGTTTGCATTCAAATGCGTAATACACATGCACAATTTCAACTTTATATCTTATGCATCCTAAGATTTTCCCTGAATTTCCGGGAAACAGTGGCGTAGCTACCGCCGTATCAACCTTATCAATAATATGGGGCCCCGGGCTACAAGTGCCCCAAATGTGCATTTTTGTTTATCTTGTGAAAAATCTTTACCCATCATTAGGGCCCCCAAACAAATTTGGCACTGCCGGGAAATCCAAAATAAATATTTCTTTACGGGTTATCACTTTTATTTTTTAAGTAGCTAACTTGTCTGCAATGCTATTAAAGTTGTTGTGTAAGAAAACACGGTTTGACAGAACAATTTTGTAAATACCAATTTTGTAATATTATATATAAATATGTAAAATGAAATCCATGTTCCTGTGGGGTGCTTAATTAAAGGAGATGTAGTACAGAATTTTTTTTTTGTGTTAGTATATCTAATATTACCTTTTATCTTTGTATCCATATATTCGGTTTATTACTCTGCCCCACTACCCCGCTAAGAAAAATATTCTTTAATTTATTTTCGTTAGTAATATTTTAATGTAAACCTGCAAACAAAATTTTAGCTTTGTATTTACATTTTAGCATTAGAGCCCCTCACATATCTCCGCTACTGAATTAAATTTAACAAATTTTAGTTACGGGAATCTATTTTGTTTATATTCAAAAACATATATATATATATATATATATATATATATATATATATATATATATTAAATTATAGCCCTTCATCCCTATATATTTATTATTTCATGTTTTACGCCCGCCGCCACTGGAAATTTAAAATTTTGTCTAATTTTCCTTTAATTACCATCTATATAGGGCCCACGTTCCAAATTTCAACGACATTGCAACCAAAAATTCACGCCACTACTGAATTCAAATTTTGATATTCCAATTAGCAAACATGCACAATTAGTGCCTTAATACATACCCTTAGTTTTAATATTATTTTTTCAATATTAAATTTTAATATAAATTAAATTTTTTTACTGTCTGAACTCCCGCCGCCACTGGAAATTTAGGGCCGTGTTATTTTTTTTCATTAATTACTGTCCACAAGGAGCCTACATATTAAATTTGAACGTCCTTACTCTATTCCAACATTGCTCCCAGAAATTCGCGCCGCTACTGAACTTAAGTTTCTAGTCTCCAAGTATTGGCAAATGTGCACATTTATGATCTCAATACACATACCAAATTTCAGTTTTCTATCTTTTCTAGTTCGTCAGATATTTACAAAATTATTTTTTCGAATTTTCCAGTTTTGTTCATTTTAGCATTAGAGCCTCTCACATATCTCCGCTACTGAATTAAAGTCCAAATATGTACCTCTTTATCGTTCTTATCATCAGTTTATTACCTCTGCCCTAATGTTACACTAAAGAAAATGTAGTTTCTTTATATTTTTATTGTTATTGTCAATCTATATCTGCATACTAAATTTCAGCTTTGTATTTAAATTTTAGCATTAGTACCCCCCACATACCACCGCTACTGAACAAGTTTGTCAAATTTAAGCATGAGGATCTATTTTATTTGTATCTAAGAATATATATTCTAAACTATAGCCTTTATAGCAAATATCTGGTTTTTGGCCCCCAGCGCCCGCCGCCTCTGGAAAGTTGCAAATTTCTATAGTGTGTCTTTAATGACACTCTATATATGGCCCCCGTTCCAAATTTTAACGTTCTAGCTCTGTTGCGACATTGCCCCCAAAAAATCACGCCGCTACTGAATTAAAATTTTGGTAATCTAATTATTGGCAAACATGCGCAATTAGTGTCTCCATACATACCCTAAGTTATAATACTACATTTTCAATATTTCTGGCTTTTACTGTCTCAACTCCCGCCGCCACTGGAAATTTGGGGCTGTTTATTTTTTTTCATTAATAACTGTCTACAGCGAGCCTACATATTAAATTTCAACGTCCTAACTCTATTCTAACATTGCCCCCGGAAATTCGCGCCGCTACTGAACTTAAATTTCCAATTTCCAACTATTGGCAAATGTGTACAATTATGATCTCAATACACACACTAAATTTCAGTTTTCTATCTTTTTTAGTTCGTCAGATATTAGCAAAAGTATTTTTTCGAATTTTCCAGTTTTTCCAGTATAAGTTTTTCCACGGAAATTCAGGGAAAAATTCAGGGACGTAGAAAGTCTTAGAAATTCGTCCTTTACATCATACCAAAATTTGAAGAACTTTGTAGGCGCCGTTTAGAAGATACCATATACGATTTTGTTACCGGATATATAAATATCGCTATATATATATATAAATATCTATGAGTTCTTATGGGTTTTCCATGTTAAATTGGAACATTACGAACATTATAATAAGTAGACTAGCGCTTCGCCCCGTCGCAAAGCGACGTGTATATAATATTTGTGACTAAATAAAAGTTATTTCCTAAATTGAAAATAATGCAAAATATTATTTTTAAGTAATTTTCGCTAAAATGTATTGTTTTTTAAATTTATGTTTTCTTATTTTGTTATAATTCTTTCATTTACAGTAATAAAGCACTGTATTGGCCAGTCTGCAGTGCTCCCGCTTATAAGCTCAAATCATCACCTCTTGGCCCATGCTCTCTTACGTGTCTGAACTTTTAATTTGATTATTCTAAACTTCCGCCATGGGGCGCCTCCTTCCTTCAGCACTCTGTATCGCTTCTTCCCTGAGCATCGTCGGTCCTTAGAGTACTTTCACAGCGCCCCGCTCTACCGCTATAATTAAATAATCCTTCGTTTCCTGTTTCCTGCGTAAAATTATCCAATTTACCCTAATGAAGCACAGTATTAAACAATGTCCACTGCCCCGCCCCTAAACACCAATCATCACCTATTGGCTCCATGCTCTGTATCGTTCTCGCACTATCAATTGTATTCATCTGCACCTCTGCCACAATGCGCCTAATTGCAACACCACAGCCCATATGAGCATCATCGCTTATTAGGGCACATTAATATCGCACCCGATTTCGAGCAATCATTAAATAATCCTGCGCTTTCACCCCCTGCTTACTAATCTCTTAGCAATTAGTTTTCAAAATTAATACCATACTGGCAACCTGCATACTAAATTTCATCCTTAGAAGTACATTATTTTTTAATAATTATTCGATAAGATAAATGCATGATAAAATTAATTTTCACTCATTTCAATGTAAACCTATTAATTACATCAATTCATTTATGTTTTTAAGAAAGCCTAGCGTTTCGCTCCTGGTAATCTCATCTCTAGCCCTTATCCTTCCCGTTATTGTACTTTCAATTTAATCCCCGGAACCGCCGCCCACATTTTCAGCACCAAAGCACATATTCTACAACACGGTTACCTCCCAGAGCCATTATTATCTATCGCTACTTCTTCTAACACCACTGTTACTTGGTGTCCTGAACCCCGGCGCCACCCTCTCTCCCATCAGGCACTACCAATTCAATATTACAGCAATTCAATTACATAATTAAAACTGCACTGTAATCTTACTTTCTAATTTTCGTATTTATATTTACGATATAATATTATTCTGCAACACGGTTACCTCCAAGAGCCATTATTAATCTATCGCCACTACTTCTAACACCACCGTTACTTAGTACTGAACCCCAGCGCCACCATCTCCTCCAATCAAGCACTACCAATTCGATATTACAGCAACTCATTTACGTAATTAAAACTGCACTGTAATCTTACGTTTTAATTTTCGTATTTATATTTACGATATAATATTAGTCTCCCCAATAATCCTCGCTCCTGAAATAAAATTGTCAAATTTAAGGCAAAGCAATCTATTTTGCTCGTAACAAATCTTTATACCTTTATAACCTTTATCTACCTCTACTTTTATAAATGATCGAAATTTCAAAATTGAGCTGTTTGGCGAAGCCTTTCCCGCCCCCACTTCCCCAATTTCACGCCGCTACTTAGGTTAAATTTATTTTTCGCAAATATCCGCATGCGTAGTTTCTATTTTTTTAATTTGATATTTGGGGCTGTTAACTATTTCCCCCCTACACCTCCCTCTCTCCTGTTCGATTTCACAGCACAACAAACGCACCAAAAATCAGTTCAATTCTACTATTAAATGTTATTTGACTATTTAACTTAAAGAGAACTATTGTGCTTCTATTTAATATTCTACAGGCAAAATATCATCGTTGTACCTCTATTTTGTCCATATACTCGGTTTATCACCCCCACTCTAGTGTTACACTTAAGAAAATGTATTTTCTTTTATATTTTCGTTATTAATATGTCAATCTATATCTGCATACTAAATTTCAGCTTTGTATTTATATTTTAGCATTAGTACCCCCCCACATACCTGCGCTACTGAACATGTTTATCAAATTTTAACACAGGGATTTATTTTATTTGTATCTAAGAACATATATTCTAAACTATAGCCTTTCATCTCTATATAATTCATATTTCTGGTTTTTAGCCCCCAGCGCCCGCCGCCTCTGGAAAGTTGCAGTTTTCTATAGTTTGTCTTTAATTACACTCTATATAGGGCCCACGTTCCAAATATCAACGTTCTAACTCTGTTGCAACATTGCCCCCAAAAAATCACGCCGCTACTGAATTAAAATTTTGGTAATTCAATTATTGGCAAACATGCGCAATTAGTGTCTGAATACATACCTTAAGTTTTAATACTACTTTTTCAATATTTCTGGCTTTTACTGTTTTAACTCCCGCCCTCACTGGAAATTTGGGGATGTTTATTTTTTTTCATCTCATCTCTAGGCCTTTTCCTTACCGTTATTGCACTTTCGATTCAATCCCCATACCCCGCCACCCTCACTTTCAGCACCAAAGCACATATTCTGCAACACGGTTACCTACCAGAGCCATTATAATCTATCGCTACTACTTGTAACACCACCGTTACTTAGAACTAAACCCCAGCGCCACACTCTTCTCCAATCAGACACTACCAATTCGCTATTACAGCAATTCATTTACATGATTAAAACTGTACTGTAATCTTACACTCTATATTTCGTATTTATATTTACGTTATAATATTAGTCTCCCCATTAATCCCCGCTGCTGAAATAAAATTGTCAAATTTAGGCATAGCAATCTATTTTGCTCGTAACAACTCTCACTACCTTTATCTACACCTACTTTTATAAATGATCGAAATTTCAAAATTGAGTTCTTTGGCAAAGCGTTTTCCCGCCCCCACTTCCTCAATTTAACGCCGCTACTAAGGTTAAATTTATTTTCGCAAATATGCACGTGCATAGTTTCTATTTTTTCACTTTTTCTATTTTTTGATATTTGGGGCTGTTAACTATTTCCCCCCTATACCTCTCACTCCTGTTCGATTTCACAGCACAACAAACGCACCAAAAATCAATCCAATTCTACTACTGAATGTAATTTGAATATCTGACTTATAGAGAACTATTTAGCTTCTATTTAATATTCTACATGCAAAATATCATCGTTGTACCTCTATATTGTTCTTATATTCGGTTTATCACCCGCTACTCTAATGTTGCACTTAAGAAAATGTAGTTTTTTTTATATTTTCGTAATAATAATGTCAATCTATATCTGCATACTAAATTTCAGTTTTGTATATATATTTTAGCATTAGTACCCCCCACAAACCTCGGCTACTGAACAAGTTTGTTAAATTTTAGCACAAGGATCTATTTTATTTGTATCTAAGAATATATATTCTAAACTATAGCCTTTCATCTCCATATATTTCAAATATCTGGTTTTTGGCCCCCAGCGCCCGCCGCCTCTGGAAAGTTGCAAATTTCTATAGTGTGTCTTTAATGATACTCTATATATGGCCCCCGTTCCAAATTCTAACGTTCTAGCTCTGTTGCGACATTGCCCCCAAAAAATCACGCCGCTACTGAATTAAAATTTTGGTAATCTAATTATTGGCAAACATGCGCAATTAGTGTCTCCATACATACCCTAAGTTATAATACTACATTCTTAATATTTCTGGCTTTTACTGTCTCAACTCCCGCCGCCACTGGAAATTTGGGGCTGTTTATTTTTTTTCATTAATAACTGTCTACAGCGAGCCTACATATTAAATTTCAACGTCCTAACTCTATTCTAACATTGCCCCTGGAAATTCGCGCCGCTACTGAACTTAAATTTCCAATTTCCAACTATTGGCAAATGTGCACAATTATGATCTCAATACACACACCAAATTTCAGTTTTCTATCTTTTCTAGTTCGTCAGATATTAGCAAAAGTATTTTTTCGAATTTTCCAGTTTTTCCAGTATAAGTTTTTCCACGGAAATTTAGGGAAAAATTCAGGAACGTAGAAAGTCTTAGAAATTCGTCCTTTACATCATACCAAAATTTGAAGAACTTTGTAGGCGCCGTTTAGAAGATACCATATACGATTTTGTTACCGGATATATAAATATCGCTATATATATATATATAAATATCTATGAGTTCTTATGGGTTTTCCATGTTAAATTGGAACATTACGAACATTATAATAAGTAGACTAGCGCTTCGCCCCGTCGCAAAGCGACGTGTATTTAATATTTGTGAATAAATAAAAGTTATTTGATAAATAGAAAATAATCCTGAAATATTGTTTATTGTTCGCCTTTCGGCTTTACAATCTACATTCTTAATACATTTCATATACTTCAACTTACAATTAAATTTACATTATTCTCCACCAACTTATTTATTCTTCTGTTTTTCCTTTCCTTCTTACTATTTCCGCCATTTACCTCTTTCCTTCACTGCCTCCCTTTAATAGCTGGCCAATATTCCTTTCGCTAGCTACTTTTTCCTTACACTCAAACTTAATGTGCTCCAGTGTTTCGTCCTCCGCTCCGCACACTCTACACTTTCTTACCTCACTGTTTTCCCAGTATCTGTTTTCTTTTTCCTCATTTCTTAATCTAAACCTTGCTGTTCTTCTTATATGTTTTGTGTCTTTTTCTATAAGGTACTGAGGCACAGTATTTTCTTATAACATTTTATATCTTTTATTGTGGTTACTTTTTTCTATTTTTCCCATTCTCTCCTGCTGTTGTATCTCCTTATCCCTTCTCCTTAGCTCCTCTTCCACACTTGCGCCTCCTTCTCTTCTCCTCTCTGCCTCCTCGATCGCCATTCCATTACATTCAAAGTACTATTTTCTCTTTTTTGTACCTCCTCTCCCCCATTCTTTATGCTATCCTCTATTATTTTCTTTAAAATTTTGCTTTCTGCTCTGTTCAATTTCTCCTTGTATTTTACTGCTCTTTCCCCTGTTTTAATTCGTATCTTATCCCTTTTTAGCTCCTCCATAGCCATGTATCCTGGCGTGCACCTGTCCAGCCCTAGTAACCATTTAATATATCTCACCTGTATTCTTTCCAACTTTTCTTGCCCCTTCCACCCCCAAACCTCTGCTTAATACAACATCATACTGGCTATCAGTCTATCAGACATCCGTATTCTCTTTTGTATGTCCCCCCCAAATACCTTTTCCCCTAGTCCCATACCCGTCGCATTGCTAGCTCCGCCTTATTGCTAGCTTCCCTTATCTGAGCCTTTTCTCCATTGTTCTTTTTAAAAGTGTAGCCCAGGTATTTGAATTCTTCTACTTCCTCAATGTCCTCTGTCTTGTATTTCCACCTTTTATGTCTTCTTTTTCCACCCCCTGTTTTAAATACCATAATTTTTGTCTTTTCCACATTTAACTCTAGTCCTTTCCTGTCTATATATCTCCCTAGCCGGTGAGCCATCTCCTGCAGCTCTCCTTCCCTTTTTGCCAACAGGACTATATCGTCAGCGTATGCTAAAGTCCATATCTTGTAGTGTCTTCCTATTAGCACCCCCCCCATCTTGTCCTCTTTCCATTACCCCCTCCAAGTCTGCTGTATATATCGCAAATAAAATGCAAAATATTATTTTGTTATAATTCCTTTATTTACAGTAATAAAGCATTGTATTGACCAGTCTCCAGTGCCCCCATCCAAAAGCCCCAATCGTCACCTTTTGGCTCCATGCTCTCTTACGTTTCCGAACTTTTAATTTGATTCCTCTAAACTTCTGCCATGAAGCGCCTCCTACTTTTAGCACTCTGCATCGCTTCTCCCCTGAGCATCGTCGGTCCTTAAAGTACTTTTACAGCGCCCCCGCTGCGTAAAATTATCATATACCATAATGAAGCACAGTATTGAACAATGTCCACTGCCCCGCCCCTAAACATCAATCACATCTTGGCTCCATGCTCTGTATCGTTCTCGCACTTTTAAATGTAATCATCTGCACCTTTGCCATAATGCGCCCACTTGCAACACTACAGCTTAACTGAACATCATCGCTTATTAGGGCATTTTCCTATACCCCCCGTTTAGCGCAATCATTAAATAATCCTGCGCTTCCACCCCCTGCGTACTAATCTCTTAACAATTAGTTTTCCAAATTAATACTTTACTGGCAACCTGCATACTAAATTTCATCCTTAGAAGTACATTATTTTTTAATAATTATTCGATAAGATAAATCTTTGATAAAATTTTCACTAATTTCAATGTAAACCTACTAATTACATCAATTCATTTATGTTTTTAAGAAAGCCTAGCAGTTCGCTCCTAATAATCTCATCTCTAGGCCTTTTCCTTACCGTTATTGCACTTTCGATTCAATCCCCATACCCCGCTACCCACACTTTCAGCACCAAAGCACATATTCTGCAATACGGTTACCTCCCAGAGCCATTATAATCTATCGCCACTACTTGTAACACCACTGTTACTTAGAACTAAACCCCAGCGCCACACTCTTCTCCAATCAGACACTACCAATTCGCTATTACAGCAATTCATTTACATGATTAAAAACTGTACTGTAATCTTACACTCTATATTTCGTATTTATATTTACGTTATAATATTAGTCTCTCCATTAATCCCCGCTCCTGAAATAAAATTGTCAAATTTTAGGCATAGCAATCTATTTTGCTCGTAACAACTCTCACTACCTTTATCTACCTATCTACCTTTATCTATCTAAATTTTAAAATTAAGTTCTTTGGCAAAGCGTTTTCCCGCCCCCACTTCCCCAATTTCACGCCGCTACTAAGGTTAAATTTATTTTCGCAAATATGCACGTGCATAGTTTCTATTTTTTCACTTTTTCTATTTTTTGATATTTGGGGCTGTTAACTATTTCCCCCCTATACCTCTCACTCCTGTTCGATTTCACAGCACAACAAACGCACCAAAAATCAATCCAATTCTACTACTGAATGTAATTTGAATATCTGACTTATAGAGAACTATTTAGCTTCTATTTAATATTCTACATGCAAAATATCATCGTTGTACCTCTATATTGTTCTTATATTCGGTTTATCACCCGCTACTCTAATGTTGCACTTAAGAAAATGTAGTTTTTTTTATATTTTCGTAATAATAATGTCAATCTATATCTGCATACTAAATTTTAGCTTTGTATTTATATTTTAGCATTAGAACCCCCCACAAACCTCTGCTACTGAACAAGTTTGTTAAAGTTTAGCACGGGGATCTATTTTATTTGTATCTAAGAACATATATTCTAAACAATAGCCTTTTATCTCTATATATTTCATATTTCTGGTTTTTGGCCCCCAGCGCCCGCCGCCTCTGGAAAGTTGCAAATTTCTATAGTGTGTCTTTAATAACACTCTATATATGGCCCCCGTTCCAAATTTTAACGTTCTAGCTCTGTTGCGACATTGCCCCAAAAAAATCACGCCGCTACTGAATTAAAATTTTGGTAATCCAATTATTGGCAAACATGCACAATTAGTGTCTTAATACATACCCAAAGTTTTAATACTTCTTTTTCAATATTTCTGGCTTTTATTGTCTCAACTTCCGCCGCCACTGGAAATTTGGGGCTGTTTATTTTTTTTCATTAATTACTGTCTACAGCGAGCCTACATATTAAATTTGAACGTCCTAACTCTATTCTAACATTGCCCCCAGAAATTCGCGCCGCTACTGAACTCAAATTTTAAATTTCCAACTATCTGAAAATGTGCACAATTATGATCTCAATACACATACCAAATTTCAGTTTTCTATCTTTTCTAGTTCGTCAGATATTAGCAAAATTATTTTTTCGAATTTTTCAGTTTTTCCAGTATAAGTTTTTCCACGGAAATTCAGGGGAAAATTCAGGGACGTAGAAAGTCTTAGAAATTCGTCCTTTACATCATACCAAAATTTGAAGAACTTTGTAGGCGCCGTTTAGAAGATACCATATACGATTTTGTTACCGGATATATATATATATATATATAAATATCGCTCTATATATATATATATATATAAATATCTATGAGTTCTTATGGGTTTTCCATGTTAAATTGGAACATTACGAACATTATAATAAGTAGATATTCTATTAAATGTTCTATGAAACGTTGTTGCTAGCTGCAGTGCCTAACATGTTTATTCACATACATACACCAAAATATCATATTTTCTTATATTTAAAACTGTCTTCTTTCATAAAATATACAGCCATATAATACAGTATATAATTATATTATACATTTTTATCGAACTAGTGTAAACCCTACATCTATATAATTACTAAATTAAAAACATGTTGAATTAAGTATATAAAAGAGCCGCGCTTTTTTGAATATTTGAAATCATATATTTTAAACCTTTTCTAAATTAATTTTATCATATATTTAAACCTTTTGTTAATTTCTTTTAACATATTCTCAAACCCATCACATATATTTATAAGTGGTTGAAATCTTGGGAAGTAAGTATTACACTTGCCGATAGTAATGTAATTATGCGTAAAATAATGTCAAATGTCACATTGTTTGGTCAACTTTAACCCTCAATATCTCATATTTATTAATTAAAAGTGGTAAAATAATTATTACGTAGTGAATGTGACATGTTTTGAGAATACAATAAGCACAATAAAACATATAAAAATGCAGTAGTTTTTTTTAAAAGTGAAAAACAAAAGTGTATAGGCCCATCTAATAATTACCAGAAATAATACGACGTTGTTCCACATAAATGACATCTATTTCACATTCATTAGTCAACTTTGATTATGAATATTCTCTATTTCTTAATTTATAGTGGTATAATGAGTATTACGTAATCATTTGTACGTCTCTTGACTATATTAAAACGACATTAAACGTACAAAAGGGCAATAGTTCATTTTACAACTTTCAAAACAAAAAATGTAGCCTAACTAAATAAAGACCGATTTAATTAATTACTTCATTTTCTTAATTATAATAGATACAAACGGCAGTTAATTCGAAACAAACTAATTATTAACAACATCATTGAAATTGCTAAAATCATGCTATAACATTATCACTAATCACATTTACTTATTTTTGTTATGTTTTACAAAGGAATAATTCCTTATAATACAGTTTTACATTAAATTAACTTAATCTTACTTAGTTTTCTTAATTATGTCATGCGGTTTCTTTCGCCTTTAAGATTATACTCTTTATGGTGGTAATAAATTGATTTCTTGGTTTTTAGTAAACTCTAAAATCATTGTACTACAATGGAGGATTACAAATCCAAGCAAATAAAACTAGAAATCGATGTAGGGTTAAATGGACCTATGGAACCAGCAGAAGTAAACGAAGATATCAAAATAGAAATAAACGAAGAACGTCGCGTTGTTAAAGATGCAGAGCAATGTCCTGTAATAAAAACAGAAATTAAAAAAGAACCAGGCAATAGTTCAGTGGAAACTACTACTGGAAGTTATTTTATCAAATTAGAGCCCATGGATGATTCATCAGTTTTAGTTTGTGATTATTGTAAGGACGAATTTCCAGACGCTACTAAATTGCAAGACCACCTAAAACACTCTGGTTGTAAGGAAAATGTGGATGTCATCGTTGAAAAACCCGACGCTTCGCTGAATAGTAAACGACTACAGACTGACAAAGTAAAAACAAAACTGAATCCTTGCATCTGTGATGTATGTAGCAAATCGTTTAAGAATAAGGCAGAAATTATAAAACATTTGCAAATGCATTCAACAATGAAACTACATTCTTGTAACGAGTGTAATAAAACTTTTAAACGCCCATATAATTTAAAACGACATAAAAACATACATTTAGGTTTGAACCCATTTTCTTGTGATGTATGTAATAAAACGTTTAGTTATTCAAGCACTTTAAAAGAACATAAAAACATACATTTAGGTTTAAAACCTTTTTCTTGTGATGTATGTAATAAAACGTTTCGTCAGTCATCTACTTTGAAACAACATAAAAACATACATTTGGGTTTAAATTCATTTTCTTGTGGTATATGTAATAAAACGTTTCGTCAAGCATCTTATTTAAGACGACATCAAAACATACATTTAGGTTTAAAGCCTTTTTCTTGTGATGTATGTAATAAAACGTTTAGTCAGTCATCTACTTTGAAACAACATAAAAACATACATTCAGGTATAAAGCCATTTTCTTGTGATGTCTGTAACAAATCGTTTAGTACGGCATCTAACTTAAAACGACATAAAAATAAACATAGCAAAGAATATAAATAGATTTGACATGGTGATGAACTCATAAATTTTGTTTGTAAATTCTTCTATCCTGCTAATATGTATATCTATTAAAATAAGTACTCTTTAAGATTTTAATAATTGGTCATTTAAGAAAAGAAAATAATATAAACTATATTAACAACAAAAAAGATGTTCCTCCTGATCTTTAAGTTGGGGCGTAGTTGTCTTCAGTTTCTTTAATGTTATTAGATGAGGCAAAGAGTGTTGACATGACACTGACATATGGACCTGCTCAGTCAAGTAATTGGTATAAAAGAATTTATCGATTTTTTGAGTTCAATGTTTAATTTCTAATATAATTTTTATTAATTCGAATTTATTACGTTACAATGAAGAACAAAACAGATGTTCTTCTTCTTAGAAAGTTGAAGCAAAAAGAATAAAGTGTCTTAAATAATTAACTAAGATCTTAACATGAAATTAAAAATCCGGTTTTCATGCGTCCAGTTTAAATATCTAAATGTTGACGGAGATTTAGGCATTAAAAATTTGAATTGTACTTTTAGCGCTAGAAATGGTCGGCCATATTTATGACGTAACATGTCGCACTATTCAGGAGGTCAGTTATTTGTAATATGGATAAGAGTTCTGTGTTAAGAATGCCATCTCTTTTACGCTCTGTTGTATAAATGAGATGGCAACTTAGTGGATGTACAAAGTTAGATGTGCTTTATAATTAAAGTGAACAAATGATTATAGTTGAAATTACGAGAGTTCGGCGGTGATATAACTGAAAAGCACTGACTCACTTATTTTTCTATATTTATTATTATTATAAGATGAAATTCATTATCGTATTATAGATTTATACCGCTCTTATAACCTCTTTTAAGTATAAGTCGCCGCCAAACTATCGTGATTTGGACTATATTTAATTGTTAATATCTCCTTAAATTTTAATATCTAAAAACATTTGCAACATTATAATATTCACTTAGGTGTCCTATAATAAAAGTAAAAATTGTATATCTTCAAATGTTTCGTTTATTTTGACGTGAGCTATGAAATGTTTTGTGAAAGTTGTGTTGTGAATCATTTATTTATGGTTAGATTTTTGCTTCATTGTTTTTCTAGTTTCCTTAATTGAAATTGATGTTAATAAATGTTTAATGGCGTGTCTATTTTATTAAATATCTAAATGTTGACGGAGATATAGTAATTGAAAGTTTGAATTGTAGTTGTTTATTTGTATGACGTGAAATGCATTTAACGTCAGTTATTTGTTGAGTAGGTAAGTGCTGTGGTAATATTTTGTAACTGTTGGTAGTCAAATAATCAAGTCAAGTCAAAGAATAATAAGTTTTTATTTCATATAACACTGTTACGGCAGATATAATATTGGAATTTGAGTGTTCCTTGAAATAGCTGTAAATAATATTTGATATTTTGATATATAAATACATATAGCAGAGATTTATGCCCTGTAAGGTTGGTAAACTTACACAAGGATTGTGATGTCACATGCACTTGGAATGTGTACAACGTTGAATCACTTTAATAATTAAAGAGACAAAATTACTTTTTTAATTGTTAATATCTCCTAACATATAAGGAGTTATTAACAAATAATTGAACATTTGAGATTCTAGTAACCCACTTTATCAATATATAGTACACTTTATAGAAATTAAGACATAGGACACAAACCCATTAAAATATAGTCGTAATCTAGGTGTATTTAATTTGTCAAAAAAAATGTTATTTTTCCATCGATTGTGAAGCGAGATAATCAGAATGGGCTTGTGTCCTCATTTTTTAGTGGTCGATTTTTAAATTGTTGATTGAAATTGATGTTAATAAATGTGTATTGGCGTTTCTTTTTTAATATTTCAATAAAAAATTAAATGCGATTCTCCTGGTTCGCCACTGATGCAAGTGCCCATTAGTTTTAAAGGTCAACTATTAATAGGCTCTGCTGCATGTATCAAAGGCCGCGTTTATCATCGCTTAGCGCAAGGTCATAATAATGCAATAATTTTACTTCCTAATTGCATAACGCATAAATACGTATGCTAAAAATCGGGTTAAAAATTACTTTTTATTACTTAATTGTTTGTTCTTGAATGGGCTTGTGTCTTATGTCTCAATTTCTATAAAAGTGTACTACATATTGATAAAGTGGGTTACTAGAACCTCAAATGTTCAATTATTTGTTAATAACTCCTTATATGTTAAGAGATATTAACAATTAAAAAACTCATTTTTTTTTTTTAATTTACTTATTTGCCTTGACTTTCTTTCGTCATAGCCACCATCAAACATTTTTTATACATCTTTTATAATTTATAATTCAATTTTACAAATTTCTAAGTATTTCAATAATTAACTAATTAATTTTGAATCACTTAACAAAAATTTAGTATTAACAGGAAAAGTTTTAATCACATCTAATATATCACTATTGAATATAGATCTTTCTAAACTATAATTTATGAATTCAAATATAATATGATCCAAAGTTCCTTCTTCACCACATTGACATCTATCGTCGGATTTAATATTAATTTTGTACAGGTGAGCTGGACAAGTGAGTTTTACAATGATTACTTTTGATTCTAATTATAATTGATATAATTTTGCGGGGCTCATTTCTAAACCATCTCTTCTTACTTAAATTTGGATGTAACATATAATAATTTCTTCTTTTTAACTGACTTTTGTTAATGAAATCTTGGTTTCTCAAATTGAAGTTTAATTTTTTGATTATATTAAAAATTTCATATGAAGGTAATTTCACTTTCATCTCAATTTCTAAATTTATTGATTCCTTTGCCAATTTATCCGCAATTTCGTTTCCTCTTATTCTACAATGTCCTGGTATCCACATAAATTTTATGGTATTATTCTTATTTATTAAATTGAAATACAGCTCCTTAATTTTGCGTGTCAAAATATCATAATTTGATTTGTTATTATTAGAATTTAAATTTTTTAAAACACTTAAAGAATCCGTTATTATTATAATTTTATTATTGTTCATATTTTCATTAATTTCCAGTGCTTTTAATATTGCTAATTGTTCTCCAGTATAAGAGCTAACTTTGTTATTTCATTTAAATTTATCAAATAATAAATGTATTTGTTCATATATAGCAAATCCTGCTTTATTTCTTTCTAAATCAATGGACCAATGTATCTGTATATATTATTTTTGTAAAATTTGTATTAAATTGATGCATTAGATTTAAAAACATTTCATTATTTATCGCATCATTAAATGATTTTGACAATAATTGTGTGTTAATATATATATATCCATAGGTTTAATTAATGATTCAAAAGGATTAGAGTATATAGGAGATTTGGAATTTCTTTGTATATTTAGATCCCTTAATTTATTAAAATAGGTTTATTCTTTTTGTTCCAGTAAAAAGAGTTTTGAATAGAAGTAGATAATAACTTAATTTTATCAATAATTTGGAATTTCGATAATGTTTCACATTTAACATAAAATTTATCACTAAGGAGTTGGTTTCTAAATTGTAATGGAGCTATATTAGATTCAGCTTGAAGTATATGAGTTGGAGTTGAAGTCATGCAACCTAAAGCGATTCTTAAACTTCTGTATTGTATTCTATCCAATTTTAATAATCTTGATTTGGTTTATATTTAATTAACATATTTCTTAATTAAATATTTTTGTTAAAATGTCCAGAATACAAAGACACAAGTAAAATACAAATTTTCGTTACTTTCTGGACCACGCCAAAAGCTGTTTGTTTAATAATAATAATAAATTATTTTTCAGTTCCTCAAAAAAGTAAGACTGCACCGCTTCATGGAAGTTGCTTTAGTGCCAATAACAAAATGGTGAAAACATCAAACTGACTTTCCCAGCGCCACCACTGGATCCCTTTAACAATAAAAGGACCAAAAACGACTGTTAATTTTAACTACCTCATATAATAAATCGATTTATTAAGAAATAGTTTGATATTTGAGGCTCCTATAGCCAATTTTATCTACTTATAGAATAGTTTTATAGAAATTAAGACATGGTTCACAAAATCATTAATTATCTCAGAAATAAATTAAATAACTAAAGAGTAAGGACATTTTGCGCCTGAATACTCTGCAACCTGAATCACACCACACTTTTAATAAGTATTAATATAAGTATAATAATTTTAACTTTAAGTAATACAGGGTGTTTGGTAGCTGGTGAGAATGGGTAAGAGATCAGTTTAAATGATACTTTAAAACAAAGGCCAATAACCGAGCATGTTTTTAGAAAGGTTTGTACAATCCAGGCTATTTTATTTATTTTTCTAAATTCCATAAAATGCGCAGTTTCTTTTTGATTATAAAAGTTTTTACAACTTCAAAATCGTCTAGCATTTTTTTTAAATAAAGGAGATGCTTGAAAATTGGTTTATTAGATTAGGTACACATCTGACAAACCCCAAAAAATTAAACAATTAACATACCAACTTAAATTGGGCCACTGTTGGCATTTAAATGTCAGAAATTGTGTTTTTATAAAAATAGGAGTAAAAAATAAATAAGCAGACTTCGCCTAAGACATGTACGGGTCATAATGTTCTAAATGGTGTCAACTATCATCCCCTTAAGGCTTTGCACCCTGCTACCACCCTGCCAAACACCCTGTATATAGTTCAAATTACAAAAGTTCGGCGGTGACTTTTGTTGTGCCGTATAAATCTGCGATGCAATGAAATTACACTGTCAATTATTTTTTACAATGTATATAGAAGCGAATAAGATAAAATTCATCATTGTATCATAGATTTATACGGTATTTTAAGCATGAATAGCAACCGATCGCTCTTAATTTGAACTATATAATACACAGCTTCGATTCTTTGCATAAAATATTAATTGTCTAATTTTAATTAACGTTAAACAATAGTTTTGCATTATTGAAAGCGTCGAGCTAAAATTACAAATTAATTATTTTCATCTTAATAAATAATATTTCACAAAAGAAACAACAGCAAATGTCTAAAAATAGTATAAATGAACTAAATAAAGGTATTTTACTTTTATTTGTTCTTTTTTTGCGATTTAATATTTTATTTTAATAATTGAGCTGTGAAATGACTTTTTATGGTCGATTTTCTAATTCTTTATTGAAATATTGGTTAATAAACGTATGTTGTCGTTTTTAATTTATCAAATACCCAAAAATTAACGGAGATATTGCTATTTAAAGCTTTACTGCGTAATATTTGTTGGTGTCAAAACGCTGTAACATTTAACTTTCATCTCTTTTGTACAGTGGCGTACCTAGGTAACCCTGGCCCTAACTGGAGCGAAACATTTTACGAATCAATTTTAAAAGTGAACATAATGTGAAGATAACAATAATTAATAATACAATTCAGGAAATGTACAGGAATACTCTTTTAAAAGTATTTCATAAAATGTTTCACTCAGTAAATCAGATCTGTTCCATCACGATAATGTTCGCAAGACTCAGGAATAGGGGCCCTGGTTATTACTGAATACCTCACAACAATGCTTAGCTGGTCTACCTTCGATAAATCTAAATCTAAACTGTTCTTTTTATAAAATGAAACAAAAACTGTGATTTCTCATAAGCCTCAATGTTAAATTAAAAAAATCAAAGTTCAATATCTTTTTACTGGTTCTCTGCAGTTTTTCTAAAATTTAACGAGATCATTGTCTTATTATAATCTACTAATACGCCAAATTTTAGAAAATATTAAACGGTAACTCTC
The DNA here is from genome assembly GCA_963678705.1 of Panorpa germanica. Lineage (NCBI taxonomy): Eukaryota > Metazoa > Arthropoda > Insecta > Mecoptera > Panorpidae > Panorpa > Panorpa germanica. The sequence goes on along the minus strand of OY783208.1, from coordinate 5,750,956 downwards.
TGACCGACAGTACTACCTTAAAGTCGTGTTGCAACCTATTTTATTTACATTCCAAAGGTGGGAGAATTTTTAGCTAGTACAATATGAGGTTTGTTGGTCAGCGTCCGAGAGCCCCCTGAGCTTGAGAGCCCCGGTGCTCAGCACCGACTGGCCCATACCTAGCTACGCCAGTGCTTTTGTACTTCTTTATTGTAATGAAATTTTTTACATCTTTAATTATTCAAATGACTATTTCAATCGTTAACAACTTCTGAAATATCGCGAATTGAATCAAAATAATTGGATATTTGAGGTTTTGAGCCAACTTTATCAATGTACAGTGCAGTTTTATACAAATTCAGTTTTGGTTCAAATAAATATTAAGTGTACAATGATCTCAATGGGCTTGTGTCCTCATTTTTTAGTGGTCGATTTTTCAATTGTTGATTGAAATTGATGTTAATAAATGTGTATTGGTTTGTCTATTTTATTAAATATCTAAATGTTGACGGAGATATAGCAATTAAAAGTTTGAATTGTAGTTTTAGCGCTAGAAATTGTCAGCCATATTTGTATGACGTGAAATGCATTTTAACGTCAGTTATTTGTTGAGTAGGTCAGTGCTGTCGTAATGTTTTGTAGCCGTTGGTAGTCAAATAATCAAGTCAAGTCAAAGAATAATAAGTTTTTATTTTATTTAACCCTGTTACGGCAGACATGATATTGAAATTTGATTGTTCCTTGAAATAGCTGTAAATAATATTTGATATTTTGATATATTAATAGATATAGCAGAGATTTATGAGCTGTAAGGTTGGCAGCGGTTGTGATGTCACATGCACTTGGAATGTGTACAACGTTGAATCCCTTTAATAATTAAAGAGACAAAATGACTTTTTTAATTGTTAATATCTCTTGACATATAAGGAGTTATTAAGAAATAATTGGACATTTGAGGTTCTAGTAACCCACTTTATCAATACATAGTACACTTTTATAGAAATTAAGACATAGGACACTAACCCATTAGTTTCTTAACACATCAGAAGATCATGCCCTTATAAAAGACACATCGACAAGGCTATAATTATGCAAAACAAAACTTAACTTGTCGGCAAGAATTAATCTTATTTTTAACTTTCTATTCTCTGTTTTAAAATTAGTTCTAAATTCTTTTTTAAGAAAGTCGCGCCCTTGTTTAATGTGACAGCTCGTGTTAGTTTATATTGTCATTTGTGAACGAGTTGCTCATTTCCCTAATTATTCATTCGCTGATCCCTGATAATGTTGTTTGCTTAATTACGACTGTTTACCTCTGCCGTGACTACTACCAAATAGTATCAATGGTTCATTATTTAGGATATTAATCAGAGGAGAGGTAGGTAACCAGAAATGTATCACCAGGGTTTGGCTATACAAATAAATGTCAAAAATGCGGTTCCAACTCATTAAAAGTTAGTGGAAGAAAGCTTAAAATGTAGATACGTTATTCATCTAACTAATTGCAGCTTTAGATTTTGATTCGCGTTTATAGTTACTTACATAAAACGATTTAAACATAAAAAAACATGTTTTTTTTGATAATATTTAACCTGCTGTATAGTATCGCCATCTATATTTCGCTAGAAGAAATGGCCAAGTATCGTTTCACTTTAAATTGTTTAATTTAAAATATATCCTGTTGTGCAATCTTCTTAAAATCACGGACATATTTTTCTAAAAGAAAACAAACATTTCTTTAAAACCTAAAGTACTACAAATTAATAATTTTAATGAAAGTAACACTGTCTAAAAGATAAACCGGTAAAACTAGGTAACAAAATGACTAAATGTAAACATGAATCACGTGATTAATGCAAAGGAAGTGCGACAGAAATGAAAACCGTCTTTGTATGACACATCTCCTTAATAGACACTCATTGTGTTCATTTTGATATAAAAGCTGTAGAGAAAAGGAAGCGAGAAATTAGTTACCGGGCCCTCGCTGACTTAATCAGTGTCTGTTAACAATTACAGTGCAGTGACTAATTACGCCAAAGTAAATCAAAAGTAATTGTAGTTCAGTGGTTTGATATTATTTCGTGTTTCAACAAAATCACAATGCGTGGTGCGATGATGTGTCTTTTGGTTGTGTGCGTCGTCAGTGTGGCTGCTCAGTTTGCCGATCTTCGTGGACAATTTTACTTCAATGATGTTAACATACCGAAATCAATTCCAAGCGATTGGAACTTTGAAGATCCGTCGATTGTAAGAAGGGTTAAGGTGATAAATATAAATGTTGATAAAATTGAAGCCAATGCTTTTGAAAATTTCACAAACCTTGAAGAACTTGACCTAGCTGGTAAAATTAACGGAATAGAAGATGGGGCTTTCAGAGGATTAACTAAAACAGAAAGAATAATACTAGGAGCAAATATCCAAAACATTGGGTTAAACGTGTTTAGTAATTTGTATAATTTAAACCTGTTATATTTAAATGGAAATAAAATTAAAGAAATTCGATTAAATAACTTAGCAGTGTTGAAACGCTTAGATTTATCTCATAACGAAATTACTGAATTAAATAACAATACTTTTATAGACTTGGTAATACTGTTTTCCATTGTGATGAATAATAACAAAATCCGTTCAATAAAATCGGGCACATTCTCTGGTTGCCCGAACATAACTAATTTGATTTTGTACAACAACCAGCTGATAGATATTGAACCAGACGCTTTTAAGGACCTTCATAAGTTGGAAGTGTTAACTTTAAGGAACAACTATTTAAAGACGATAACGTCAAATCATTTCAAAGGGTTGACGAGTTTAAAGGCATTAGATTTATCATTTAACAAAATCACATCCCTTGATCCGTTTCTTTTAAACAATTTGACGGAACTGACTGACATTTCATTCGACAACAACTTAATAACGAGTTTACCTGAAAGATTCTTTAACAACACACCTAAACTAAAATTGATAAACTTAGGATTTAATTTATTGAAAGAATTTCATTTGTACGATAACTTAGTCCATCTGACAGGTGTCATTTTAGAACACAATCAAATAGAATCTATCAAATTATCAGCTCCAATTCAGAGGAACATCATTTTCATAAATTTAGAGTACAACAACTTGAGTCACCTGGACGAATCGTTTCAACATTTGATTAACCTTCAGTATTTGGATTTAGACAACAACAAAATTAAACGTTTTCCTCTGTGTATACCGGGTAGTTTAACTGAATTGGATTTATCTCACAATGAACTTCAAGGGGTAGCGCTGAATAAATTATGTGGTTCTGTGTCTCGAGGGAAGCTGCGAATAGTAGATTTATCTTATAATCAGTTTACATCTTACAATTTAACGCATACCAACAATGCGTTACTAGATGTACAACCTCATTTGAACAAAATTGATTTAAGTAACAATTTCTTGAATGCTGATATTGTTAAATTCATTCAAGATTTTAAGCCCAGTCAGAAATATAAACTAAGAATAGAACCGCAACGTAAACTGGAAGTCGAAGTCAATGATACTGAGAGCGCGAACAACGAACTTAACCAAAATGACGATAAAACAAGCAACGACAATGTACAAGATAAACATAACCTAAAAATTATTCCGCTACAAAAAGAAGACGTCAAAGTCAATCTTAGTGAAAGCACGAACATCGAAGTTAATCCAAATGACGTTGAAAGAAAACATGGAAATGAAACCACAGACAATCGAAATGAAAACCAGTGCACAACATGGATCGCTGTAACTTCGGCTGCACTGGCTGTTGCTGTATTTGCAGGTTAGAATTACAATCCTATTTACATTTAAGGAAAACTAAAACGAAAACAACAATAGTGATATTTATATTTAATTTAGGAAAAGTTCAGAAAGTGTTCAATTGGAACATCTCTCTGTTGGAATGACATTTGTGCTGCATTAAGTGTTCCAATTAATATTAATAATTACTACATAGAAAACCTGTTCCTTTTCAGTATTTTCCGCCATTTTGTTTGTGTGTAAACAACGGAGAAGGACGAACCCGAACCCGAATGTCAACGATGCAGTTATGTTAAATGAACTTTATGATGACGTCGGACCTGCAACTCCAGTTTATCACTACCCCAAGTTCCCTCTACTTTATGACGATGTAGGAGTGCAGCCTACCTATTTAGCAGTCCTGCCTGATCCAAATCCAGGTACGTAATTAGAGAACGCCCAACGTGAATTGAACCTAATTATTGAAAAGTCAATTAGATGCTTTTACAAGCACATTGTGTAACATTGTTACCTAAAGCTTCAAATACAACAATTAAACAATAATTAAAAAATGTAAATACAAAGAAAGTAAGATAGTTTTAATTGGGTATGTTCACTATTAACTCGATGTGTTTTTCAGGGCCCCAACCTTTGGAACAGGAGGACATCGAGCCCGAAGAAAATCACTATGAGGAAATTGGCTGACGACGAAATGTCATAATAATTTTATAGGACACTATCAGTGTGAATGTATAGATTATATGTAACATGTATATAACTTAGATAACATAGCATAATATTAGTGAAATAATTATTTAAAGTAGAATACAAATTTTAGATTAATTAAGCGCACCACGCTTTTATTATTAAACTACAAATAAAGTGTTTTTCTCTTCATTCCTTTGAAATAAATTAAAGATTATTTTATAAACAACATTTTTATTTAATTTAATTTTCTCTTTTTTAATCAAAATAGTTACTTTAGTTATCAAAGTAAATGTAGAAAAGAAAATAAAGAATCTTTTGTATTTATTATCTAGTGCAAGCATTGTTAAGTACAGTTAAGTGCAGAAGCAAACAATACTGACACCACCACAAATACTGGATTCACTTGCGCAGTGTTGCCCGATGTAAAAACGTGGTAAATAGCTGCTTGTGTTAAATACGTGAAATGTTTGAAAGTAACATTGTTACGTAAATAAAACTAAAGCTACGAATGTTATTGAAAGCAGAGACAGTTTTTAACAAAACCTTACTTTAGACGAAATAAAACTAATGAATTGCTTAATGCAAGACGCAGTTGAACAATTTATTTCAAGGTTAGGCAAGTTTGAATCGTTTCTAATCAAAACGGAAACGCGTTATCACATCCGTTACGTGGATACGTCTTTATGTTGCTCGCATGATCGTGATGACATTATACAGGGTGGTACCCAGTAAACAATTTGGTGAAGTGCCCTATTTGGTGAAGTTCGAGTCACTCGTACAATTCTATTCTAACGCTTTACAAGTTCTCTACCTGTCACAGATTTTGTGTTAGTTATTCTTTCTAGTATTCTTTCTTTTTCCAACATCATTCATTAAGTATTTCTGTATTTCTGGTATTTCTTTCCCACATGGATATATTTTTTTTAAGTTCACTTTCATCTCATTTATTCCAAAGTGAGAGAGAAACGAGATGCGGTTAGACAACTAAAACATATTTTTCACCGTTACACTTGTATACTTGTATAGTATTTTGTTCAGTACAGTATGCTTAAAGTATATGCTATCCTTTTTCAACAAATATTTCTTTAATGGTAATAGACAGACGCTATCTCCCTCAATCCCCAAATATAATGTATATAAACAAAGATAGAATCTAGCGATGGTAAGACAGAGGTTTTAAACCTAACGCAGACCTGCCGATCGTGGATTTTTGAATCACCAAAACAATGTAAAAAACTAATATAACGAGTATTGATGAAGATGAATAATATTCATTAAAAAAATCACGATCCGTACTAAAGATTACATCTATTTATTTCTTCATTTAAATATTTATATTTTGCAGACTCTGAAAAGTAAAATTCCATTAGGTTTTATACCCCTGACATCCCTGCTAGTATCAAGTTTATAACTCCGGTTATAAATCATAAACCGACTCCGCTTTTAATTCAGCAGTGAACCGTCGTTGCGATCTCTGTAGGTCATAAAAAGGGCCTTTCCTATGAACGACTAAATAGAAGACGAACACGTTCCAAAAAATTCATGGTATGTAATAGAAATTAAGTAGAATTTACTCCAAAATGTTTACTGGGTATTATAGTAATCTAGGTGTGTTTATTCAATTTTCCGTAGCTCTGGTAATAGTATTTTGAAGTTGCTCACTTTACAGCAAACTCTGATAGATTCTCCAGATTTTGTTGGACCATTATTTGTTGTTTTGGCCCACTTTTCTTATTGCGTAGAGTTTTTATTATTTTTTAATCTTTAATGTAACTATACCTACATTTTATTTATTTAAATGATTGATACTTTGCCTGTCAACTTGTTTAAACACGTGTGCTGTAAAATATTCTGCTGAAACATAACCTCCAAATATAAATAGACTTTTGATAATGTATTTAATGCTGAGCACATGCTATCATTACCAACCTTACAGCTCATAAATCTCTGCTATATGTATTTATATATCAAATATTATTTACAGCTATTTCAAGGACCAATAAAATTCCAATATTATGTGTGCCTTAGCAGGGTTGAATAATATAAAAACTTATTATTCTTTGACTTGACTTGATTATTTGACTACCAACAGCTACAGAACATTACAACAGCACTGATCTACTCAACAAATAACTGACGTTAAAATGCATTTCACGTCATACAAATATAGCTGACCATTTCTACCGCTAAAACTACAATTCAAATTTTTAATTGCTATATCTCTGTCAACATTTAGATATTTAATAAAATAGACACGCCAATACACATTTATTTACATCAAGTTCAATCAACAATTGAAAAATCGACCACTAAAAAATGAGGACACAAGCCCATTGTTAATATCTCCTATCATATATAAGGAGTTATTACCAAATATCACTTTTAAGGCAGGATTGATAGGTGTGAATACAAGGTTGTGGGCTGAGATGAAAAGTCGGTAATGTCATGTCATGAAGCTAAAATAGAAAACGTCATTTATATTATTCACCCTAGACTCGCACCATTTCTTTTGTTAAAAACAGATCTCTGTACCAGCTTTTATTTCTCTCTCTGTTTGCAACTGTCAAAGCTGTACATACTTGCAGCCGTGAATTGTGTAATAAATATATTTATATTTTAGTATATAATTATTCTTCCCATATTCTATCTATATTTCTATCATTCCCATTCTTTTAAGAACATGTCTCTGGTCGATATAGCTATTTCTGGCACTGATAAAGACGCTGCATGAATGTACGCGTTGAACAAATTCGCTATTTCTTAATACGAAAATATATACAGTACTTGTCTAAAATTATTAAATATATTTGGAATATTTATTAAAAGTGCTGCATTCCTAAGAAGTAAAACATATTTCAAGGACACAACTATATTCCTAGACCCAATGTATTTAAGATGGCGGGTACTGAAATACCTACATTGCTTTTGACAGTTCTATCATAAGTACAAGTAAAACACTACAGCTATTTGTTTATTACTGTAAGTAATATTTCACGAAAAGAAACTGCAGTGGACATTCGAATAATATAGTGTGTTAATTAATATACAAAGGTATTTTTAATTGTATTTTATTATAGATTTAATGATAATTATTTAGTTCAGCTTTATTTTATGTTTTGAAACTTGTAAAAAGACAATTGCACTTTATGTTTTTTTGTGCTTGTTCTGTACTCAAAACATGTACAAACCATTACTTAATAGTCGTTATACCAATTTCAATTAAAAAATAGACTTTTAGATTTAAAGGTAAAATTTATAATATGAGGTTAGAAATAATACGACGTTGTTCCACATAAATGACATCTATTTTACATTCATTAGTCAACTTTAATTATGAATATTCTCTATTTCTTAATTTATAGTGGTATAATGATTATTACGTAATCATTTGTACGTCTCTTGACTATATTAAAAGGACATTAAACGTACAAAAGGGCAATAGTTCATTTTACAACTTTCAAAACAAAAAATGTAGCCTAACTAAATAAAGACCGATTAAATTAATTACTTCATTTTCTTAATTATAATGGATACAAACGTCAGTTAATAATAACAAACTAATTATTAACAACATCATTGAAATTGCTAAAATCATGCTATAACATTATCACTAATCACATTTACTTATTTTTGTTATGTTTTACAAAGGAATAATTCCTTATAATACAGTTTTACTTTAAATTAACTTAATCTTACTTAGTTTTCTTAATTATGTCATGCGGTTTCTTTCGCCTTTAAGATTATACTCTTTATGGTGGTAATAAATTGATTACTTTGTTTTTAGTAAACTCTAAAATCATTGTACTACAATGGAGGACTACAAATCCAAGCAAATAAAACTAGAAATTGATGTAGGGTTAAATGAACCTATGGAACCAGCAGAAGTAAACGAAGATATCAAAATAGAAATAAACGAAGGACGCCGCGTTGTTAAAGATGCAGAGCAATGTCCTGTAATAAAAACAGAAATTAAAGAAGAACCTGGCAATAGTTCAGTGGAAACTACTACTGGAAGTTATTTTATCAAATTAGAGCCCATGGATGATTCATCAGTTTTACTTTGTGATTATTGTAAGGACGAATTTCCAGACGCTACAAAATTGCAAGACTACCTAAAACACTCTCCTGGTTGTAAGGAAAATGTGGATGTCATCGTTGAAAAACCCGACGCTTCGCAGAATAGTGAACGACTACAGACTGACAAAGTAAAAACGAAACTGAATCCTTACATCTGTGAAGTATGTAGCAAATCGTTTAAGAATAAGGCAGAAATTATAAAACATTTGCAAATGCATTCAACAATGAAACTACATTCTTGTAACGAGTGTAATAAAACGTTTAAATGCCCATCTGATTTAAAACGACATAGAAACATACATTTAGGATTAAAACCTTTTTCTTGTGATGTCTGTAATAAAACGTTTAGTCAGTCATATACTTTAAAACAACATAAAAACATACATTTAGGTTTGAAACCATTTTCTTGTGATGTCTGTAATAAAACGTTTAGTTATTCAAACACTTAAATAAAGCATAAAGTCACACATTTAGCAATAAAACCATTTTCTTGTGATGTCTGTAATAAATCGTTTAGTCAGTCATCTACTTTGAAACAACATAAAAACATACATTTAGGTTTGAAGCAATTTTCTTGTGATGTATGTAATATAACATTTAGACAATTATCAAATTTGAAACAACGTAAAAACAAACATTTAGGTTTGAAACCATTTTCTTGTGGTGTATGTAATAAAACGTTTAGTTATTCAAGTACTTTAATAAAACATAAAAACACACATTCAGTTTCAAAGCCATGTTCTTGTGATGTCTGTAATAAAACGTTTAGTCAGTCATCTACTTTGAAACAACATAAAAACATACATTTAGGTTTGAAGCCATTTTCTTGTGATGTATGTAATAAAACGTTTAGTTATTCAAGCACTTTAAAAGAACATAAATACACACATTTAGGGTTGAAGCCATTTTCTTGTGATGTATGTAATAAAACGTTTAGTTATTCAAGCAATTTAATAAAACATAAAAACACACATTTAGGTTTAAAGCCATTTTCTTGTGATGTATGTAATAAAACGTTTTGTCATTTATATACTTAAAAAGAACATAAAAACATACATTTAGGTTTAAAACCTTTTTCTTGTGATGTCTGTAATAAAACGTTTAGTCACTCATCTGCTTTAAAACGACATAACAACATACATTTAGGTTTGAAGCCATTTTCTTGTGATGTATGTAACAAATCGTTTAGTACAGCATCTAACTTAAAACAACATAAAAATAAACATAGCAAAGAATATAAATAGATTTGACATGGTGATGAACTCATAAATTTTGTTTGTAAATTCTTCTATCCTGCTAATATGTATATCTATTAAAATAAGTACTCTTTAAGATTTTAATAATTGGTCATTTAAGAAAAGAAAATAATATAAACTATATTAACAACAAAAAAGATGTTCCTCCTGATCTTTAGTTGGGGCGTAGTTGTCTTCAGTTTCTATAATGTTATTAGATGAGGCAAAGAGTGTTGACATGACACTGACATATGGACCTGCTCAGTCAAGTAATTAGTACTCGTATAAAAGAATTTATCGATTTTTTAAGTTCAATGTTTAATTTCTAATATAATTTTTAATAATTCGAATTTATTACGTTACAATGAAGAACAAAACAGATGTTCTTCTTCTTAGAAAGTTGAAGCAATAAGAATAAACTGTCTTAAATAATTTACTAAGATCTTAACGTGAAATTTAAAATCCGGTTTTCATGCGTCCAGTTTAAATATCTAAATATTGACGGAGATTTAGCCATTAAAAATTTGAATTGTAGTTTTATCGCTAGAAATGGTCGGCCATATTTATGACGTAACATGTCGCACTATTCAGGAGTAGGTCAGTTATTTGTAATATGGATAACAGTTTTGTGTTAAGTATGCCATCTCTTTTACACTCTGTTGTATAAATGAGATGGCAACTTAGTGGATGTACAAAGTGAGATGTGCTTAATAATTAAAGTGAACAAATGATTATAGTTGAAATTACGAGAGTTCGGCGGTGATATAACTGAAAAGCACTGACTCACTTATTTTTCTATATTTATTATTAATATAAGATGAAATTCATTATCGTATTATAGATTTATACCGCTCTTATAACCTCTTTTAAGTATAAGTCGCCGCCAAACTATCGTGATTTGGACTATATTTTAATTGTTAATATGTCCTTAAATTTTAATATCTAAAAACATTTGCAACATTAACGTATTCAAAACAGCATTATAATATTCACTTAGGTGTCCTGTAATAAAAGTAAAAACTTGTATATCTTCATATGTTTCGTTTATTTTGACGTGAGTTATGAAATGTTTTGTGAAAGTTGTGTTGTGAATCATTTATTTATGGTTAGATTTTTGTTTCATTGTTTTTCTATTTTCCTTAATTGAACTTGATGTTAATAAATGTGTATTGGCGTGTCTATTTTATTAAATATCTAAATGTTGACGGAGATATAGTAATTAAAAGTTTGAATTGTAGTTGTTTATTTGTATGACGTGAAATGCATTTTAACGTCAGTTATTTGTTGAGTAGGTCAGTGCTGTGGTAATATTTTGTAACTGTTGGTAGTCAAATAATCAAGTCAAGTCAAAGAATAATAAGTTTTTATTTCATTTAACACTGTTACGGCAGATATAATATTGGAATTTGAGTGTTCCTTGAAATAGCTGTAAATAATATTTGATATTTTGATATATAAATACATATAGCAGAGATTTATGCCCTGTAAGGTTGGTAAACTTACACAAGGATTGTGATGTCACATGCACTTGGAATGTGTACAACGTTGAATCCTTTAATAATTAAAGAGACAAAATGACTTTGTTATTTTTTAATATCTCTTAACATATAAGGAGTCATTAAAAAATAATTGAACATTTGTGGTTTTAGTAACTCACTTTATCAATATATAGTACACTTCTATAGAAATTAAGGGTCATATTCTGTATGTTATTTTCAGCTGTGATAAAATTTCATCAGTAAATAGTGACGTCATATGACACTTATGCATTCCTGTCATAAGAGTCATGTTACGTCATTATTCAGCGATGAAATTTTATCACCGCTGAAAATAACATACAGAATAAGGCCCTAAGACAAAGGACACAAGCCCATTGCTAATATCTCCTATCATATATAAGGAGTTATTAACAAATATCACTTTTAAGGCAGGATTGATAGGTGTGAATACAAGGTTTTGGGCTGAGATGAAAAGTCGGTAATGTCATATCATGAAGCTAAAATAGAAAACGTCATTTATATTATTCATCCTAGACTCGCACCATTTCTTTTGATAAAAACAGATCTCTGTACCAGCTTTTATTTCTCTCTCTGTTTGCAACTGTCAAAGCTGTACATACTTGCAGCCGTGAATTGTGTAATAAATACATTTATATTTTAGTATATAATTATTATTCCCATATTCTATCTAAATTTCTATCATTCCCATTCTTTTAAGAACGTGTCTCTGGTCGATATAGCTATTTCTGGCACTGATAAAGACGCTGCATGAATGTACGCGTTGAACAAATTCGCTATTTCTTAATACGAAAATATATACAGTACTTGTCTAAAATTATTAAATATATTTGGAATATTTATTAAAAGTGCTGCATTCCTAAGAAGTAAAACATATTTCAAGGACACAACTATATCCCTAGACCCAATGTATTTAAGATGGCGGGTACTGAAATACCTACTTTGCTTTTGACAGTTCTATCATAAGTACAAGTAAAACACTACGGCTATTTGTTCATTACTGTAAGTAATATTTCACGAAAAGAAACTGCAGTGGACATTCGAATAATATAGTGTGTTATTTAATATACAAAGGTATTTTTAATTGTATTTTATTATAGATTTAATGATAATTATTTAGTTCAGCTTTATTAAATGTTTTGAAACTTGTAAAAAGACAATTGCACTTTATGTTTTATGGAGCTTGTTCTGTACTCCAAACATGTACTTTAACATTACAAAACATTACTTAATAGTCATTATACCAATTTCAATTGAGAAATAGACTTTTAGATTTAAAGGTGAAATTTATAATATGAGGTTAGAAATAATACGACGTTGTTCCACATAAATGGCATCTATTTTACATTCATTAGTCAACTTTAATTATGAATATTCTCTATTTCTTAATTTATAGTGGTATAATGAGTATTACGTAATCATTTGTACGCCTCTTGACTATATTAAAAGGACATTAAACGTACAAAAGGGCAATAGTTCATTTTACAACTTTCAAAACAAAAAATGTAGCCTAACTAAATAAAGACCGATTAAATTAATTACTTCATTTTCTTAATTATAATGGATACAAACGTCAGTTAATAATAACAAACTAATTATTAACAACATCATTGAAATTGCTAAAATCATGCTATAACATTATCACTAATCACATTTACTTATTTTTGTTATGTTTTACAAAGGAATAATTCCTTATAATACAGTTTTACATTAAATTAACTTAATCTTACTTAGTTTTCTTAATTATGTCATGCGGTTTCTTTCGCCTTTAAGATTATACTCTTTATGGTGGTAATAAATTGATTACTTTGTTTTTAGTAAACTCTAAAATCATTGTACTACAATGGAGTACTACAAATCCAAGCAAATAAAACTAGAAATTGATGTAGGGTTAAATGAACCTATGGAACCAGCAGAAGTAAACGAAGATATCAAAATAGAAATAAGCGAAGGACGCCGCGTTGTTAAAGATGCAGAGCAATGTCCTGTAATAAAAACAGAAATTAAAGAAGAACCAGGCAATAGTTCAGTGGAAACTACTACTGGAAGTTATTTTATCAAATTAGAGCTCATGGATGATTCATCAGTTTTAGTTTGTGATTATTGTAAGGACGAATTTCCAGACGCTACTAAATTGCAAGACCACCTAAATGAACATATGGAACCAGCAGAAGTAAACGAAGATATCAAAATAGAAATAAAAGAAGGACGCCGCGTTGTTAAAGATGCAGAGCAATGTCCTGTAATAAAAACAGAAATTAAAGAAGAACCAGGCAATAGTTCAGTGGAAACTACTACTGGAAGTTATTTTATCAAATTAGAGCTCATGGATGATTCATCAGTTTTCGTTTGTGATTATTGTAAGGACGAATTTCCAGACGCTACTAAATTGCAAGACCACCTAAAACACTCTCCTGGTTGTAAGGAAAATGTGGAGGTCACTGTTGAAAAACACGACGCTTCGCTGAATAGTAAACGACTACAGACTGACAAAGTAAAAACGAGACTGAATCCTTACATCTGTGAAGTATGTAGCAAATCGTTTAAGAATAAGGCAGAAATTAAAAAACATTTGCAAATGCATTCAACAATGAAACTACATTCTTGTAACGAGTGTAATAAAACGTTTAGTCAGTCATCTGCTTTAAAACGACATAAAAACATACATTTAGGTTTGAAGCCATTTTCTTGTGATGTATGTAATAAAACGTTTAGTCAATTATATACTTTAAAAGAACATAAAAACAACACACATTTAGGTTTAAAACATTTTTCTTGTGATGTCTGTAATAAAACGTTTAGTCATTCATCTACTTTGAAACAACATAAAGACATACATCTAGGTTTGAAGCCATTTTCTTGTGATGTATGTAATAAAACGTTTAGTCAGTCATCAAATTTAAAAGTACATAAAAACATACATTTAGGTTTGAAACCATTTTCTTGTGATGTATGTAATAAAACGTTTAGTCAATTATATACTTTAAAAGAACATAAAAACAAAACACATTTAGGTTTAAAACCTTTTTCTTGTGATATCTGTAATAAAACGTTTAGTCAGTCCTCTGCTTTAAAACGACATAAAAACATACATTTAGGTTTGAAGCCATTTTCTTGTGATGTATGTAATAAAACGTTTAGTCAGTCATCAAATTTAAAAGTACATAAAAACATACATTTAGGTTTGAAGCCATTTTCTTGTGATGTATGTAACAAATCGTTTAGTACAGTATCTAACTTAAAACAACATAAAAATAAACATAGCAAAGAACATAAATAGATTTGACATGGTGATGAACTCATAAATTTTGTTTGTAAATTCTTCTATTCTGCTAATATGTATATCTATTAAAATAAGTACTCTTTAAGATTTTATTTATTTTTTTTTTTTTTTTTTTATTTAACAACCGCCTATTTCCGATGCTGAGTCCTATCACCGACGACCTTCTTCAATGTTGGCAGTATTTATGGTGTCGTGGCCTCATATATGTGGGCTACACCACTGCCTAATAAGTGTACGATTATGTATGACCATAATCAATATAAGTTCATAATAACCAAACCCAGAAAATATATATCTGGTCCGGGGATCGAACCCGAAGACACAGCAGTCGGCGTCAAGCATCAATGCTCTCGCCCACTGTGTCGTCTTTAAGATTTTAATAATTGGTCATTTAAGAAAAGAAAATAATATAAACTATATTAACAACAAAAAAGATGTTCCTCCTGATCTTTAAGTTGGGGCGTAGTTGTCTTCAGTTTCTTTAATGTTATTAGACGAGGCAAAGAGTGTTGACATGACACTGACATATGGACCTGCTCAGTCAAGTAATTAGTACTCGTATAAAAGAATTTATCGATTTTTTAAGTTCAATGTTTAATTTCTAATATAATTTTTATTAATTCGAATTTATTACGTTACAATGAAGAACAAAACAGATGTTCTTTTTCTTAAAAAGTTGAAGCAAAAAGAATAAAGTGTCTTAAATAATTAACTTAGATCTTAACATGAAATTAAAAATCCGGTTTTCATGCGTCCAGTTTAATTATCTAAATGTTGACGGAGATTTAGCCATTAAAAATTTGAATTGTACTTTTAGCGCTAGAAATGGTCGGCCATATTTATGACGTAACATGTCACACTATTCAGGAGTAGGTCAGTTATTTGTTATATGGATAAGAGTTCTGTGTTAAGTATGCCATCTCTTTTACGCTCTGTTGTATAAATGAGATGGCAACTTAGTGGATGTACAAAGTTAGATGTGCTTAATAATTAAAGTGAACAAATGATTATAGTTGAAATTACGAGAGTTCGGCGGTGATATAACTGAAAAGCACTGACTCACTTATTTTTCTTTATTTATTATTATTATAAGATGAAATTCATTATCGTATTATAGATTTATACCGCTCTTATAACCTCTTTTAAGTATAAGTCGCTGCCAAGCTATCGTGATTTGGACTATATTTAATTGTTAATATCTCCTTAAATTTTAATATCTAAAAACATTTGCAACATTAACGTATTTAAAACAGCATTATAATATTCACTTAGGTGTCCTATAATAAAAGTAAAAATTGTATATCTTCATATGTTTCGTTTATTTGGACGTGAGTTATGAAATGTTTTGTGAAAGTTGTGTTGTGAATCATTTATTTATGGTTAGATTTTTGCTTCATTGTTTTTCTATTTTCCTTAATTGAACTTGATGTTAATAAATGTTTAATGGCGTATCTATTTTATTAAATATCTAAATGTTGACGGAGATATAGTAATTAAAAGTTTGAATTGTAGTTGTATATTTGTATGACGTGAAATGCATTTTTATGTCAGTTATTTGTTGAGTAGGTCAGTGCTGTGGTAATATTTTGTATCTGTTGGTAGTCAAATAATCAAGTCAAGTCAAAGAATAATAAGTTTTTATTTCATTTAACACTGTTACGGCAGATATAATATTGGAATTTGAGTGTTCCTTGAAATAGCTGTAAATAATATTTGATATTTTGATATATAAATACATATAGCAGAGATTTATGCTCTGTAAGGTTGGTAAACTTACACAAGGATTGTGATGTCACATGCACTTGGAATGTGTACAACGTTGAATCCTTTAATAATTAAAGAGACAAAATGACTTTGTTATTTTTTAATATCTCTTAACATATAAGGAGTTATTAAAAAATAATTGAACATTTGAGGTTCTAGTAACTCACTTTATCAATATAAAGTACACTTCTATAGAAATTAAGGGTCATATTCTGTATGTTATTTTCAGCGGTGATAAAATTTCATCAGTAAATAGTGACGTCATATAACACTTATGACACATTCCTGTCATAAGAGTCATGTTACGTCATTATTCAGCGATGAAATTTTATCACCGCTGAAAATAACATACAGAATAAGGCCCTAAGACAAAGGACACAAGCCCATTGCTAATATCTCCTATCATATATAAGGAGTTATTAACAAATATCACTTTTAAGGCAGGATTGATAGGTGTGAATACAAGGTTTTGGGCTGAGATGAAAAGTCGGTAATGTCATGTCATGAAGCTAAAATAGAAAACGTCATTTATATTATTCACCCTAGACTCGCACCATTTCTTTTGTTAAAAACAGATCTCTGTACCAGCTTTTATTTCTCTCTCTATTTGCAACTGTCAAAGCTGTACATACTTGCAGCCGTGAATTGTGTAATAAATACATTTATATTTTAGTATATAATTATTCTTCCCATATTCTATCTATATTTCTACCATTCCCATTCTTTTAAGAACGTGTCTCTGGTCGATATAGCTATTTCTGGCACCGATAAAGACGCTGCATGAATGTACGCGTTGAACAAATTCGCTATTTCTTAATACGAAAATATATACAGTACTTGTCTAAAATTATTAAATATATTTGGAATATTTATTGAAAGTGCTGCATTCCTAAGAAGTAAAACATATTTCAAGGACACAACTATATCCCTAGACCCAATGTATTTAAGATGGCGGGTACTGAAATACCTACTTTGCTTTTGACAGTTCTATCATAAGTACAAGTAAAACACTACGGCTATTTGTTTATTACTGTAAGTAATATTTCACGAAAAGAAACTGCAGTGGACATTCGAATAATATAGTGTGTTAATTAATATACAAAGGTATTTTTAATTGTATTTTATTATAGATTTAATGATAATTATTTAGTTCAGCTTTATTTTTTTGTTTTGAAACTTGTAAAAAGACAATTGCACTTTATGTTTTTTTCTGCTTGTTCTGTACTCAATACATGTACAAACCATTACTTTATAGTTATGATACCAATTTCAATTAAGAAATAGACTTTTAGATTTAAAGGTGAAATTTATAATATGAGGTTAGAAATAATACGACGTTGTTCCACATAAATGGCATCTATTTCACATTCATTAGTCAACTTTAATTATGAATATTCTCTATTTCTTAATTTATAGTGGTATAATGAGTTTTACTTAATCATTTGTACGTCTCTTGACTATATTAAAAGGGCGTTAAACGTACAAAAGGGCAATAGTTAATTTTACAACTTTCAAAACAAAAAATGTAGCCTAACTAAATAAAGACCGATTTAATTAATTACTTCATTTTCTTAATTATAATGGATACAAACGTCAGTTAATAATAACAAACTAATTATTAACATCATTGAAATTGCTAAAATCATGCTATAACATTATCACTAATCACATTTACTTATTTTTGTTTTGTTTTACAAAGGAATAATTCCTTATAATACAGTTTTACATTAAATTAACTTAATCTTACTTAGTTTTCTTAATTATGTCATGCGGTTTCTTTCGCCTTTAAGATTATACTCTTTATGGTGGTAATAAATTGATTTCTTTGTTTTTAGTAAACTCTAAAATCATTGTACTACAATGGAGGATTACAAATCCAAGCAAATAAAACTAGAAATTGATGTAGGGTTCAATGAACCTATGGAACCAGCAGAAGTAAACGAAGATATCAAAATAGAAATAAACGAAGGACGCCGCGTTGTCAAAGATGCAGAACAATGTCCTGTAATAAAAACAGAAATTAAAGAAGGACCAGGCAATAGTTCAGAGGAAACTACTACTGGAAGTTATTTTATCAAATTAGAGCTCATGGATGATTCATCAGTTTTAGTTTGTGATTATTGTAAGGACGAATTTCCAGACGCTACTAAATTGCAAGACCACTTAAAACACTCTCCTGGTTGTAAGGAAAATGTGGACGTCATCGTTGAAAAACCCGACGCTTCGCTGAATAGTGAACGACTACAGACTGACAAAGTAAAAACAAAACTGAATCCTTGCATCTGTGAAGTATGTAGCAAATCGTTTAAGAATAAGGCAGAAATTACAAAACATTTGCAAATGCATTCAACAATGAAACTACATTCTTGTAACGAGTGTAATAAAACGTTTAAATGGCGATCTGATTTAAAACGACATAGAAACATACATTTAGGTTTAAAACCTTTTTCTTGTGATGTCTGTAATAAAACGTTTAGTCATTCATCAAATTTAAAAGTACATAAAAACACACATTTAGGTTTAAAACCTTTTTCTTGTGATGTCTGTAATAAAACGTTTAGTCAGTCATCTACTTTGAAACAACATAAAAACATACATTCGGGTTTGAAACCTTTTTCTTGTGATGTATGTAATAAAACGTTTTGTCAGTCATCTACTTTGAAACAACATAAAAACATACATTCAGGTTTGAAACCATTTTCTTGCAACGTATGTAATAAAACGTTTAGTCATTCAAGCACTTTAATAAAACATAAAAACACACATTTAGGTTTAAAACCATTTTCTTGTGATGTCTGTAATAAAACGTTTTGTCAGGCATCTTATTTAAAACGACATCAAAACACGCATTTAGGTTTGAAGCCATTTTCTTGTGATGTATGTAACAAATCGTTTAGTACAGCTTCTAACTTAAAACAACATAAAAATAAACATTGCAAAGAATATAAATAGATTTGACATGGTGATGAACTCATAAATTTTGCTTGTAAATTCTTATATCCTGCTAGTATGTATATCTATTAAAATAAGTACTCTTTAAGATTTTAATAATTGGTCATTCAAGAAAAGAAAATAATATAAACTATATTAACAACAAAAAAGATGTTCCTCCTGATCTTTAAGTTGGGGCGTAGTTGTCTTCAGTTTCTTTAATGTTATTAGATGAGGCAAAGAGTGTTGACATGACACTGACATATGGACCTGCTCAGTCAAGTAATTAGTATAAAAGAATTTATCGATTTTTTAAATGCAATGTTTAATTTCTAATATAATTTTTATTAATTCGAATTTATTACGTTACAATGAAGAACAAAACAGATGTTCTTCTTCTTAGAAAGTTGAAGCAAAAAGAATAAACTGTCTTAAATAATTTACTAAGATCTTAACATGAAATTAGAAATCCGGTTTTCATGCGTCCAGTTTAAATATCTAAATGTTGACGGAGATTTAGGCATTAAGAATTTGAATTGTCTAATTCAAAATTTGGACTTTCTCCAAAGTTTCCTAACGGGCCCCTTTTATTAAATTTTCAATTTCGATGTTCTGAAATACGTATTTCAACTTTCTATCTTTTACGAATACAAAGTTATATAGCAAAAAAGGGCCCAATTTTACAAAATTACTGGTTTTTTTCAGTTTTTCCAAAATTACGGGTTTCCAGGAAATTCAGGGAAAAATCCGGGGACGCCAATAGTCTTAGAATTTTTTTCTCTACTAAATTTTCAAAAACTTCCCATGAGCCGTTTTCGAGCTACCATACAAAATTCAGTAGCAAACATATAAGAATATGCACCTGCCTCTAATATGAAACATTATAATATAGGTCGCCGCCGAACTATCGTGATTTGAAAATATAGCAGTTATTAATAAAAAGTTGGACAGTTGAGGTCCAGGTTGTTCCAACTTTATCAATATATTGAAATTTCATAAAATGAAGGCATGGTTCATTTGCTCATTTTAAAGTAAGCAACAAGTGTTGCATATTATTCAGGCGTTTCAAGCTCGTGATTAAATTTTAATTCATTTACATTTTCAAACATGGATGGATTATTAGTAGCCCGTAAAGATTTCAATGAGGACAAGTATTTTACAATATTATGCACTATATTGTTTTTAGGTTTAAGGCACGTTCCCCATTAAAGAGTTTAAGGAACGAACGGATTTTTTACCAGTTATTTTGAATTTGTGTTTTACAAGAAAAACAATTCATAAAATAAACACATATTTTACAAAACTGTTGATTTTGTACAGAAATTTCGTTCATTCAATTAATTTTATAATTGGTTCTCTGTATATTTATTTATATTTTCATTATTTTATAATTTAGAATAAAGAAATACGTTTCTAAAATTGACGGCTTGTCTTCCTGTTTTTTCTGTTTTATTCCCAATCCTCCAGACAGGGTCTAGTGAACTCCTGCCCGCGTTCGTGGATCCATTTTGTCATAACTAGAAAATAGGAAGATTATTTTTAATGGAAGAAGATAAACTAAACTTAGTTTCATGTTAGTTAAATTTAATAAAGGCAATGAACTGGAACAAGACACTTATACTACCCGTGCTGCTGTATGCTAGCGAAACCTGGACTTTAAACCTAGACACCCAGCGAGCTCTGGAAACTTTTGAAAGAAAAGTATTAAGAACTATATTCGGGCCTCCTAAAGAACAAGGATGCTGGCGAACCAGATATAATTTTGAATTTTATGGACTTTATAAACAACCTCAAGTTACACAGGTCATCCGAAGCAACAGGCTGAGATGGCTTGGCCAGGTCTGGAGATCCCCTGACGACAATGTTACTAGATTATACACCTTTAACAAGCCTACGGGATCCCGTACCCGAGGACGACCACCAACAAGATGACTGGACTACACAGTAGAGGACTTCAAAACTTTGAAAGTAAAAAACTGTCAAAGAGTTGCTTTGGACCGATTGAGTTGGAAGAAGCGTGCTGTTGAGGCATCTAAGACCTGCAATAGGTTGTTACGCTCTTAAAGAAGAATGAACTGGTAAAATGAATGTAAACCAATGTTATGTCTAGCAGCAAAAACAATCTATATATATAAAAGAAAGACGGGTTTGTTGCAACACTTATAACTCGAGATCTGCTGAACCAATATTCATGGTTATTGATTCGTTGGATTTGTCTCCGCCCCGAATAGCATAATACATCTTAAAAACAATGAAAACTTTGCTCTTGACCGAAGATATGTGTTACATTAAATCCTGTTTGTATTGTTGCCTACTAATCAGGCGTTGAATGGATATTACAAAAATTAAAAATTATGAACTGCTTGCGGCAGTTTGCGGCAGTTTGTTAGTTAGGTTAGGAATGCCAGCGCCAGATCGCGGAATGAATGACGCATTTAATAGAGAATTGGAACGTGAACGTGAATCTGATCCACATGAACTAATCCAATCAGTCCAAACGAATGTACCTCTGTTGAATCCTAAGCAGAGGGAAGTCTATGATACACTGATTAATGCAATTGATGATGGCAATGGCGGCTTATTTTTTTTGGATGCCCCCGGTGGAACTGGGAAGACATTTCTCATGTCATTGATTTTGGCCACTGTACGTGCGAGATCCAAAATTGCGGTAGCAATTGCTTCTTCTGGAATAGCGGCCACATTGTTAGACGGATGCCGTACGGCTCACTCAGCGTTAAAATTGCCATTAAACCTTCAAACTACTGAACAACCGACATGTAACATTTCGAAACACTCCGCAATGGCCAAAGTTTTAGTAGCATCAAAAATCATCATATGGGACGAATGCACAATGGCGCACAAACGCGCATTGGAAGCACTAGACCGAACATTAAAATATCTGCGCAATGACTCGAGATGTTTTGGTGGTGCAATGATTTTATTATCTGGCGATTTCCGACAAACACTACCAGTCATTCCAAGATCTACTGCTGCCGACGAAATAAACGCTTGCCTCAAAGCATCAAATCTGTGGCGATATGTAAAGAAACTTCAACTGTCTGTAAATATGAGAGTTGCATTGTTGAACGATCTATCTACTGATGATTTCTCGAAGCAATTGCTGACTATCGGTAATGGCCGTGTTCCTGTTGACAAATCGAGCGGTTTGATTTTATTTCCTCCAAATGTTTGCAATTTTGTATCATCAAAAGACGAGCTTATCAACAAAGTATTTCCGGATATCATTGCTGACCACAAAAATACTAAATGGTTAAGTGAGCGAGCAATTTTGGCCGCTAAAAATAAAGATGTAGATGACCTCAATTTTATAATTCAAAATCAAATCGTAGGTACTCTGTATTCATTCAAATCTATCGACTGTGTAACAAACGAAGAAGAAGCCACTAATTATCCAAGTGAATTTTTAAACTCCTTGGATGTGCCTGGTTTACCACCGCAAAATTTAAAACTTAAGGTTGGCTCGGTAGTCATCATGCTTAGAAATTTAATCCAACCAAAATTGTGCAATGGAACGCGTTTGGTGATAAAAAAACTGATGAGCAATGTGATTCACGCGTCGATACTTAAAGGAAAAATTAAAGATGAGAAAGTTCTTATTCCAAGGATTCCGATGATCCCAACGGATATGCCATTTGAGTTTAAACGAATTCAATTCCCGATTCGTCTTGCCTTCGCCATGACGATCAACAAATCACAGGGCCAATCCTTGACTATTTGTGGCCTCAATCTAGAAAATGCATGTTTTTCTCATGGTCAATTGTACGTGGCATGCTCACGTGTCGGCAAACCATTCGCTTTATTTGTTCTTGCGCCTGACCAAAAAACAAAGAATGTCGTTTACCACAAGGTGCTTGAATGAAAATCCCATTAATGAATTAATCCAAGTGTATTCCAATCTGCAGAACATAGTTTTCAATCATTTTTTTCTGACATGAGTTTGAATTACTTAATTATTATTATTTTTTTAATTTTTATTCTCATTCTGTATGTTTTCATCATCATTCATCATAATAAAATACTTTTATGTTTCTATCTATATTAATATTATTTTGTATCATTGTATTACGTTCATCAAAGCCTAAATTAGTTCAGCTAAAAGGTAACACGACATTCATTGACTGTTAGGCGGTACGAAGTTCGCCGGGTCAGCTAGTAAATATAATAAAATACAAATGGAAACTTAATATTCATTATTAGATATTAACATTTAGTGATTTCGCGTTAATGTACCGACGTTAACATTTGCAGAAATGGGCTTGTGTCCTATGTCTTAATTTCTATAAAAGTGTACTACATATTGATAAAGTGGGTTACTAGTACCTCAAATGTACAGTTATTTTTAAATAACTCCTTATGTGTTAAGAGATATTAACAATTAAAAAAAGTCATTTTGTCTCTTTAATTATTAACGGGATTCAACGTTGTACACATTCCAAATGCATGTGACATCACAACCGGTGCCAACCTTACAGCTCATAAATCTCTACTATATCTTAATACTAGCTGACCCGGCGAACTTCGTACCGCCTAACAGTCAATGAATGTCGTGTTACCTTTTAGCTGAACTAATTTAGGCTTTGATGAACGTAATACAATGATACAAAATAATATTAATATAGATAGAAACATAAAAGTATTTTATTATGATGAATGATGATGAAAACATACAGAATGAGAATAAAAATTAAAAAAATAATAATAATTAAGTAATTCAAACTCATGTCAGAAAAAAATGATTGAAAACTATGTTCTGCAGATTGGAATACACTTGGATTAATTCATTAATGGGATTTTCATTCAAGCACCTTGTGGTAAACGACATTCTTTGTTTTTTGGTCAGGCGCAAGAACAAATAAAGCGAATGGTTTGCCGACACGTGAGCATGCCACGTACAATTGACCATGAGAAAAACATGCATTTTCTAGATTGAGGCCACAAATAGTCAAGGATTGGCCCTGTGATTTGTTGATCGTCATGGCGAAGGCAAGACGAATCGGGAATTGAATTCGTTTAAACTCAAATGGCATATCCGTTGGGATCATCGGAATCCTTGGAATAAGAACTTTCTCATCTTTAATTTTTCCTTTAAGTATCGACGCGTGAATCACATTGCTCATCAGTTTTTTTATCACCAAACGCGTTCCATTGCACAATTTTGGTTGGATTAAATTTCTAAGCATGATGACTACCGAGCCAACCTTAAGTTTTAAATTTTGCGGTGGTAAACCAGGCACATCCAAGGAGTTTAAAAATTCACTTGGATAATTAGTGGCTTCTTCTTCGTTTGTTACACAGTCGATAGATTTGAATGAATACAGAGTACCTACGATTTGATTTTGAATTATAAAATTGAGGTCATCTACATCTTTATTTTTAGCGGCCAAAATTGCTCGCTCACTTAACCATTTAGTATTTTTGTGGTCAGCAATGATATCCGGAAATACTTTGTTGATAAGCTCGTCTTTTGATGATACAAAATTGCAAACATTTGGAGGAAATAAAATCAAACCGCTCGATTTGTCAACAGGAACACGGCCATTACCGATAGTCAGCAATTGCTTCGAGAAATCATCAGTAGATAGATCGTTCAACAATGCAACTCTCATATTTACAGACAGTTGAAGTTTCTTTACATATCGCCACAGATTTGATGCTTTGAGGCAAGCGTTTATTTCGTCGGCAGCAGTAGATCTTGGAATGACTGGTAGTGTTTGTCGGAAATCGCCAGATAATAAAATCATTGCACCACCAAAACATCTCGAGTCATTGCGCAGATATTTTAATGTTCGGTCTAGTGCTTCCAATGCGCGTTTGTGCGCCATTGTGCATTCGTCCCATATGATGATTTTTGATGCTACTAAAACTTTGGCCATTGCGGAGTGTTTCGAAATGTTACATGTCGGTTGTTCAGTAGTTTGAAGGTTTAATGGCAATTTTAACGCTGAGTGAGCCGTACGGCATCCGTCTAACAATGTGGCCGCTATTCCAGAAGAAGCAATTGCTACCGCAATTTTGGATCTCGCACGTACAGTGGCCAAAATCAATGACATGAGAAATGTCTTCCCAGTTCCACCGGGGGCATCCAAAAAAAATAAGCCGCCATTGCCATCATCAATTGCATTAATCAGTGTATCATAGACTTCCCTCTGCTTAGGATTCAACAGAGGTACATTCGTTTGGACTGATTGGATTAGTTCATGTGGATCAGATTCACGTTCACGTTCCAATTCTCTATTAAATGCGTCATTCATTCCGCGATCTGGCGCTGGCATTCCTAACCTAACTAACAAACTGCCGCAAACTGCCGCAAGCAGTTCATAATTTTTAATTTTTGTAATATCCATTCAACGCCTGATTAGTAGGCAACAATACAAACAGGATTTAATGTAACACATATCTTCGGTCAAGAGCAAAGTTTTCATTGTTTTTAAGATGTATTATGCTATTCGGGGCGGAGACAAATCCAACGAATCAATAACCATGAATATTGGTTCAGCAGATCTCGAGTTATAAGTGTTGCAACAAACCCGTCTTTCTTTTATATATATAGATATCAATATATATCATTTTTGTATATATATATTTAAATATATATATTTCCTTTATGATTTGTAAGACGTGACCCCTATTTAGGGCGCTAAGGTCCTATTATTTGATAAGTACTTTTAGGCTTTAAAACAATAGGTGTAAATCCAGTCTATTAACTCTCGTCAGCAACTGAACATTCATTTTGACAGCTCATGAAAAAGGTTGAGACTAAATTCTACAGAATTAATTTTATTTGCATCTTATTTTGTTAATATTTTACGAATAAAAATAATAACAAATATTTGAAAAAAGTGTAAATTAATACATAAACTATTTTGTATATTATTTTTCATTATAAATACATTTGTAGAATTTAATTTGTTATTTCATGTTCTTTTTAGTGAAAAACATAAATTATTAAATGCTTATCTACTTTAGTAAGTAATTTTATTAAGTAAGTCGCTAGTTAATTAATTTAACCTCATTTATTCGTTTGTTTTTAGTATATTCTAATATCGTTGTACTACCTATCTATAATGGAGGATTGTAAAACTGAACAAATGAAAGTAGAAATGAATGTTGAGCTGAATGAGCCACTAGAAACAACAAATGTAAACGTAGGTGTTCAATTAGAAAACAACCAAGTTATCAACGAAGCACCATTAAGTGATAAAATTAAAATCAAAAGTAAAGAAGAACCAGACGATAGTTCAGAGGAAGCTGCAATTTTACCACAAGACAATAACTTCATTATTGAGTTCGAAGTTCGAGTTGAGAAAATCCTCGAGCCAGTGAATAGTGAACAAATACAAAATGAAGTTTTACAGCCTTATATCTGTGAAGTATGTAACAAATCGTTTGAAAATAAAACTGAAATCCTGAAACACTGGTCAGTTCATTCCGTGAAGAAATTACATTCTTGTAATGAGTGTAATGAAACGTTTGCCACTTCATTTACTTTAAAACGGCATAAACAAACACATTTAGTTTTAAAACCATTTGCTTGCAACGATTGTAATAAATCATTTAGTTATTTATCACATTTGAAGCAACATAAAAACATACACTTAAGTTTAAAACCATTTTCTTGCGAGGAATGCGGTAAAACGTTCAGTCGTTCAACAACTTTAAAACAACACAAAAATACACATATAAGTTTAAAACCTCTTTCTTGCAACGAATGTAGCAAAACGTTTAGTTATTTATCACATTTAAAACAACATCAAAACTCACATTTAACTTTAAAACCATTTTCTTGCGAGGAATGTGGTAAAACGTTTAGCCAATTATCGACTTTGAAACATCATAAAAACACACATTTAACTTCCAAACCGTTTTCTTGCGATGAATGTAGTAAAACATTCAGTCGATTATCAGATTTAAAAGACCATAGAAACACTCATTTAGATTTGAAACCATTTTCTTGTGACGAATGTAACAAAACATATAGCAGTTCATATTCTTTAAAAAAACATCTAAACACACATTTAAGTGTAAAACCATTTTCTTGCAACCAATGTAACAAAACGTTTAGTCAGTCATCTACTTTAAAATTACATAAAAGCACTCATTTAAATTTAAAACCATTTGCTTGCGATGAATGTACTAAAACGTTTAGTCATTCAATTTATTTAAAACGACATAAAAACACACATCTAGGTTTAAGGCCATTTGCTTGCGATGAATGTAATAAAACGTTTAGTCAATCATCGCAATTAAAACAACATAAGACCACACATTTAGGTTTGAAACCGTTTTCTTGTACCGAATGTAATAAATCTTTCGCACAAGCTGGTAATCTCAAGAAACATCAGAAAACTCATTTACTTTAAAGTATTTAGGTGTGTTCTCGCGTGTTTACATTTCGTAACCAAACTTTAATTTACATTTCCATGAGTTTTACATCCTTAGCCAAATAAAAACGAAGTCGATGTAAAAAGATTAATGATTTTTCTTAGTAACTTATTAATTATTCGATATA
The DNA here is from genome assembly GCA_963678705.1 of Panorpa germanica. NCBI lineage: Eukaryota > Metazoa > Arthropoda > Insecta > Mecoptera > Panorpidae > Panorpa > Panorpa germanica. The sequence continues at coordinate 5,723,194 of OY783208.1, read as the reverse complement.
GCAACACCTTTTGTTTTGTATCTTATAAAAAAGCTAATTCACGTTTGTGTATTTTATGGTGCTTTTAATATAGTCAAAGCATGTACAAATCAGTACGGGGATTTTTCAAGGGATTAAGTCCCATTTTAAACGTTTCCATTAACGAAAAGGACCTGCCCTTCAGTCACACTGAATAATGTATCCGCACACTGAGTAAAATACCTACCTAGCCAACACCACCTAGATCCAAGGCCTAACAACGAATTTATGACGTCACGCATTGTAGTCCGGATATACAACAAAACGTATTGTATGTTTCAATATCCATTTAAAAAAATTATACTTTTAATTTAAACAGTCTAATCGTTATGCATATAAAGATTTATTTACAAAGTATAATAAAAAACTAATAATATTAAAGTTAAGATATATGATAATGCGTTTGTATTCTATACAAGTATATTAATATATGTATTTAAATATAAACTACGAGAATTTACAAGCTCAATGGGCTTGTGTCCTCATTTTTTAGTGGTCGATTTTTCAATTGTTGATTGAAATTGATGTTAATAAATGTGTATTGGTGTGTCTATTTTATTAAATACCTAAATGTTGACGGAGATATAGCAATTAAAAGTTTGAATTGTAGTTTTAGCGCTAGAAATGGTCGGCTATATTTGTATGACGTGAAATGCATTTTAACGTCAGTTATTTGTTGAGTAGGTCAGTGCTGTGGTAATGTTTTGTAGCTGTTGGTAGTCAAACAATCAAGTCAAATCAAAGAATAATAAGTTTTTATTTTATTTAACCCTGCAGTGATTGTGATGTCACATGCACTTGGAATGTCTACAACTTTGAATCCCTTTAATAATTAAAGAGAAAAAATGACTTTTTTAATTGTTAATATCTCTTAACATAGAAGGAGTCATTAAAAAATAATTGGACATTTGAGGTTCTAGTAACCCACTTTATCAATATGTAGTACACTTTTATAGAAATTAAGACATAGGACACAAGCCCATTAAGAAAAAAAGAATGGATTGAAATATATTTATTTTTTTAAAGTAATTAATTTTCTTTTTCTTGATGGTTTTTCATTAAAATAAATTATTTTACATTATATTGGTTGATATCCTCACTATCCTTTTATGGTACAAATATTATAATAACTATGGCAGTAATCCTATTTGTCTTCCCAGAGCAATTCCCTTATTTCCAATACTTTTATTGATTGATTTACTTATTGTACAATTATAACACTTATGTACAATTGTTTTATTAATCAATATTTTAAATCTTTACAGATATTATAGTTAATTAAAATTTTCTTATTTAAAGATGATAGAAGATTGCTAGAACTTATTAAAAAAAATATGCAATAACTAAAAATAATATTATATTTATTCCACTATAGATTACAAAAATAGAAAATATCAATAAATGAACTTAATCGCAATAATATAGGAGCGACTTAAATCTGTTAGTGTAAGATTTAATTGTAAATTAACATATTGAGGAATTGATACAATCACTACGATTTATTGATCCATGTTAAAACAATCAAAAATACCAAAACTGATCCTCCTTTTCCAGAGAAGAAATGAAGGTATGTCAAGAAATATTTAATATAGTCAGTAATTTTACTCTTTTCCCAAAGTCCAAAGGTTGTATTTGGACCTAAATTTGAATTTTCTAGTTGGTTGGAGCCCCCATTCAGTTACTATCTGGAAGAATTACAAAAGATAATAGACAACTAAATTCAAGGGTTAAAGGTAAGAAAACACATATTTTGTAGTTTATTTAAATTTTATTGATTATAAAATAATATTAAAAGAATATATTGTGTATAAAATGTAGAAGGGATGAAAGAATTTGCTCAAAATTCATTGGCTTGTTATATTTATTATAATTAAGTTAAAAACTGTCACTTCCGTTTTACAACCGTAGATACAAATCTAAGCAATTGAATCTGTATGAGTTTTTTGATGTTTCTTTAAAGAAATAGCTTGTGAGAAAGATTTCGTACACAAAGTGCAAGAAAATGGTTTTAAACCTAAATGTGTGTTCTTATGTTGTTTTAAACGTGATAAACGACTAAACGTTTTATTACATTGTTTACAAGAAAATGGCTTCTCAATTAAATGTGTGCTTATATGTTGTTTTAAATGAGCTGAACTATTAAATGTTTTATTACATTCATTGCAACAAAATGGTTTCAAACCTAAATGTGTGTTTTTATGCTCTTTTAAATGCGATGAACGGCTAAACATTTTACTACATTCATCGCAAGAAAAGGTTTTTATACCTAAATGTGTGTTCTTATGTTGCTTTAATGAAGACGCTTGAGTGAACGTTTTTTCACAATCGTTGCACGAATATAATTTTATACCTAAATGCGTGTTTAGATGCTGTTTTAATCGCGACGCTTGGCTGAACGTTTTATCACATTTATCGCAAGCAAATGGCTTTATAGTTAAATGACAAGCTTGATGTTGCTTCAACGTAGATGGTAAACTGAAACTTTTACCACATTCTTCGCAAGAAAATGGGTTTGAACTTGAATGTGTATCTTTGTGCCGTTTTAAATAACTTAATTGGCTAAATGTTTTACCGCATTCATCGCAAGGCAGTTTTACAGCTAAATGTTTATTTTGATGTCTTTTTAAATACCATAATTGACTAAAACTTTTATTACATGTGTCACAAGTAAATGGTTTTAAACCTAAATGTGAATTTTTGTGATTTTTTAATTCTGTAGACTGACTAAACGTTTTATTGCATTCATCGCAAGAAAATGGTTTCATACCTAAATGTATGTTTTGATTATGTTGTTTTAAGGTAGATAATTGAGAAAACTTTTTACCACATTCGTCACAAGAAAATGGCTTTAAACCTAAATGTATGTTTGTATGTCGTTTTAAATGGGATGAGCAGTCAAAAGATTTATTACACTCGTTACAGAAATGCATTTTTGTTGCTGAATGTAATCCCAAATGTTTTTTTCTTTGCGCCTCATTTTCAAACGATTTGTTATACACTTGACACATATAAGGCTTCGTATTAATATCTCTTTGTTGGTCGCTATTTAAAGGAGCTTCTAAATCAATTGCAGCTTCCTCTGACCTATCCACTGGCCTTCTTTAATTTCTGGTTTTATTTCATCCTCTCTTATTTCTATGATGTATTCGTTTACTTTTACTGTTTCTTTTGGTTCATTCAGAGATTTGCTACCATCCATTATAGAACAATAATTTCAGAGTTTTCTAAAAGTAACAAGAAAGTTATCATTATTACAAAATGTACGGGCAACGTGAAAAAGTGAGAAAAAAATTATGCTACATAATAGTAGTCAATTAGTTTGGTTAAGTTTTATTGAAGTAAAAACTTCTTTGCAATAAATTATTGGGTAATTATTTAGTTTAGCTACATTTTTTGTTTTGAAATTAGTATAAAAAAACTACTGCACTTTTGTATGTTTTATGGCGCTTGTTATATACTCAAAACATGTACAAATTACTATGTAATAGTAATTATTCCACTTTTAATTAATAAATAGACAATATTCATAGTTAAAATTGAAATTTCAAATTTGAAGTTAGAATATGACATTGTCCCACATAAAAGAGGTGTCATATTTCACATTTATTGTCAACTTTAAGAATAAATATTATCTATTTTCTAATAAAAAAATGCTTTAATGTGTTTTAAATATTGAGCAAATGCCATAAAATATACGAAAATGACATAGTGCTAATAAGTTGTAAAAGTTGATCCGGAACTGAAAAATTATCATACAAATAAAGAAAATTAATAAAGTTGATGCGTTAATTACTTTCAAAGTACAGTACAGTATAAGGTAATTATGCGATATAGCTACACCTTTTGTTTTGTATCTCATTAAAAAACTACTGCATTTTTGTATGTTTTATGGCGTTTGTTGTATGCTAAAAACATGTACAAATCTTACGTAATATACATTATATCATTTTTTACTTAGGAATAGATAACATTAATGGTTAAAGTTAACTTTTCAAATTTGAGGTTAGAAATAAAATGACAATGTTCCATACATAAGTTAAAATGGCGTCATATTTCACATTTATTGGTCAACTTTAAAAATAAATTGTGTGTATTTTTTAATAAAAAAATTGTATAAGGTATATAACGTGTGATTTGTACATGTTTTCACTATAATAAAAGCATCATAAAATATACGAAAGTGGAATAGTTTTTTATAAGATTCAAAACAAAAGGTGTAGCTATATCGAATAATTACCATAGTTTGTGTTAATTACCTTCGAAATTAAGAAGTATCTAATTAAATCCCATAAAATGTATTCATTTACAGTATAAATACATGTATATATAACCATATACTTTTCTTAAAATATTAACTAAATTAGCTGCAAATACATTTGTATACGATGAACCTTTGAACTTTTGATTGAACCTTTTCAATGATCTGTCAAACTTTGATGGGGGGGGGGATGTAGAAGTGAATAAGTCAGAACACAATAAGGCCCTCCACACACGATGTGACTGGTTGCAAACCTTAGCCTCGAATCTGCCCGAACCGAATGTCATTACAACTGTGTTGTTAGTAAAAGAACGAACGTGTTTACGAGTGAGATAAAACACACGGCACGAACGTAACTAAACTGATTTTAAACTGGTTTTGAGCATATATTCAGCGACCAGATTTCTCGGGCCCCTACAAACCATTTTGATCGGAATCAAATTAGATGCGAATCGTATCACTCTAAATGGTGATCGGAATCCTATTAGACATTAGTGAGACATTACATGAAGCTTTAAACAGCATGTCTGCATCGACCGGAACGCTCCGTACCCCCTCTGACGGCCTTCCTAATACTTTCCAAACGAGGTTTGCCGAGGTGCAAGTCGTGCTACTACCACAGTACTAACATATGTTTTCCTGAACACTGTTTGACTACTGTCTAACCGCTCTCTGATACGAGATTGCTAAGATACAGCAAATTGCTTGTAGGGTCCAGGGCACTGTTGGTTTCATGATGACATCATCAACAGAGATGTTTACGAAAAGTATTTAAATACATATATACAATCAAATATAACACAACAGAATCCCTGTTTTGCTATTGTTAAAAATTTTATAGAGTCACGATACACGGCTCAACATGGCTCGTGCTCGCGTTTAGTTTGCAATCAGCCGACTCGTGTGCCATTCTTGTGCTTTATATCATGCGCATACACGTTCGATCTCTCACTAACAAGAGTTTTAATCACATTCGTTTCCGGTAGATTCGCGGCTAAGGATTGCAAGCAGTCGCCTCGTGTGCAGAGGCCTAAGAGTAAGTGGTAAGGGAAATCGGAAAGTCGATCAGGAGTAATAAAGGGAAAATAAAAGAGAAATGCTTATTGCAGATTTTTGGTTCTATTATTGTTCACTTTATAAGAGAAAGTTATTTTTAGGCTTTAAAACAATAGGTGTAAATCCAGTCTATTGTATCTCGCCAGCAACTGAACATACATTTTGACAGCTCTCATTGAAAAGGTTGAGTTAAAATTCTATAGAAATTATTTTATTTACATCTTATTCAGTAAATATTTTACGAATAAAAACAGTAACAGATATTTGAGAAAAGTGTAAATTAATACATAAACTAGGTAATTATTTAGTTTAGGGATCATATTTCCTATTTATTGATCAACCTTAACCATAAAAAAAGAGTGTTTAAATATTTTGAGTGCTGTTTTTCACATTAACTTTATTAAGTAAGTCCACAGTTAATTAATTTAACCTCACTTAATTATTTGCTTTTAGTATATTCTAACATCGTTGTACTACCTATCTATAATGGAGGATTGTAAAACTGAACAAATAAAAGAAGAAATTAATGCAGGGCTTAATGAGCCACTGGAAACAGCAAATATAAACGTAGGTATTCAATTAGAAAACAACCAAGTTATCAACGAAGCACCACTAAGTGATAAAATTAAAGAAGACCCAGACGTTTTACCACAAGACAATAACTTCATTATTGAGTTTGAAGTTCGAGTGGAAAATCTCGACGAACCACTGAATAGTGAACAAATACAAACTGAAAAACTGAATCCTTATATCTGTGAAGTATGTAACATATTGTTCGAGAACAAGACAGAAATTATGAAACATTTGCAAGTTCATTCAACAAAGAAAATACATTTTTGTAATGTATGTAATAAAACGTTTGAATGTCTATCAATTTTAAGACAACATAAAACCACACATTTATTTTTAAAGACATTTTCTTGCAATCAGTGTAACAAAAAGTTTAGTCGATTATCTTATCTGAAACTACACAAGAACACTCATTTAGATTTAAAGCCATTTCCTTGTAGTGAATGTAATAAAACGTTTATTTCATTAGCACATTTAAAATTACATAAAAACACACATTTAAATTTGAAACCATTTTCTTGTAGTGAATGTAATAAAACGTTTAGTTATTCACATCATTTAAAAGTACATAAGAACACACATTTCAATTTAAGGCCATATTCTTGCAATGAATGTAATAAAACGTTCAGTCAATCATCGCATTTAAAACGTCATAAGAATATACATTTGAGTGTAAAACTATTTGCTTGCGATGAATGTAGTAAAACGTTTAGCCAATCATCAACTTTAAAATTACATAAGAGCACACATTTAGGTATAAAGCCATTTTCTTGCGATGAATGCAGCAAAATGTTTAAAAGTTTATCGAATTTAAAAGAACATAAAAACATACATTTAGGTTTGAAACCATTTGCGTGTAATGAATGTAGTAAAACATTTAGGAGTTCATCTAATTTAAAAGAACATGAGAAGATACATTTAGGTTTAAAACCTTTTTCATGCGACGAATGTAGCAAAACGTTCAGAAGTTCCTCGCATTTAAAGGAACATAAAAATATACATTTAGGTTTAAAGCCATTTTCTTGCGAGGAATGTGGTAAAATGTTTAGTCAATCATCGACTCTAAATCACCATAAAAACACACATTTAACTTCCAAACCATTTTCTTGCGATGTTTGTAGCAAAACGTTTAGTCGCTTATCAGATTTGAAAGACCATAAAAACACACATTTAGCTCTAAAGCCATTTTCTTGCGATGAATGTAGCAAAACGTTTAGTAGTTCATATTCTTTAAAACAGCATAAAAGTACACATTTAAGTGTGAAGCCATTTGCTTGTAACGAATGTGACAAGACGTTTAGTCAATCAACTACTTTAAAACTACATAAGAGCACACATTTAGATATTAAACTATTTTCTTGCGGTGAATGTAGTCAAACATTTAGCCATTCAATTTATTTAAAACGACATAAAAACACACATTTAAGTTTAAAACTATTTTCTTGCACTTTATGTACTAAATCTTTTTCACGTGCAGATGTTTTAAAGCGACATCAAAAAACGCATTCAGTTTAAAGTGTCTAGGCGTATCCTCACAATAATAGCATGAATCAGTCTTACATGCTTATACTCAAATACAAGCAAATTGATATTAATTTTTTTAAATAACAATATAGTATTTAAATCACACAAAAGAGGGAAACAGGTTTTTCAAGAATTTCTTATTAACTCTTATTTTAAGCATAAGTAATTTATTAAGGTATGCTTAAATACAAATTGCATCGAATCTACTATTTTGGAGACGTTAGAGCATCTAAAATAGACATGGAAATGTAAAATAAACAGTAAAAAGAAGAAAAATAGTGAATGGGGGAAGTACAGAAAAAGAAAATAGCAGAAAAGGAGAGGAGCAGTAAAGAAATTTAGCATAGCAGTGGAAACAGCTGCTGGAAGAAGAGAATAAGGAGGAAGAAAGAAAAACACGGAGTTCAAAATGTAGCAAACTTGGCAGTACAGTTTTGGAAAGCTGAAAATAAGTTAACCTTAGTTTCACAGTCGTTAAATTTAATAAATGCAATGAACTGGTAGAATTAATGTAAAACAATGTAATGCCTAATGGCAAAAACAATAAATATAATGAAATACAAATTGAAACTTAATATTCATTATTAGAAATTAACATTTAGTGATTTCGCGTTAATGTACCGACGTTAACATTTGCAGAAATGGGCTAGTGTCCTATATCTTAATTTCTATAAAAGTGTACTATATATTGATAAATGAGTTACTAGAACCTCAAATGTTCAATAATTTTTTAATAACTCCTTATATGTTAAGAGATATTTACAGTAAATAGTGACGTCATATGACACTTATGCATTCCTGTCATAAGAGTCATGTTACGTCATTATTCAGCGATGAAATTTTATCACCGCTGAAAATAACATACAGAATAAGGCCCTAAGACAAAGGACACAAGCCCATTGCTAATATCTCCTATCATATATAATGAGTTATTAACAAATATCACTTTTAAGGCAGGATTGATAGGTGTGAATACAAGGTTTTGGGCTGAGATGAAAAGTCGGTAATGTCATGTCATGAAGCTAAAATAGAAAACGTCATTTATATTATTCACCCTAGACTCGCACCATTTCTTTTGTTAAAAACAGATCTCTGTACCAGCTTTTATTTCTCTCTCTGTTTGCAACTGTCAAAGCTGTACATACTTGCAGCCGTGAATTGTGTAATAAATATATTTATATTTTAGTATATAATTATTCTTCCCATATTCTATTTATATTTCTATCATTCCCATTCTTTTAAGAACGTGTCTCTGGTCGATATAGCTATTTCTGGCACTGATAAAGACGCTGCATGAATGTACGCGTTGAACAAATTCGTTATTTCTTAATACGAAAATATATACAGTACTTGTCTAAAATTATTAAATATATTTGGAATATTTATTAAAAGTGCTGCATTCCTAAGAAGTAAAACATATTTCAAGGACACAACGATATCCCTAGACCCAATGTATTTAAGATGGCGGGTACTGAAATACCTACTTTGCTTTTGACAGTTCTATCATAAGTACAAGTAAAACACTACGGCTATTTGTTTATTACTGTAAGTAATATTTCACGAAAAGAAACTGCAGTGGACATTCGAATAATATAGTGTGTTAATTAATATACAAAGGTATTTTTAATTGTATTTTATTATAGATTTAATGATAATTATTTAGTTCAGCTTTATTTTATGTTTTGAAACTTGTAAAAAGACAATTGCACTTTATGTTTTATGGAGCTTGTTCTGTACTCAAAACATGTACTTTAACATTACTTTATAGTTATGATACCAATTTCAATTAAGAAATAGACTTTTAGATTTAAAGGTGAAATTTATAATATGAGGTTAGAAATAATACGACGTTGTTCCACAGAAATGACATCTATTTTACATTCATTAGTCAACTTTAATTATGAATATTCTCTATTTCTTAATTTATAGTGGTATAATGAGTATTACGTAATCATTTGTACGTCTCTTGACTATATTAAAAGGACATTAAACGTACAATAGGGCAATAGTTCATTTTACAACTTTCAAAACAAAAAATGTAGCCTAACTAAATAAAGACCGATTTAATTAATTACTTCATTTTTCTAGTTATAATGGATACAAACGTCAGTTAATAATAACAAACTAATTATTAACATCAATGAAATTGCTAAAATCATGCTATACCATTATCACTAATCACATTTACTTATTTTTGTTATGTTTTACAAAGGAATAATTCCTTATAATACAGTTTTACATTAAATTAACTTAATCGTACTTAGTTTTCTACCCTTTATGGTGGTAATAAATTGATTCCTTTGTTTTTAGTAAACTCTAAAATCATTGTGCTACAATGGAGGATTACAAATCCAAGCAAATAAAACTAGAAATTGATGTAGGGTTAAATGAACCTATGGAACCAGCAGAAGTAAACGAAGATATCAAAATAGAAATAAACGAAGGACGCCGCGTTGTTAAAGATGCAGAGCAATGTCCTGTAATAAAAACAGAAATTAAAGAAGAACCAGACAATAGTTCAGTAGAAACTACTACTGGAAGTTATTTAATCAAATTAGAGCCCATGGATGATTCATCAGTTTTAGTTTGTGATTATTGTAAGGACGAATTTCCAGACGCTACTAAATTGCAAGACCACCTAAAACACTCTCCTGGTTGTAAGGAAAATGTGGAGGTCACCGTTGAAAAACCCGACGCTTCGCCAAATAGTGAACGACTACAGACTGACAAAGTAAAAGCAAAACTGAATCTTTACATCTGTGAAGTGTGTAGCAAATCGTTTGAGATTAAGGCAGAAATTATAAAACATTTGCAAATGCATTCAACAATGAAACTATATTCTTGTAACGAGTGTAATAAAATGTTTAAATGCCCACCTGATTTAAAACGACATAAAAACATACATTTAGGTTTGAAACCATTTTCTTGTGATGTATGTAATAAAACGTTTCGTCTGTCATCTACTTTAAAAGAACATAAAAACACACATTTAGGTTTGAAACCTTTTTCTTGTGATGTCTGTAGTAAAACGTTTTGTCAGTCATCTACTTTAAAACGACATAAAAACATACATTTAGGTTTGAAACCATTTTCTTGTGATGTATGTAATAAAACGTTTCGTCGGTCATCTACTTTGAAACAACATAAAAACATACATTTAGTTTTAAAGCCATTTTCTTGTGATGTATGTAATAAAACGTTTTGTCAAGCATCTTATTTAAAACAACATAAAAACATACATTTAGGTTTGAAACCATTTTCTTGTGATGTATGTAATAAAACGTTTAGTCACTCATCTACTTTGAAACAACATAAAAACATACATATAGGTTTGAAACCATTTTCTTGTGATGTTTGTAATAAAACTTTTAGTTATTCAAGCAATTTAATAGAACATAAAAACACACATTTAGGTTTAAAACCTTTTTCTTGTGATGTCTGTAATAAAACGTATAGTCAGTCATCTGCTTTAAAACAACATAAAAACATACATATAGGTTTGAAACCATTTTCTTGTGATGTTTGTAATAAAACTTTTAGTTATTCAAGCACTTTAATAAAACATAAAAACACACATTTAGGTTTAAAGCCATTTTCTTGTGATGTATGTAACAAATCGTTTAGTACAGCATCTTACTTAAAACAACATAAAAATAAACATAGCAAAGAATATAAATAGATTTGACATGGTGATGAACTCATAAATTTTGTTTGTAAATTCTTCTATCCTGCTAATATGTATATCTATTAAAATAAGTACTCTTTAAGATTTTAATAATTGGTCATTTAAGAAAAGAAAATAATATAAACTATATTAACAACAAAAAAGATGTTCCTTCTGATCTTTAAATTGGGGCGTAGTTGTCTTCAGTTTCTTTAATGTTATTAGATGAGGCAAAGAGTTTTGACATGACACTGACATATGGACCTGCTCAGTCAAGTAATTAGTACTCGTATAAAAAAATTTATCGATTTTTTAAGTTCAATGTTTAATTTCTAATATAATTTTTATTAATTCGAATTTATTACGTTACAATGAAGAACAAAACAGATGTTCTTCTTCTTAGAAAGTTGAAGCAAAAAGAATAAAGTGTCTTAAATAATTAACTAAGATCTTAACATGAAATTAAAAATCCGGTTTTCATGCGTCCAGTTTAAATATCTAAATGTTGACGGAGATTTAGTCATGAAAAATTTGAATTGTACTTTTAGTGCTAGAAATGGTCGGCCATATTTATGACGTAACATGTCACACTATTCAGGACTAGGTCAGTTCTTTGTAATATGGATAACAGTTTTGTGTTAAGTATGCCATCTCTTTTACGCTCTGTTGTATAAATGAGATGGCAACTTAGTGGATGTACAAAGTTAGATGTGCTTAATAATTAAAGTGAACAAATGATTATAGTTGAAATTACGAGAGTTCGGCGGTGATATAACTGAAAAGCACTGACTCACTTATTTTTCTATATTTATTATTATTATAAGATGAAATTCATTATCGTATTATAGATTTATACCGCTCTTATAACCTCTTTTAAGTATAAGTCGCCGCCAAACTATCGTGATTTGGACTATATTTAATTGTTAATATCTCCTTAACTTTTAATATCTAAAAACATTTGCAACATTAACGTATTTAAAACAGCATTATAATATTCACTTAGGTGTCCTGTAATAAAAGTAAAAATTGTATATCTTCAAATGTTTCGTTTATTTTGACGTGAGTTATGAAATGTTTTGTGAAAGGTGTGTTGTGAATCATTTATTTATGGTTAGATTTTTTCTTCATTGTTTTTCTAGTTTCCTTAATTGAAATTGATGTTAATAAATGTTTAATGGCGTGTCTATTTTATTAAATATCTAAATATTGACGGCTAAATATTGAGCTGTATGGTTGGCAACGGTTGTGATGTCACATAAAATAATAAATTATTTTTCAGTTTCTCAAAAAAGTAAGACTGCACCGCTTCATGGAAGTTGCTTTAGTGCCAATAACAAAATGGTGAAAACGTTTAACTGACTTTCCCAGCGCCACCACTGGATCCCTTTAACGATGAAAGGACCAAAAACGACTGTTAATTATAACTACCTCTTATAATAAATCGATTTATTAAGAAATAGTTTGATATTTGAGGCTCCTATAGCCAATTTTATCTACTTATAGAATAGTTTTATAGAAATTAAGACATGGCTCACAAAATCATTAATTATCTCAGAAATAAATTAAATAACTAAAGAGTAAGGACATTTTGCGCCTGAATACTCTGCAACCTAAATCACACCACACTTTTAATAAGTAATAATATAAGTATAATAATTTTAACTTTAAGTAATACAGGGTGTTTGGTAGCTGGTGAGAATGGGTGAGATATCAGCTTAAATGATACCTTAAAAGAAAGGCCAATAACCGAGCATGTGTTTAAAAAGGTTTATACAATCGAGGCTATTTTATTTATTTATTTAAATTCCACAAACTGCGCAGTTTTCTTTTTGAATTTAAAAGTTTTTACAATTTCAAAATCGTCTAGCATTTTTTTTTAATAACCCAGATGCTTGGAACTTGGTTTATTAGACTAGGTACACATCTGACAAACCCCAAAAATAAAACAATTAACATACCAACTTAAATTGGGCCACTGTTGGCATTTAACTGTCAGAAATTGTGTTTTTATAAAAATAGCAGTAAAAAATAAATCAGCAGACTTCGCCTAAGACATGTATGGGTCATAATGTCCTAAATGGTGTCAACTATCATCCCCTTAAGGCTTTGCACCCTGCTACCACCCTGCCAAACACCCTGTATTTGGTTCAAATTACAAAAGTTCGGCGGTGAATTTTGTTGTGCCGTATAACTCTGCGATACAATGAAATTACACTGTCAATTATTTTTTACAATGTATATAGAAGCGAATAAGATAAAATTCATCATTGTATCATAGATTTATACGGTATTTTAAGCATGAATAGCAACCGATCGCTCTTAATTTGAACTATATAATACACAACTTCGATTCTTTGCATAAAATATTAATTGTCTAATTTTAATTAATGTTAAACAATAGTTTTGCATTATTGAAAGCGTCGAGCTAAAATTACAAATTAATTATTTTCACTTAATAAATAATATTTCACAAAAGCAACAACAGCAAATGTCTAAAAATAGTATAAATGAACTAAATAAAGGTATTTTACTTTTATTTGTTTATTTTTGTGCGATTGAATATTTTATTTTAGTAATTGAGCTGTGAAATGACTTTTTATGGTCGATTTTCTAATTCTTTATTGAAATATTAGTTAATAAACGTATATTGTCGTTTTTATTTTATCAAATATCCAAAAATTGACGGAGGTATAGCTATTTAAAGTTTTACTGCGTAATATTTGTTGGTGTCAAAACGCAGTAACATTTAACTTTCATCTCTTTTGTACAGTGGCGTAGCTAGGTAACCCGGGCCCTAACTGGAGCGAAACATTTTTCGAATCAATTTTAAAAGTGAACATAATGTGAAGATAACAATAATTAATAATAAAATTCAGTAAATGTACAGGAATACTCTTTTAAAAGTAATTCATAAAATGTTTCACTCAGTAAATCAGATCTGTTCGATCACGATCATTGTTCGCAAGACTCAGGAATACGGCCCTGGTTATTACGGCATACCTCACAACAATGCTTAGCTGGTCTATCTTCGATAAATCAAAACCTAAACAGCTCTATCTATAAAATGAAATAAAAACTGTGATTTCTCATAAGCCTCAATGTTAAATTCAAAAATTCAAAGTTCAATATATTTTTACTGGTTCTCTGCAGTTTTTCTAAAATTTAACAAGATCCATTGTCTTATTATAATCTACTAAATGCCAAATTTAAAAAAATATTAAACGGTAACTCTCTGACCGACAGTACTACCTTAAAGTCGTGTTGCACCCTATTTTATTTACATTCCAAAGGTGGGAGAATTTTTAGCTAGTACAATATGAGGTTTGCTGGTCAGGGTCCGAGGGCCCCCTGAGCTTGAGAGCCCCGGTGCCCAGCACCGACTGGCCCATACCTAGCTACGCCAGTGCTTTTGTACTTCTTTATTGTAATGAATTTTTTTACCTCTTTAATTATTCAAAGACTATTTCAATCGTTAATAACTTCTGTAATATTGCAAATTGAATAAAAATAATTGGATATTTGAGGTTATGATAGAGTCAACTTTATCAATATACAGTGCAGTTTTATAGAAATTCAGTTTTGGTTCAAATAAATATTAAGTGTACAATGATCTGAATTAGATCCTAAACACATCAGAAGATCATGCCCTTATAAAAGACACATCGGCAAGACTATAATTATGCAAAACAAAACTTAACTTGTCGGCAAGAATTAACCTTATTTTTAACTTTCTATTCTCTGTTTTAAAATTAGTTCTTTAAGAATGTCACGCCCCTGTTTAATGGGACATCTCGTGTTAGTTTAATTTGTCATTTGTGAACGAGTTGCTCATTTCCCTAATTATTCACTCGCTGGCCCCTGATACCTCATCGCGTTAAGATAGTGTTGTTTGTTTAATTACGACTGTTTACCTCTGCCGTGACTACCACCAAATAGTATCAATGGTTCATTATTTAGGATATTAATCAGAGGAGAGGTAGGTAACCAGAAATGTATCATCAGGGTTTGGCTATACAAATAAATGTCAAAAGGAAATAAAATGTAATAACAAACTAATGTAAGGAAGCTACATTTTCAATAAAGTTTATTTTTCTTTTATACTAAAATGCGTTATATGTTTGTAATGTTCCAGGTGTACGTTTATATGCCTATATGCTACCGAAATTCGTATGGTAGATCGAAAACGATTCCGTCAATGTTTTTGTAAATTTCTTTGATATATACATATTACATTGTCTTTAAATATGAATATTCAAACAGTGTTATTTAGGTTGCATACACTCTGGGCGTCATCTATTGAACACATAACAAATCGTAAATATTTTAAGATACTCTTCAATAGATGTCGTTAACAGAAGCTTAGATTTTTGATAAATTATTTTAAGGTGAAAAGACACTTAGCCATTTTTTCTCGCGAAATATAGATGGCGATACTATACAGCAGGTTAATTATTATAAAAAGAAACATGTTTTTTTATATTTAAATCGTTTTATGTAAGTAACTATAAACGCGAATCAAAATCTAAAGCTCCAATTAGTTAGACGAATAACGTATCTACATTTTAAGCTTTCTTTCACTGACTTTTAATGAGTCGCTAGAAAAAATGGCCAAGTATCGTTTCACCTTAAATAGTTAAATTTAAAATATATCCTGTTGTGCAATCTTCTTAAAATCACGGACATATTTTTCTAAAAGAAAACAAACATTTCTTTAAAACCTAAAGTACTACAAATTAATAATTTTAATGAAAGTAACACTGTCTAAAAGGAAAACCGGTAAAAACTAGGTAACAAAATGACTACATGTAAACATGAATCACGTGATTAATCCAAAGGAAGTGTGACAGCGTTAAATGACGTCAATGTGGAAATGAAAACCGTCTTTGTATGACACATCTCCTTAATGGCACTGATTGTGTTCAAATTGATATAAAAGCTGTGGAGAAAAGGAAGCGAGAAATTAGTTACCGGGCCCTCGCTGACTTAATCAGTGTCTGTTAACAATTACAGTGCAGTGAATAATTACACCAAAGTAAACCAAACGTAATTGTAGCTCAGTGGTTTGATATTATTTCGTGTTTCAACAAAATCACAATGCGTGGTACGATGATGTGTCTTTTGGTTGTGTGCGTCGTTAGTGCGGCTGCTCAGTTTGGCGATCTTGATACCGAGCTTTACTTCTATGATGAGAACATAATGAAAACAATTCCTTCCGATTGGAACATTGCAAATCCGTCGATTGTAAGATGGATAAAATAAATGTTGACAAAATAGAAGCCAATGCTTTTGAACACTTCACAAGCCTTAAAGTACTTGACCTAACTGGTAAAATTAACGGAATAGAAGATGGAGCTTTCACAGGATTAATTAAAACAGAAAGAATAATACTAGGAGCAAATATCCAAAACATTGGGTTAAACGTGTTTAGTAATTTGAACAATTTAAAGCGGTTAAATATGAATAGAAATAAAATTAAAGAAATTCGGTTAAATAACTTAGCCATGTTGGAACGCTTAGATTTATCTTATAACGAAATTACTGAATTAAACAGCGATACTTTTAGAGAATTACAAGAATTGGTTTATATTGGGATGAGTAATAATAAAATCCGTTCAATAAAGTCGGGCACATTCGCTGGTTGTCCAAACCTAATTGAATTGTATTTGATTGACAATCATCTGGCAGATATTGAACCAGACGCTTTTAGGGACCTCCATAAGTTGGAATTGTTAATTTTAAGGAAAAACAATTTAAAGACGATAACACCAAATCATTTCAAAGGGTTGACGAGTTTAGAGGAATTAGATTTATCACGTAACAAAATCACATCCCTTGATCCGTTTCTTTTAAACAATTTGACGGAATTGACTCACATTAAGTTCAACAACAACTCAATAACGAGTTTACCTGAAGGATTCTTTAACTGCACGCCTAAACTAGAATTGATAAACTTTGCATTTAATTTATTAAAAGAATTTCATTTGTGCTATAACTTAGTCCATCTGACACGTGTCTCGTTAGAACACAACCAAATTGAGTCTATCAAATTATCAGCAACAACTCAGAGAAACATCACTTTCAAAAATTTACACTACAACAACTTGACTCACCTTGACGAATCGGTTCAACATTTAATTAACCTTGAACAATTGTCATTAAGCAACAACAAACTTAAAAGGTTTCCTCTGTGTATACCGGGTACTTTAACCAATTTGAATTTATCTTACAACGAAGTTCATTGGGTAGCGTTGGATAAGTTCTGTGGCTCTGCAACTCAAGGGAAGCTGCGAAAAGTAGATTTGTCTTCTAATCATTTTACATCTTACAATTTGACGCATACCAACAATGCGTTACTAGATGTACAACCTCATTTGAACGAAATTGATTTACGTAACAATTTCTTAAATGCCGATATTGCTAAATTCATTCGCGATTTTAAGCTAAGTGATAATTTACTTCTAAAAATAGAACCGCAGCGTAAACTGGAGGTCGAAGTCAATGATACTGAGAGCACAAACAACGAACTTAACCAAAATAATGATAAAACAAGCAACGACAATGTACAAGATAATTATAACCTAAAAATTATTCCGCTACAAAAAGAAGACGTCAAAGTCAATCTTAGTGAAAGCACGACCATCGAAGTTAATCCAAATGACGTTGAAACAAAACATGGAAATGAAACCACAGAAAATCAGAACGGAAAGCAGTACACAATATGGATCGCTGTAACTTCGGCTGCACTGGCTGTTGCTGTATTTGCAGGTTAGAATTACAATCCTATTTACATTTAAAGAAAAACTAAAACGAAAACAACAATAGTGGTATTTATATTTAATTTAGGAAAAGTTCAGAAAGTGTTCAATTGGAACACTTCTCTGTTGGAATTATATTTGTACTGCATTAAGTGTTCCTAACTCATAATATTAATAATTACTACATGGAAAACCTGTTCCTTTTCAGTAATTGCCGCCATATTGTTTGTGTGCAAACAACGGAGAAGGACGAACCCGAATGTCAACGATGCAGTTATGTTAAATGAACTTTATGATGATGTCGGACCTGCGAGGGCTGATGATGATGACAGATCCAGTCCAGATTATGATTATCCCAGGTTCCCTCCACTTTATGACGATGTAGGAGTGCAGCCTACCTATTTAGCGGTCCTGCCTGATAGTCCAGGTACGTAATTAGAGAACGCCCAACGTGAATTGAACCTAATTATTGAAAAGTCAATTAGTTGCTTTTACAAGCACGTTGTGTAAGATTGTTACCTAAAGCTTCAAGTACAACAATTAAACAATAATTAAAAAATGTAAATACAAAGAAAGTAAGGTAGTTTTAATTGGGTATGTTCACTATTAACTCGATGTGTTTTTCAGGGCCCCAACCTTTGGAACAGGAGTACATCGAGCCCGTAGAAAATCACTATGAGGAAATTGGCTGACGACGAAATGTATTAATAATTTTATAGGACTCTATCAATGTGAATGTATAGATTATGTAACATGTATATAACTTAGATAACATAGCATAATATTAGTGAAATAATTATTTATAATAGAATATAAATTTTAGATAAATTAAGCGCACCACGCTTTTATTATTAAACTACAAATAAAGTGTTTTTCTCTTCATTCCTTTGAAATAAATTAAAGATTATTTTATAAACAACATTTTTTATTTAATTTTATTTTCTCTCTTTTAATCAAAATAGTTACTTTTAAAATAGTTATCAAAGTAAATGTAGAAAAGAAAATAAAGAATCTTTTGTATTTATTATCTAGTGCAAGCATTGGTACAGTTAAGTGCAGAAGCAAACAATACTGACACCACCACAAATACTGGATCCAGTTGCGCAGTGTTGCCCGATGTAAAAACGTGGTAAAATGATACTTGTGTTAAATAAGTGAAATGTTTGAAAGTAACATTGTTACGTAAATAAAACTAAAGCTACGAATGTTATTGGAAGCAGAGACAGTTTTTAATAAAACCTTAGACGAAGTAAAACTAATCAATTGCTTAATGTATGACGCAGTTGAACAATTTAGTTCTGTTTAGACAAGTTTGAATCGTTTCTAATCAAAACGGATACGCGTTATTACATCCGTTACGTGGAAACCTTCTTTAAGTTGCTGGCATGTTCGTGATGACATTATACAGGGTGGTATTATCGTAATCTAGGTGTGTTTATTCAATTTTCCGTAGCTCTGGTAATAATGTTTTAAAGTTACTCACTTTACAGCAAACTCTGATAGATTCTCCAGATTTTGCTGGACCATTATTTGTTGTTTTGGCCCCTATGAAAACATATTGGGTGGAGTTTTTAATATTTCTTAATCCTTAATGTAACTACACGTACATTATATTTATTTAAATCATTGATACCTTGCCTGTCAACTTGTTTAAACACGTGTGCTGTCAAATATTCTGCTGAAAGATAACCTCCAAATATAAGTAGACTTTTGATAATGTATTAGACGGAACATTGAACTATCATTACAATACTTATCAGCGGTGGTCTTATCAGCTGAAGGAAACACAAAAAGTGCCTGCGAATGTCTGCAAAGCTTGAACTAATCTTCACAATATCTCATCGAGCTATTTGTGATATTTGTCGCAAGACGTTGTACAAAGATAAGCCGGAATATTACAATACAGACTTATTGCTGAAGAAATGGAATGCCTTATTTTTCATCATGGGCTGGGAAGCATTTTGATCTTTTCATGAAAGTAAGAAGATGGCAGCCTTCGTAGCAATTGCACACGTGTTGTTAAATAGCCAAAAATGACGTAGATCTATTTAAAGGGCTATACCACCTACGCGCTCCGAAAAGCAGGTTTTAAAAAAGAAGTTATACCATAAAGTTTGTATTTCCTTTTCCCGATTAATATGTGTTGACCTCAAGTAGTCGTTAAAATAATAAGTAATGTTATTTATTTTTCGTTTTATGTCACGACATTATATTAAAACATTATGGGTCGATGCAGCAGCTGCTATAGCTTTGACGTTTAATTCTGCATCTCTTTTGCACTTCTCTTGTTTAACAGTGTTTTTAAAGGTTGGCAAATGGTAGTGGGGAAGAAGGTGACGAAGCAATCGTTAATAACTTCTAAAAATATTGCAAATTAAATAAAAATAATTGGGTATTTGAGGTTATGATAGTCAATTTTATCAATGTACAGGGCACTTTAATATAAATTCAGTTATGGTACAGAACCTTACAGCGTATCTGAAATGGGCTTGTGTCCTCATTTTTTAGAGGTCGATTTTTAAAATTGTTGATTAAAATTGATGTTAATAAATGTGTATTGGCGTGTCTACTTTATTAAATATCTAAATGTTGACGGACATATAGCAATTAAAAGTTTGAATTGTAGTTTTAGCGCTAGAAATGGTGGCATATTTGCATAACGTGAAATGCATTTTAACGTCAGTTATTTGTTGAGTAGGTCAGTGCTAATGTTTTGTAGCTGTTGGTAGTCAAATAATCAAGTGAAGTCAAAGAATAATAAGTTTTTATTTTATTTAACCCTGCTAAGGCAGACATAATATTGAAATTTTATTGTTCCTTGAAATAGCTGTAAATAATATTTGATATTTTGATATAAAAATACATATAGCAGAGATTTATGAGCTGTAAGGCTGGTAACCTTACACAAGGATTGTGATGTCACATGCATTTGGAATGTGTACAACGTTGAATCCCTTTAATAATTAAAGAGACAAAATGACTTTTTTAATTATTTATCTCTCCTAACATGTAGATAGGTTCTGGTAGCCCACCTTATCAATATACAGTTCCGTGTTATGGAAAATAAAAACGATGAACCCAAAATGGGCATTAGAGCTATTTAACGGGGATAATTCGATACAAACTATTTTTATACGTCACGTGTAAATTCAGAACAAATTTTATTTTGCTAGATTCGTGTTTTAGACCGATGTCTGACGTTGAAGTTAGTTACACGAAGTTAAAACACAAAGACGTTGAAATATTGCAGACCTTTAGAATAGTTGATAAAAATTATTTTGCATTTGAATTTGCCGCCTAAATACAGAGTGCGTTTTTAACAGACCCTTGATTCAAACGAAGTAAAATAATCAACTTTTTAACATTTGACGCATTTTATTAATTTACTTAAGCACATGAATAATATATCTGCGTCTTAGAGTTAAATTATTCCCGAAATTCGTACGAAAATAAGTTTAGTTTAATGGGGAAGTGTCCTATGTCTTAATTTCTATAAGACTGTGCAATAAATTGATAAAGATGGCTACCAGGACATCAAATGTACAATTATTTGTTAGTATGTAGCAATATTATTGAAGAAATTAACAAATAAATTAGTCATTTTGTCCCTTTATTGATTACGGCATGAAAAGTTATAAAAAAGCAAGTTGCACTCTTTTCACATCTGTGCATTGCCATCTCGTTTTTACAACAGAGTGCAAAAGAAACGCATAAAAGAGCTAGTTAAACGTCAGTTACTTCTTACAGCTGTCACGTGCAACACATGAAATTTTGATAATATTATCGCGATGAACAAAGATAAATAAAATTGATTTATAGATAAATTGACTTATTAGGTTACAGACTTTGACACTAGTCGATTGACGTCATGAAACTCAAAATTTATATTAGTGTTAAGTACACAAGTTATATATTTTCTGAGAGCCGAAAATATTTAACAAATTTATATTTTAGTAGATTAATTTACTTTATAAATTTATTGCGTCGTAATTTGAAGAACGTTGTGCTAGTTCATATATCGTGGTCGCGTTGTTTATAGGTTGTTAGTATTTGTTGACATTAGTATTAGAATGAAAACATATATTTAAAGAACTGTATTTTATTTTAATTAATTCAGATGCTAAGTTACACTTGTTGTTAGTTTTGATTATTATATAATTATGTATGATTAATATTAATTATTAGTTGGTTGATTATTTTAATACACTTATTTCTAATTTATTTGTTAATCTTTATTTTACTTGTTTCGTTTGTTTGTTTGATTCGTTTTTGAATCTTTCTTGTTTTGTGAATTAACACTTTTGTTTCTTTTGCAATTTGTGCTTTTGTCTTTTTCGACTTTTGTTTCTTAAATCTAATTGGCAATGTCAATAGTATGCGATAAAAATTGACTATTACTGAATCAAAATAAAACGTACTGCTATAGTGGTGTTATTCTAGAGATTGATTGGAATGATCTCAAACAAATGTTTTTATTCTGACTTTTTGTTTAGGTAAGCATTTTTAAATAGGTCACAATTCTCGCGAGGAAATGTTTATATTTCTGAGTAACACTTAAGGTTCTGTTTTATAGTTATTTTTAATGGTCCTATTTTGTTTATGATGAAATGCGTTGCAAGTTATTTGTTATTTGAGTCAACATGATATTATAATTATTTAATATTTCAAATCATAGTAGATGTAAATAATGATTTCATTTCCTATCTTAATATATAAAAGAAAGACGGGTTTGTTGCAACACTTATAACTCGAGATCTGCTGAACCAATATTCATGGTTATTGATTCGTTGGATTTGTCTTCGCCCCGAATAGCATAATACATCTTAAAAACAATGAAAATATATAAAACAAAGACGGGTTTGTTACAACACTTACAATAGCATAATACATCTTAAAAACAATGAAAATTCGAAATTTAAAAAACTCGACAATGAAAACTCGATACTTAATCATTTCAATAAATGCTGATTTGTTTATTTCATGTCAAACATTTGTTGTCATGACAACATGTTGTAACAACTATTCATGTGTGCCTTCAGAAATTTATTTTTTGTAAAATGTGTCGAAAGTTCAGGTACTGTTATATTTGTTTGTTTTAGACATTAATTTGTGTAAATTATTTATTAATTATTTAATTTTTAATTTCAGAAAATAATACCTAAGATTTATTGTACAGGTTAACAAAAGTGTAAATGTCTTTTTATAGGTTATCTATAACTATAATTTTTCTTGATAAGCTATTCATATGTAGTGCTTATATACTCTTCGAGCTATTGTCTATGTCTCGAAAGTGGTTTTTTGTGGTTTTATGCGAGTGCACATTCAGTATTAATATTAATAACTATGCCGCGTCCTAGAAGATCTAATCTTTCCCAGCGGAGCCGTAATGCAATTAGGAAACGGAATATCGCGAGTCAATTATCTGATGAAGAACGAGAAATTGCACGAGGAGAGCACCGCGTTAGTATGGAGCAAAGAAGGGCCTTCATTCGTGCTTCTAAAACACAAGAGCAAAGAGAGGTAGCCCGTGAAACGGCTAGGTTAGAAACGAGAAATCGTCGAGCTTATCGTACAGATGAACAGAGGAATAATCTTCGAAGAGCAAGAAGAAATGGTTCAAGTATTGATTTGAATCGAGCAGCGTTTCTATATGATTGCACCATCGACTACAGCTTGCATCGTTTAGTTTGCATTGGTCCAATGGACGTTGTTTGCCAGCATTGTGGAGCATTGAGGTTTGCTGGTGAAACGCCTGGTTTGTGCTGCCTTAGTGGTAAAGTGAAATTGCCATCATTGGTCCCGCCACCAGAGCCATTGTGCTCCCTGCTTTATGGCGAAACACTAGAATCACGACATTTTCTAGCGAACACTCAAAAATACAATGTCTGTTTCCAAATGACTTCATTTGGGGCGGAAATTATCGAAGAACACGGATATAATCCGACATTTAAGGTAATTTACGTTAAAAACTATATTTTCTATGATTGTAAAAAAAATCTGGAATGTAGTTTGTTAGATTTCTGTATTTGTCTCTGAAATAAAAATGGCATGTTATTATTTGAAAAAAAAAAGTGTTTGTAAAAAAAGTGTTTGTCAATCTAACTATAACTATGGCTTTGACTTTACAGATTCAAGGCCAGATTTGCCATCGCATTGGATCATTGCAACCTATAGAAGATGCACAGCATAAATTTTTGCAAATATACTTCATGGGCAATATGGAAGAATAACTTGACCGGCGTCAAGGGATCAACACAGCTACGAAAAGAGCAATTCTCCAAGATCTGCAGCAAATGCTTCATGAACATCATGCATTGGTCAGGCTGTTCAAGACTGCTTTAGAGCGCATGCCAAGTGATGACTATAAAGTTGTGATCAGAGCAGATAAAAGACCAGCTGGAACACATGAACGCACATTTAATGCTCCAACAATCGATGAAGTGGCAATCCTGATTGTTGGTGAAAACTTGGAAACACGTGATATTGTACTTACACGACGCAATACTGGGCAACTACAAAGAATATATGAAACACACCGTTCATATGACGCGTTACAATACCTGCTGATGTTTTGGCAAGGAGACGATGAATATCACTTTCATATCAAAATGATTAATCCATTGTATGGTAAGATCAATATTGTTGTTTTCATTTAAACTTGATATACATTTTATTCTGTTTGCTTTTAGTACCCAAAAATAGTTGTAATTTCTAATTTAGTAGAGAGTAGCTGTAAGAGTCGTTAACCTATTAGGGGTTCTAAAATACAATTTTTACTGCATTTGTTCCAGGTGAGGAAACTACCAAGAAGGTTAGTTCAATGAATTATTACGCATATCGTTTAATGATTCGTGAAAATTCTGACAATTATTTGTTGCGATTTCGTCGACTGCTTCAACAATATTGCGTTGACATGTACGTTAAAATCGAAACGGAGCGCCTGACTTTCATTCGGATGAATCAAGTTAAATTGCGTTCAGAAGAGTATATTCATTTACGCGATGCAATTAGCACAGAAGGAGATTCAGAAAATGTTGGTCGATTGACTATATAACCGGCGACATACACAGGTAGCCCACGTCATTTGCATGAATATGCGCAAGATGCAATGACATATGTTCGTCATTATGGTCGGCCAGATCTATTCATTACATTTACATGTAATCCGAAATGGATAGAAATTATTCAATTGCTGCTTCCCGGACAAACATCAAGTGATCGACACGACATCACCGCACGTGTTTTCAGGCAAAAAATTCGGTCACTAATGAATTACATTGTTAAGCAACACGTCTTTGGGAATACTCGATGCTGGATGTATTCAATCGAATGGCAAAAACGAAGCCTACCGCATGCTCACATTCTAATTTGGTTAGTCGAAAGAATTCGGCCAGATCAAATAGATGAAATCATATGTGCGGAGATTCCTGCTCCTGAAACCGATCCAGACCTACATGATGTTGTAATCACGAATATGATTCATGAACCGTGTGGCACTATCAACCGCCAATCACCGTGCATGGTCGACGGCAAGTGTTCCAAACGGTTTCCACGAAAATTGACGGCAGAGACCATTACAGGCAACGATGGTTATCCATTGTATCGGCGTCGATCGCCCGATGATAATGGTAGAACTATCACAACTAAAGTGAAAGGAAACGATTTCGTAGTTGACAACAGTTGGATTGTTCCATATTCGCCACTTCTTTCCAAAACATTCAAGGCACATTGTAATGTTGAGTATTGCAATTCGGTCAAGTCAATTAAATACATTTGCAAATATGTCACGAAAGGGAGCGACATGGCGGTTTTTGGCGTATATTTTCATTCCCTATTCACGAACGTCATCCCACTGTTGTAAATTTGGGGGTGCATCTAGAGAACGGTCAGAGAGTATATTTCGCAGCGTCGAATGCTGCTCAACGTGCCGAAACACCTCCAGCGACAACACTGACCAGTTTCTTTGCGATTTGTCAAAGCGATCCGTTCGCACGAACTTTGCTTTACTCAGAAATGCCACGTTATTACGCTACATCGAAGAAATTTCAACGTCGGAAGCAAGGCGATGCAGTTCCTGGTTATCCAGATATGCGTTCTACTATTCTCATTCTGTATGTTTTCATCATCATTCATCATAATAAAATACTTTTATGTTTCTATCTATATTAATAAATATTATTTTGTATCATTGTATTACGTTCATCAAAGCCTAAATTAGTTCAGTTAAAAGGTAACACGACATTCATTGACTGTTAGGCGGTACGAAGTTCGCCGGGTCAGCTAGTATCTATATATATAAAAGAAAGACGGGTTTGTTAGAACACCTATAACTCGAGATCTGCTGAACCAATATTCATGGTTATTGATTCGTTGGATTTGTCTCCGCCCCGAATAGCATAATACATCTTAAAAACAATGAAAACTTTGCTCTTGACCGAAGATATGTGTTACATTAAATCCTGTTTGTATTGTTGCCTACTAATCAGGCTTTGAATGGATATTACAAAAATTTAAAATTATGAACTGCTTGCGGCTGTTTGCGGCAGTTTGCGGCAGTTTGTTAGTTAGGTTAGGAATGCCAGCGCCAGATCGCGGAATGAATGACGCATTTAATAGGGAATTGGAACGTGAACGTGAATATGATCCACATGAACTAATCCAATCAGTCCAAACGAATGTACCTCTGTTAAATCCTAAGCAGAGGGAAGTCTATGATACACTGATTAATGCAATTGATGATGGAAATCGCGGCTTATTTTTTTTGGACGCCCCCGGTGGAACTGGGAAGACATTCCTCATGTCATTGATTTTGGCCACTGTACGTGCGAGATCCGAAATTGAGGTAGCAATTGCTTCTTCTGGAATAGCGGCCACATTGTTAGACGGATGCCGTACGGCTCACTCAGCGTTAAAATTGCCATTAAACCTTCAAACTACTGAACAACCGACATGTAACATTTCGAAACACTCCGCAATGGCCAAAGTTTTAGTAGCTTCAAAAATTATCATATGGGACGAATGCACAATGGCGCACAAACGCGCATTGGAAGCACTAGACCGAACATTAAAAGATTGCGCAATGACTCGAGATGTTTTGGTGGTGCAATGATTTTATTATCTGGCGATTTTCGACAAACACTACCAGTCATTCCAAGATCTACTGCTGCCGACGAAATAAACGCTTGCCTCAAAGCATCAAATCTGTGGCGATATGTAAAGAAACTTCAACTGTCTGTAAATATGAGAGTTGCATTGTTGAACGATCAATCTGCTGATGATTTCTCGAAGCAATTGCTGACTATCGGTAATGCCGTGTTCCTGTTGACAAATCGAGCGGTTTGATTTCATTTCCTCCAAATGTTTGCAATTTTGTATCATCAAAAGACGAGCTTATCAACAAAGTATTCCCGGATATCATTGCTCACCACAAAAATACTAAATGGTTAAGTGAGCGAGCAATTTTGGCCGCTAAAAATAAAGATGTAGATGACCTCAATTTTATAATTCAAAATCAAATCGTAGGTACTCTGTATTCATTCAAATCTATCGACTGTGTAACAAACGAAGGAGAAGCCACTAATTATCCAAGTGAATTTTTAAACTCCTTGGATGTGCCTGGTTTACCACCGCACAAGTTAAAACTTAAGGTTGGCTCGGTAGTCATCATGCTTAGAAATTTAAACCAACCAAAACTGTGCAATGGAACGCGTTTGGTGATAAAAAAACTGATGAGCAATGTGATTCACGCGTCGATACTTAAAGGAAAATTTAAAGATGAGGAAGTTCTTATTCCAAGGATTCCGATGATCCCAACGGATATGCCATTTGAGTTTAAACGAATTCAATTCCCGATTCGTCTTGCCTTCGCCATGACGATCAACAAATCACAGGGCCAATCCTTGACTATTTGTGGCCTCAATCTAGAAAATGCATGTTTTTCTCATGGTCAATTGTACGTGGCATGCTCACGTGTCGGCAAACCATCCGCTTTATTTGTTCTTGCGCCTGACCAAAAAACAAAGAATGTCGTTTACCACAAGGTGCTTGAATGAAAATCCCATTAATGAATTAATCCGAGTGTATTCCAATCTGCACAACATAGTTTTCAATCATTTTTTTCTGACATGAGTTTGAATTACTTAATTATTATTATTTTTTTAATTTTTATTCTCATTCTGTATGTTTTCATCATCATTCATCATAATAAAATACTTTTATGTTTCTATCTATATTAATATTATTTTGTATCATTGTATTACGTTCATCAAAGCCTAAATTAGTTCAGCTAAAAGGTAACACGATATTCATTTACAGTTAGGCGGTACGAAGTTCGCCGGGTCAGCTAGTATTAAATAAATATAACAATGATATAATGTATTACGTAATCATATGTTAACTTCTCCACCCTTAGAATGAAAATCGTATTTTAATTTATTGGAATTGATTTTCTTCCTAATTTATTGGCTGAGTTTAGTTTATTAATAACTAGCTGACCCGGCGAACTTCGTACCGCCTAACAGTCAATGAATGTCGTGTTACCTTTTAACTGAACTAATTTAGGCTTTGATGAACGTAATACAATGATACAAAATAATATTTATTAATATAGATAGAAACATAAAAGTATTTTATTATGATGAATGATGATGAAAACATACAGAATGAGAATAGTAGAACGCATATCTGGATAACCAGGAACTGCATCGCCTTGCTTCCGACGTTGAAATTTCTTCGATGTAGCGTAATAACGTGGCATTTCTGAGTAAAGCAAAGTTCGTGCGAACGGATCGCTTTGACAAATCGCAAAGAAACTGGTCAGTGTTGTCGCTGGAGGTGTTTCGGCACGTTGAGCAGCATTCGACGCTGCGAAATATACTCTCTGACCGTTCTCTAGATGCACCCCCAAATTTACAACAGTGGGATGACGTTCGTGAATAGGGAATGAAAATATACGCCAAATTGCTTTATTGCAGTTCACATATCTACCGACTTGATAGCGCGTGATTTCATCGTTAATATTAGATGTTTGGATACCAAAAACCGCCATGTCGCTCCCTTTCGTGACATATTTGCAAATGTATTTAATTGACTTGACCGAATTGCAATACTCAACATTACAATGTGCCTTGAATGTTTTGGAAAGAAGTGGCGAATATGGAACAATCCAACTGTTGTCAACTACGAAATCGTTTCCTTTCACTTTAGTTGTGATAGTTCTACCATTATCATCGGGCGATCGACGCCGATACAATGGATAACCATCGTTGCCTGTAATGGTCTCTGCCGTCAATTTTCGTGGAAACCGTTTGGAACACTTGCCGTCGACCATGCACGGTGATTGGCGGTTGATAGTGCCACACGGTTCATGAATCATATTCGTGATTACAACATCATGTAGGTCTGGATCGGTTTCAGGAGCAGGAATCTCCGCACATATGATTTCATCTATTTGATCTGGCCGAATTCTTTCGACTAACCAAATTAGAATGTGAGCATGCGGTAGGCTTCGTTTTTGCCATTCGATTGAATACATCCAGCATCGAGTATTCCCAAAGACGTGTTGCTTAACAATGTAATTCATTAGTGACCGAATTTTTTGCCTGAAAACACGTGCGGTGATGTCGTGTCGATCACTTGATGTTTATCCGGGAAGCAGCAATTGAATAATTTCTATCCATTTCGGATTACATGTAAATGTAATGAATAGATCTGGCCGACCATAATGACGAACATATGTCATTGCATCTTGCGCATATTCATGCAAATGACGTGGGCTACCTGTGTATGTCGCCGGTTATATAGTCAATCGACCAACATTTTCTGAATCTCCTTCTGTGCTAATTGCATCGCGTAAATGAATATACTCTTCTGAACGCAATTTAACTTGATTCATCCGAATGAAAGTCAGGCGCTCCGTTTCGATTTTAACGTACATGTCAACGCAATATTGTTGAAGCAGTCGACGAAATCGCAACAAATAATTGTCAGAATTTTCACGAATCATTAAACGATATGCGTAATAATTCATTGAACTAACCTTCTTGGTAGTTTCCTCACCTGGAACAAATGCAGTAAAAATTGTATTTTAGAACCCCTAATAGGTTAACGACTCTTACAGCTACTCTCTACTAAATTAGAAATTACAACTATTTTTGGGTACTAAAAGCAAACAGAATAAAATGTATATCAAGTTTAAATGAAAACAACAATATTGATCTTACCATACAATGGATTAATCATTTTGATATGAAAGTGATATTCATCGTCTCCTTGCCAAAACATCAGCGGGTATTGTAACGCGTCATATGAACGGTGTGTTTCATATATTCTTTGTAGTTGCCCAGTATTGCGTCGTGTAAGTACAATATCACGTGTTTCCAAGTTTTCACCAACAATCAGGATTGCCACTTCATCGATTGTTGGAGCATTAAATGTGCGTTCATGTGTTCCAGCTGGTCTTTTATCTGCTCTGATCACAACTTTATAGTCATCACTTGGCATGCGCTCTAAAGCAGTCTTGAACAGCCTGACCAATGCATGATGTTCATGAAGCATTTGCTGCAGATCTTGGAGAATTGCTCTTTTCGTAGCTGTGTTGATCCCTTGACGCCGGTCAAGTTATTCTTCCATATTGCCCATGAAGTATATTTGCAAGAATTTATGCTGTGCATCTTCTATAGGTTGCAATGATCCAATGCGATGGCAAATCTGGCCTTGAATCTGTAAAGTCAAAGCCATAGTTATAGTTAGATTGACAAACACTTTTTTTACAAACACTTTTTTTTTTTCAAATAATAACATGCCATTTTTATTTCAGAGACAAATACAGAAATCTAACAAACTACATTCCAGATTTTTTTTACAATCATAGAAAATATAGTTTTTAACGTAAATTACCTTAAATGTCGGATTATATCCGTGTTCTTCGATAATTTCCGCCCCAAATGAAGTCATTTGGAAACAGACATTGTATTTTTGAGTGTTCGCTAGAAAATGTCGTGATTCTAGTGTTTCGCCATAAAGCAGGGAGCACAATGGCTCTGGTGGCGGGACCAATGATGGCAATTTCACTTTACCACTAAGGCAGCACAAACCAGGCGTTTCACCAGCAAACCTCAATGCTCCACAATGCTGGCAAACAACGTCCATTGGACCAATGCAAACTAAACGATGCAAGCTGTAGTCGATGGTGCAATCATATAGAAACGCTGCTCGATTCAAATCAATACTTGAACCATTTCTTCTTGCTCTTCGAAGATTATTCCTCTGTTCATCTGTACGATAAGCTCGACGATTTCTCGTTTCTAACCTAGCCGTTTCACGGGCTACCTCTCTTTGCTCTTGTGTTTGAGAAGCACGAATGAAGGCCCTTCTTTGCTCCATACTAACGCGGTGCTCTCCTCGTGCAATTTCTCGTTCTTCATCAGATAATTGACTCGCGATATTCCGTTTCCTAATTGCATTACGGCTCCGCTGGGAAAGATTAGATCTTCTAGGACGCGGCATAGTTATTAATATTAATACTGAATGTGCACTCGCATAAAACCACAAAAAACCACTTTCGAGACATAGACAATAGCTCAAAGAGTATATAAGCACTACATATGAATAGCTTATCAAGAAAAATTATAGTTATAGATAACCTATAAAAAGACATTTACACTTTTGTTAACCTGTACAATAAATCTTAGGTATTATTTTCTGAAATTAAAAATTAAATAATTAATAAATAATTTACACAAATTAATGTCTAAAACAAACAAATATAACAGTACCTGAACTTTCGACACATTTTACAAAAAATAAATTTCTGAAGGCACACATGAATAGTTGTTACAACATGTTGTCATGACAACAAATGTTTGACATGAAATAAACAAATCAGCATTTATTGAAATGATTAAGTATCGAGTTTTCATTGTCGAGTTTTTTAAATTTCGAATTTTCATTGTTTTTAAGATGTATTATGCTATTGTAAGTGTTGTAACAAACCCGTCTTTGTTTTATATATTTTCATTGTTTTTAAGATGTATTATGCTATTCGGGGCGAAGACAAATCCAACGAATCAATAACCATGAATATTGGTTCAGCAGATCTCGAGTTATAAGTGTTGCAACAAACCCGTCTTTCTTTTATATATTAAGATTAGTAAAACTTCATAAGAATTATATGCCTCAATACAAATTGTTTAGATGTATCAAAAATGTAATTTATGTAAATGAATTAAACGAAAGAATAAAATTGATTCACGATTATCACACAGATCTTACGAATCATAGAGGAACACCTGATTTAATAAAAAGACTAAAAGAAAAATATGATTGGTATAATATGGAAAAAGAAATTGAAGCTTACGTAGATACTTGTACTCTTTGTAAAACTAATAAATACAACCGAAAGCCATTAGATACTATTATGAATCTAACTGAAACACCCAGTAGGCCGTTTCAAGTATTACATATAGATACCTTTACTATCGATAAGCAAGATTTTCTAACAATGCTAGATCCATTAACAAAGTTTGCAATTGCAGAACCCATCAAAGCAAAGAATAACTTAGAAATAACTGAAGGAATTCTGAAACTATTTAAACATCACGTAATACCGCAAACAATAATTATGGATAATGGATTAGAATTCAAAAACCATCTAGTACAACAATTACTAGGGACACACAAAATAAATGTGCATTTTACAACACCAATTGGACACACAGGAAACAGTCCCGTTGAAAGGCTACATAGCACACTTATTGAAAAACTATCGAATATTAAAAACACAAAGTAAAGAAGATCCTACTAAAATAATGTTGATTTGTATTATAGCCTATAACAATACAATTCATTCTGTAACGGAATTAACTCCTATGGAAGCATT